>JAZKJV010011387.1:0-526635 GCA_037367405.1 Ottelia alismoides | reverse complement strand
TAATTATATTTGATCATCATTCTCATGCGTCTAAATAATATGAATCAAATTCACATTATTCATGATAATTAAATCTCATTTAATTATATATTTCTCAATGTTTAGATATACATTTATCAATGGAATTATTCTTGAACTCTTTCAAGAATAATACGCTTTCTCCGCATATACTGGTGGCTAAGGACATGGCAATTGTACATTCAAAGTATAGTGATTTGGATATTAAGATCACATCTCAAATCCACATCTAGGATACCTCTCATAGATGCTTGATTAAATCAAAGCTGTAAATATAATCTTCTCATTGCATCTGAATCACATTCAGATCAATATCCAACATTTGAACTGAGATTATATTACTTCTCTACTGAGAGGAGTTACTAAAATCCAGATCTGTTTCATCACTCCCTCGGAATGGAAGCGTCATGGTTATACGATCATTTATGATCACATCACCCTCAGGTATTCCTAGTACATGTACATCCTGCATATTCTAGAATAAAACTAAAGTTTTATATCAATTTTGCATTGTCTTCTTAAGGGTTTTATCATTAAGTTTCTCATTCAGTCATTGGGAGTTGGTATCTATCGTGTACTTTTCAAAAGCATATATCATACCTACAAATTCTTGTCATGCTTCCAAAGCAAGATGACCATGCATGGAATTTGATTGGTCCCAATATCTCATGAGTGTGCTCATGTCTTCCGATTCACAAGTGAATATGTACGATCCCTTTGAGAGATCGTATTACTCATATGCCCTTGTATGCACACTAGCTCGTCGATGTATAGACCTTGATTAGGCTATCAACCTATCGGTCTGCCAAATGTACATACTCAGACATATAGTAATACATCTATCTCCGGTCATAGTGACAGTATACGATATAGGTCTTGGTTATCTCGATCTCGTTAAGTCAACTATTTAACATAATTTATCTGACACCTCGAATCTCTATTCCTATGAAGAGGACCTGCATCAAGAGGTTAGTCAAATATCAACCTTTAGAGAAGGATTGTCATATCCTTCTCAGGCTGGAGATCATCTCTTAATAATCATTTGACGGTGCCTGATGAGTCCTCAATCTAACTCTTTAGATATTCATCCAAGCACCAGCCTCTATAACTCAACAATTGAATCAACAACTGTATAATCATTAAGATGTCCATGGTACATAACTCTAATTGTACTAAGGGACCTTATAGTGAATTCATTCATTTAATCTCAGACATGGAGTGAAATAAATCTATAACTTTTATTGATATATCAAAGACTACAATAACATTTATTGTAGAAATGGTTCGCCTCGAGCTCTTATGGCTAACATATGCAGAATGTGAACCCAAAGTCCTTTGAACCATATCTGATGGTTATCATATCTGATGACGTGTTTTCAGGATCATATTTAATGACATCATCATATCTGATGGCTAGTTCGTGACTGTGTCTGAGAGCTATTGTGGTGTTCGTTGTTTCTGACATATTTTCTGATCCATAATAACAAAATAGTAAGCTAAGAAATTTATGATATCTGAATCATATTGTCATACTGAACTTATCTGCAAGTATCTGAAAACTTTTGCGGTATTAAAGGAACATAACTGAATGCTGAAAATCTTAATTGAGATCCAGCATTCTCAATATGCAAACGTAAAACTAAACTTTTTCTACCATACATTAAGCTTAAATAACAATGCAAAGTTTACTAAGTTGTTATCATCTTGGATAAAAATAAAACCTATCTGATTATCAAACTAGATTATACATGTACAATTGTATAATTAAAATACATCAGAAAATGTAATATTGCAATGTGCATGTGAAAATAGGGGTATATCTTAAAATAGGCTTGAGAATACTCACCTTGACATAGCAACTACAGCTTCAAGTTTTCCCAATTGTCACGTATAATTCTTGTATTTGCACCCTTCCCTAAAGTTCCATATATCTGAAGTCAATATGTGAATTTAAATTGAAACCGACAACGATACACATTTACATATGTATATTGTCAATGTGTAATCTATTTTATATCTAAGTATACCACACATTCTAATTCTAAGAGGCTGTGTGATTAAGGGATGTTTCTGACTCCTAGGAAACTCAAGTGCTATAAAAGCTACACCTAAAATTTAATTAATGTCCAATTGAGAGCATAAAGTTCCATTGCTCCCTTTTTATTTATATCCAACCAAGAGGAGAATACTCGGTGTACCATCCTTTTAATAGAATTTTTTGTATTATCTCATAAACATCAATATGTTGCTTTAGAAAAATGATAACCCGAAGGTCATAGAAAATCATGAGCTGAAACATGTATATAATGATATTACCATGATCTACCCATCTGTTTTAGTTACACATTAATTCCACACGACAATGTCCAACACAAATATACGAACTTACTACTCATAAAATAGTAAATCTCATCACACCCAAATCCCACATCTCACCAAGTCAACCATGAGGTATCTTTTTTTCTCTCTATCTCCAATCACTGCTGTACCGTAAAAGTACCATCTACATGTTATTTTCTCTACATAAAATAATTATAACACTCTATAAACACTTAACGAGCATCTAAACTAAGGATTTGACAATGATACTTTAGAAATCCATCCGATTAACGAAATACCTGAGAATTCTACCGTCAGGATCACAACGGATTTTGTCCAACAGAGATCGTCCCTACTTAGGCGTATGCAATAGATTTTTAAGTTCAAAGAAAATGAAAGTTCAGTGAATGTGAAAGTGGTGTAATGTCTATATATACTAAGTGCCTGAAAGCTCTTTATGCTAATCCATTTACTATTTTACTTTCCTTTTAATTTTCCTCTGGACACAACGTGAGAGTGGTGCTATATATCAAAAACTTAATGATCACGTATTATAATATTAAATCTCCATTACCGACTTATATATACTTTATGCAACATTGTACCAACCCCCTAGTCCTTGTGCTCCTCTACTCAAAAGTATAGAACCATTACTTGCTGACCTTAGATTTCTCAGATTTAATAATATTAAACTCAAAGTAACTTTAACATATCACGTACTTCCAAGTAAACTAGCGTCTCCCTTTCTCTAGAAAGTTCTAGGATATTCGTAGGGGCATACACTAAGTATAAGCTTACATACTAATTCCGTTTCCCTTATTTCTTAACTCACGTCCTTACACATATACCTGTTTGCATCATGACCATAGCATGGCATGTTCATATATATAATTATCTTATTCATTTTATTTGGTGGATGTCAAGATAAGGATTACATATAATATATATCCCCAATCTTTTTTAACTCCAATCTTTGACTTCGTATATGTTTTGAAAATGTATACAACGATATGTTTTTCGTATCCATCAATAGTTGTCAAGTTGTAGTTGCATATGTATTTTAATGATTCTGTGTGTATATGCATATTTTGAAATAAATATGGTATAATATGCTCATATTCAATCATTGGCATCCTTGAACCTTAGATTTAGTATAAAAGCATTTTATTGTATCTAAATGTTATAGGTGTTGTCACCATCCCTGTTCTCCGGCTCTCTCTCTCTCTTCCTTGTTCTTGGATAATGATGGCAGCAACGGATGATTTAGGAAGATGGTCAGGGTGGTCTTAAATAGGTCGAGAGAGTCATAGAGGGTCACGGTGGTTTGAGTTTCCAAGTTATGGATGAGGGGGGAGCGATATGGGTCATCAAATGGGATAGAGGTAGGTAAGTTTGGGTTGGTGGGTTTTGGGATTGGTTTCGTTAGACTACGGAGTTCAGTCTAGCTATGGAGTGATGAATGTCAAATTTGCCTCATTAAAAATCAGGGAATATCGTAGCATAGGAGCAAATTTGGTTCAGCAAAAACCACAATCTTTGAATGTTGTGGAATATTTATACTTGGCAAGTTTATCAAGGTCGAACACAGGGACACGAGCCTCTTTAATCTATTTATCGAATTTACCAATTAAATTATGTGTGAAAGATTCTCAATTTTAGATCTTCATGCATATGTGAAAAATAGTGCATATAAAATGATGCGTGCATTTTTGTTTGATTTTTCAATGCAATTGTAAGATGATGCATGTTCAGAATGAATGAACGAATGCAAAAGATAGACACGCAAACGATGAATTACAAATATGCCCTAGAGAAAAAGAGCACAAAGTATGATTCAGATTTAGAGTCAATTTGAGCATAAAAATTAAGAGAAGATATCTATCAATGGCAGTGAATTAATGATCAAAAGACACTATATAACATAAAAATTCTTTGTAATTCATTTAGTGTCAAAACAGGAAATGAATTATACCATTAGAAAGAGGGTAAAATAAGCAACAAAATGTCACTGAAATCATGCAATTTGGATCTACGATGCTCAAGTTATGAAAGAAACAATGCTAGGGCATAAATGTAATAAAAATGTGAGGAGAAATAAAGATAAATATTGCAAATAGGTCCTTGGAGAGACCTATTTGCAAATAACAAAACTCGGCAGGGGCCCTTTGTAAATTTTTCATTAGCGCGCAGGGGCATGGATGTAAATATCAAAATCTGGCTGGACATTTATGCAAAATTCCCAAGCACGCACATGAGGCATGTGTCTGGGGATCTCGTTGTAATTCTGGAAACAACCGGGGACTCTTTTTCAATTTTTCCAGACCCCACATACAAGGCACGTGAGGGACTAGGCTCGGAGGGTTGTGAGGTTCGGTGGATGACTGGCAGCCTCGGAAGCTTCGACAGGGCACGGCTTGGTTCCAAACATGCAGTTTCGTGGTGGAAGACGTGGCGTGACCTGGGTCGTTGGATGGCCACCGCGGGGTGCCATCCAACAGCACCAGCACTTCATTGTCGGCCAGAGGAGAGGCGGCGAATTTGGAGCTCCGACGAGCTCACCAAAGCTCTGTCATACTCCTCCGTAGTCATAGAAGATTGCCTGAGCATCGTAGCCACCTAGCGAGGTTGGCTGATTGGAGATGAACCTGCATGGGTCACTGGAGCAAGCAGTCGACGAAGCGTCACCGGAGGTGGAGATCGAGATCAACGAGGGAGCTAGAGCTCCGATCATTGCGAACATGTAGGGGAGTTAGATGATAGACGAAGCATTGCATGATGTGTGGGAATGAAGTGAGGTGAAATGTTGGCCTGATTGGGCAAGGGAGGCGGAGGCCAGGAGCTTCTTCTCCGATGGAGTAAGTAAGAAGGGGGTGGGGGCAGAGGAGGTTATGGAGAAAGAGGAAGGTCGAGCGGAGGTGTTGGCGTGGATGACAGTGATATGGCGAAGCTTGTCTGATGGTCAGGAGATGGAATGGGTGCATGTGTGAGTCGAATTAATGTGAAGAAAACACGAAGAAAGGTTAGGAGGTTAATATGGAGGATCCGAGGAGGAAGAAGGGGCGGAGGAAGCGACATGGGCTGAAGTCCTAGGGACTTCGGGTCTTCGCACATGCTGAGCAACCAGTCCAGTGAGCTCAAGCATCCGCCGGAGGGCAAAGCGCACATGGCGGAGAAGCCATGGATCGGACCAGGGAGTAGGGTCGTTTTCGCCTCGACACCTCCCTCCGCTGTCACCGAAAGGCAGAGGAGGCTAGGCCGCAAACCCCCTTGGATGGTGGATAAGGCGAATGGAGGGCAGAGCGGAGGGTTTTATAGCGGAGGTCGATGGCGGTTACATGGTGTCGGGGGGGTTGTTTAGCGATGATTTAATGGTGGGTGAGTAATGGAAGTGTAGTGATGGGTGGCACGCAAGGATGGCAGAGGAACATTCGACGTGGTAGAGGAAGTAGGAGAGGAGGATCGTGTCTAAGGCGGTCTCCAAAATAAGAAGGGGGTGGCTGGTTTGCGAGGGTAACGTCTGGAGCAGGAGAGGCATTTTAAGGAGGAAGACAACACGGAGCCGTTGGATCTTTCGATCGAACGGCCCAGTTGAAGGCGATGATGGAGACCTTAGATCAGATCATCTGATCTGATCTAACGGTAAAGGCGGATATGGGCGATTGTGATTGAAGTGGTGGCATGATCCAAGGGTCTAGAAAAATAGAGTGGCGTGGAGAGATTGGGACCGTAAGATAGAAGGAGATCGTAGGGGTGAGGCTGGAGCACGAGGGAGCGGCTAGGATCTGATTTGAGATCAGATCCAAGGGTGGAGATCAGGTGTGTGATGAGCGGTGGAGACAGAGGCATGACGTGGAGCGAGAAGAGCCGCTGGATGAGGGTTGATCTAGCGGTTGCAAGTGAGGCAGAAGGGGGTGGCTGGGATATTATCTTAGATCAGATCTAACAGCTGGGAGCGAGTGGAAGAGGAACGGTAGAGATAGGGGCGGGGGAGGCTTGATCCAAGGGTTAGAAGAGGTGGTGGGTGGCGCAAGAGGGGGGCGATCGTGTGGCATCTCTAGAGAGCGACGCGTGGCCGCTCCAGAAAAATCAATAAATAGAAAATCAAAGAAAAATCTAAAAGAAATAGTTAGAGGTAAAATTAGGAAAAAAAAGTCAACATGAAAGTTGTAGATCTCGATGAGATCTACAAGTAACTTTCATGTTGGACAAAAAGCCAAAAGATGTCATTTGTACAAAAGTCTATTTTTGAAGGTATTTTTAATGGGTTAAAAACACCATTTTGGGGTTTTGAGATGTTTTTGTATTTTTTTTCTTTTAAAGATTAGGCAATTATAAACAATTAATTAACCTAATTTTATATGGTTTTTTATGAGAATTAAAAACAAAGAAAATAATAGTAATTAAATACAATAATTATAGTGTTAATTATACACGGTTTATATATAATATAATACAAGATAATAACAATGATTTATCAGTGATTTTTATTGGATTGCTTAAGATAGGAGTTTAATAATTGAATTTTAATATGATGAATACGAGATTCGTCATACCCCTATATTTAAGCTATGCTCGTCCTCGAGCACCTAAAGAATGAAGGAGTCGGATTAATTCCTGACAGTGCATGTGAAATTTTCAAGCCTCGATTCTTCGTAGACCCTTAATTTAAGTGATCCTAAAATTCTGGGCTTAATCGTGCTCTAGTCAAAAGGAATCCAACTTCTCTAATTATCAGACTCTCTATTTGTACATAAAATATAAGGATATGAAATTTAGTGTACTGCATTCATGAGAGTCGAGTCGATACATCACCCGAAGTTCCAATCCAGGAGATTCTCCTCTAGATCTAATCCTCAACACTAGGGAATAAGTCTATTCTTACTTCAATCAACCATCTCATTAGTTTGTCATACTTTCAAAGTGTAGATGGATGGCCAGATGATGGAGGGAATAGGATTGTGTCTATTTTTCTCTCCCTCACATTGGAACAAAGGGCCTTTTGAGTGCTTATTACTCAACACACGTATATTTTTATTGTTGATCAATGTGTCCGTCAAGAGAATTCGGAGTCATCTGCACTTGTTTTTCTGGGAGTACACTGGGGTGTGTCTCTTTTGAGTATCTAAGATACTTTCGACGTCTTGATTTGTATCATTATACGATGCAGAGCCCTTTTATGGTGCTAGCCCGAGTTCTTGGTCCTAACAACGTTTGGTCCAAGTGGACACTTTGAGAATGGTTGGGAGCATTCGCCATTGGTGTAAGCTCATTTGAATTTGACTTTGAAGAATATAGCTTTTCTTTGAATATATATTTCTTTCTTTTCTTTTCTTTTCTTTTTGGCTAGCTCCACTGCTTTTACCAAAAGTTAGCGCACAGTGATCAACAATTTAATTAGATTTCATTACACCCAGGCACATAGGTAAATATCAAAGACATAACATATGAACTTGTTCACATACTGGCTTGGGTTTTGCTGACACTCAGGTTTTTTGAAGCCTTCATTAACTTTATCCCATCCTCAAGCATCATTAGATCGGGTCTAAACTCAAATCTCTAGTCATAGTTGCTCAGGTGATAGCTCAACTCATCTCATCAATCATGCAGTTGTGATTGTGTTGTGTTGATCATATTCTTTAAAGGTAGAGATGAAGAGTGCAATATAGCGCTCAAATCTTTCAAACTAGGGAAGTGTGGATAATTAAGTTCAAAAACATTAATGACTAAGGATGGCTAACTGAGACTATCAAGATCACAGAAATCAAGTGTCCTCAAAATCCTTAAGCTTTGAGTGAATGTGAATGTGTCAAGAATACACAAACTCCTTGGTTTTTGAATCTTGTTGTTTTTTTTATCTTTTGCAAATTTTGATGGATTTTAATTTTTCATTTTTTTAAAGTCTTTTGAGAGACAATGATTGGCCCAGGCTCATATGAATAGTTGCATCCCTTCCAGCCAGTATGGGTGTAAGTACGGACCATTAGACAGGTCCATGTTACTTGAGGACGGAACCATATACAATGTCCTCTAAACGACCCGCTCTGCTAAGGGAGGCTGAAGTTCCCTCACTGAGAGTAGCTACTCATTTTTAAGCCTAATAGTCAGAGATTTTATCAAAGAAAAGTTTTTAATTTTTCAGATTTTTATGAAGTTTTTGAAAAAGGTTAATTTTATTTAAAAGGTTAATTTTTACAAAAAGTTAATCCCTTAATTTTAAAAAGTTTTTACAAGACTTTTTACAAAACTCAGTTCACACGTTTACTTAAACCAAGCCCAAAAAAGATTTTTCAAAAATTTTAAAAATATATGAGCTATGGCTAAAGTAGATATACAATAATATACGGTATAACCCCTATACTTAACATTTGCTATGTCCTCATAGCACAAGTGATATGAAGCCATGGCTCGGTTAAATATAGGGTGATATAGTGGAACTGAGGAGAGGGTCCCCCTATACTTAGGTCAAAAATGATCTAAGTATAAGAAGACAGATTGAGGGATGGATAATGAGCCGGGTCCCCCTATACTTAGGTTGAAAATAACCTAAGTAAAAGATCTGGAATTAGGCTGGGGGACCCGTGGATTTTAGGGTCAGATGGAGCATATACAAAGATACAAGGAGAGGGGAGGGGTGAGTTTTTACAGATGATTATTAAGAAGCGGGAGGGGGAGTGTGTGTCTCCACTTTTACAGATTAAGATGTAGGAGGGGTGATTGTGTGAAATATACAGAGAAGGTGGGGGTGGATGTACAGACATGGATGAGTGCATTTTTTTCTTTTTCTTTTTTTACAAACGAGCCCTCGAACGAGGACTGCTAAAAACGTGCATGATACATTTTTTTACAACATGAAAATGCATGGTTAGTTGACTAAAATTCCTTGAATTCTCCCTCTTTTCTTTTGCGGCCTTCTCAACGGGAGTCCCAACTCCGCGCCTCCATGGAGATCAAGCATCCTCGATTTTCATGGACCCTACCACAAAAGAAAAATGTAAGAAAAGTAACAACAAAAATAAGCAACAAAAATGATGCATAAATGCATGAAGAGAAGACCTATAAATTTTGAAAATGTTTGCAAAAAATTTTCAAAATTCAACAAATAATAAAGGTGAGCTGTGTCCCCAGCAACGGCGCCATTTGATGAACGTCGAATTTGCCTCATTAAAAGTCAGGGAATGTCATAGTATAGGAGGCAAATTTGATTCAGTAAAAACCACAATCTTTGAATGTTGTGGAATATTTATACTTGGCAAATTTACCAAGGTCAAACGCAGGGATACGAGCCTCTTTAATCTATTTATTGAATTTGTTAATTAAATTATATGTGAATAGATTCTCAATTTTAGATCTTCATGCATATGTGCAAAATAGTGCAGATAAAATGATGCTGCATTTTTGTTTGATTTCTCAATGCAATTGTAAGATGATGCATGTTCAGAATGAATGCAAAAGATAGACATGCAAATGATGAATTACAAATATGTCGTAGAGAAAATGAGCACAAAGTATGATTATGATTTAGAGTCAATTTGAGCAAAAAAAATAAGAGCATGTATCTACCAATGGTAGAGAATTAATGATCAAAAGACACTATATAACATAAAAAATCTTCGTAATTCATTTAGTGCCAAAACAGGAAATGAATTCTGTCAATAGAAAGAGGATAAAATAAGCAACAAAATGTCACTAAAATCATGCAATTTTGATCTACGATGCTCAAGTTATGAAAGAAACAATGCAGGAGCATAAATACAATAAAAATACGAGGAAAAATAAAGATAAATATTGCAAATATGTCCTTGGAGGGACCTATTTACAAATAACAAAACCCGACAGGGGCCCTTTGTAAATTTTCCATTAGCGTGTAGGGGCATGGATGTAAATATCAAAATTCGGCTAGACATTTATGAAAAATTCCCAGGCACGCACGTGAGTCAGGTGCCTAGAGATCTCGTTGTAAATCTGGAAATAACCGTGGACTCTTTTGCAATTTGCCCAAACCCCATGATGAATCCACGATTCATCGCCGTTATTCTTTTATTTTAGCTTCATTTCCATAGTCAAATACCTGAAAAATACCAACTAATTCCATAAAATTACCTTTTTGCATGCATTTGTTGAATATGCATTTTTAACACTTTTTGTACTTAAATAAAAGAATAAAGAAGAAAAGAAAAAGAAAAAAATGGAGGATAAATTTATGCAATTATGCAGGCTGACCCGAACCTCGAGAGAAGGTCAATACTTGACCTGATCGGTCAGGAATAAAGTAGGAGGATATAGGGTCTTCCATTCAAAAATCCAAAAATATTTTGTAAATATTTTTCTCTGTATATTTGTATAAAACTTGTACTATTTTATTTGTACAAAAATTGACCTCAAATAAATTATTTTTGTAAACAAAAGTTATAAATAAAAATATGTTGTAAATAATAAAAATAATTGTAAAATATTTTAATGTACATATTACAAATAATCACACTCGGAAAAAGCCGCAAAATACTAATTGAAATACCAATTCCAGCTCCATACGAACTCAAATTGAACCAAACTCACTTCCATATACTTTAAATTAAATTATCTTTCAAATGGTTGCAATTTCATAATTTTTGGAGTTATGTTTGAAAAGTCAATTTTCTAGGGTATTTTGTGCAGTTTTATCACGTACATATTTGTATATTTACTCATATTTATTTTTTATACATAATGTACATAATTGTAAATATTATTTTCATTGAAAATAAAATAAAAAAATAAAAAAATAAAACATAAAAAAATATTATCTAAATTATTTCCTTATTTGTACATGTGTATATTGTATTATATATACATAATATTTGTATACAACTAATTTCCTTATATAAAAATTACCAAAAAATATCTAACATTAATTAGTTAATTTAATTATGAAATTTGTATTTGGATTTAATTATTTAATTCATTATTTGATTTAAAAACCTACCTTTTATATAAGATATGATCCCATAACTTTAATAGCCACCATTAAGGTGGTTAATTAATTTCTATAAATTAATTATTTTATTTAATTTATTTAATTCTAAATTTCATAATTAATTGATTTGTTAATTATTTTATTTAATTATTGTATTAATTCTACCAATAAACACCTTCCTTAAGTGTATATACCTTCCTTTTTTATTTTTCTTCTCTTTTTAATGGGCTCCTTCTCCTTCATTATTCGTTGATCAATATTTGGTGGAGAGGAGCCCGATCTCTGAGAGCTATCCTGTTGAAGAAAGGTGCCCAGCCTTCGAGCTGTCCGGTGACAGTGCGTCGACCTTCATTGAGGTCATCACGGCATTTTCGATTCCCGAGGTGAGATCCAATTTTATTTCTCATCTTTTTCTCTTAGATAAATTGTAGATATAATCTTTGCTCTGATTTTATTAGAATTTAAATCCATAAAATCACAAAAAAATCCATATCACACTTGTCATTTGAATCCGATTTTCACCTCATTTTCTTGATCCACGCACGTTCTCGTTCTATCTATCACAACCTTTCACATCCAACCACGCACGGTGGTCGGATCTTCGGATCCTGTCCTCATTCTCCGTTGGATCCCCGCTCACGCGCTCTATTTTGTTTATAAATAAATTAAAAAAGAACATATAATTGTTTTTTCCTTTTCCTCTCTCACATCTTTTTTGTAGGAAAATAAAACAAATATATAAAAATTAAAAAATCTATTTGTGCTTATGTTTAACCGTTCATGTAAAAAAATACAAAAAAATATTTTTTTCTTATTTACAATTCTGTTTAATAGTATATAAAAATTAAATAATAAAAAAACTCAGCCATCGACGCCAGCCGCCAGGAAGCGCCGCGCACCCCCAGGCCGCGTCACCGTGGCACTACCGCCGTCCTCCGGCACCCGCATTCCAGATCTCCTACCTCCGGACGCGCCTGCCGTCGCGTGAGTCCGTTCTCCGCCTCGTTCCTCCGCCCCGAGAGGCGCTCGTCCCAGCGGCGCATCTCCGGCTGAATCCTCCTCCATCACGCGCCCGCGCTCCTCCTACGCCCAGCCACCCCCGCACCGCCTCCACATCTGGCAGCCGTTCCGTGCCTCCATCTCCAGTGCGCCTCCAGCCGAAGGTGGCTCCACGTTGCACCACCTTCCTCCACGCGTGAAACTGCGCACCTGCGACCACGCCCAATGGCATCGCCAGCGGGCGTTCTCCCCTCCTTCGTACCTTACTCCCGCCGCTCCAAATCCCGCCAGCCTGACTTCCTGCCTGATCAGCACCGTCCACTGCTCTCTGAAAGCCTGTGACTCCGTCCTCGCTTTGCTTTTTTTGAGGTGGGCAGCGGCACCCCCTCCTCTCGTGCTAGAAACGAGGGAAACCCTAAAGGGGTGTTGATTTTCATATTATAATATTGGAAAAACTGCGAGGAGATCCTTTGAAGTTGCAAACATTGCAAAAGCTCCCTGCTAGCTGAGCGGTTATTGAGAAAATTACAAAAAAAGGGGTCCCTGGAAGTCTTTGAATTTACGAACAGGCCTCGAGCTCCAAAAGATCATGTGCGTGGCACATGTTAGTAGGTAATTTACATTTTTTTCTCTATGTTTATTTCTTGTTCTATTTTGATATAAAATATTTCAAAAATTGCATTTTAGTCCATGTATTCTAGACTTTCATTTTGCATGCTCTTTTCATCAAAATAAATATTTTTTTTGTTCTAAAAATTCTCAAAAAAATTGTGGATGTTCCTGCTGTATTCATCGGACTTCGTTGTCATTTATTATTTTTAAGAAAATAAAAAATGGTGACTTTTTACCTGCCTGAAACTAGAAAAATCATAAAAATTCAAAATTTTGCCTAAAAATTCCAAAACATTATTGTAGATGTATTTTATTGTCTTTTAATTTCAATCAAATTTCCATGCATATATCATTCATAAAACTCCAAAAAGTGTAAAAAATTAAAAATCTTAAAAAATATAGAAAATTCGAAAAAAAATCCAAAAAAATCTGATTCCAGCCTCTATTTGTAGATATTTCATTGTAGTTTAGCATAAAAATAATTTCCAGGAGTATTGGGCACTTAAAGTATTTTTATGTTGCAAAATATTCTTGGTTGTGCAATGTTCACTTTTATTCCCACTATTTCATTTTTATAAAATCACAAAAACATCAGAAAAATTTGAAAAAATTATCAAAAATACTTCAAAACATATAAACCACAAAAACATTTTCTCTGTAAATTTTTGAGATTTTTGACTATTCTGAAAATTCAAAAAGAGTGTGGTGTGTGTGTTTTATTCCTTGTTCTTCATTTGAAAATTTAAAAAAAAAGATTAAAAATTCAAAAACCGCTAAAAATCATTTTAGAAATTTGACTACTGAGTTTTTGAATCATGCTCCTTGTTCGATTTATTTTTCATTAAGTGGTTAAAAATAAATTTTTCTCGTTGATCGATTTGAGTGGTTGAGAACAACAACAATTGTGGTATTTTTCCCATCTTCACCACATTGGATTTCGTGTCATCACCCCACGTGAAAGGCATGTGAGGGACTAGGCTCGGAGGATTGTGAGGTTCGATGGATGATGTGGCAGACTCGAAAGCTTCAAGAGGGTGCGGCTTGGTTCCGAACCTGCAGCTTCAGGGTGGAAGACATGGCATGACCTGGGCCATTAGATGGTCGTCGCAGGGTGTCATCCAATGGCACTTGCACTTACTTGCCGGTCGGAGGAGAGGAGGCAAATTTAGAGCTCCGACGGGCTCGCCAAAGCTCCGTCGTACTCCTCTGTAGTCGTAGACGATCACGTGAGCATCGTAGCCATCTGGTGAGGGTGGCTGACCGGAGATGAACCCGTGTGGGTCACTGGAGTAAGCGGTCGACGAAGCATCATCAGAGGTGGAGATCGAGACTGACGAGGGAGTTTGAGCTCCGATCATTGCGAACCTGCAGGAGTTAAACGATAGTCAAAGCATTGGCATGATGTGCAGGAGTGAAGTGAGGTGAAATGGTGGGTTGATCGGGCGAGGGAGGCGAAGGTCAGGAGCTTCTTCTCCGGCGAAGCAGTTAAGAAGGGGGTGGGGGCAGAGGAGGTTATGGAGAAAGGGGAAGCGTGAGCGGAGGCATTGCCGTGGATGACTATGGTATGGTGAAGATTGTCTGATGGTCAGGAGATGGAATGGGTGCATGTGTGAGTCGGATTAATGTGGAGAAAATATGAAGAAATGTTAGGAGGTTGACTTAGAGGATCCGAGGAGGAAAAAGGAGCGGAGGAAGCGACCTGGGTTGAAGTCCTAGGGACTTCGGGTCTTTGCACATGTTGGGCGATCGGTCCAGTGATCTCGAGCATCTGCCGGAGGGAGGAGCGCACATGGCGGAGCCATGGATCGCACCTAGGAGCAGGGTCGTCCTCGCCTCGACACCGCCCTCTGCTATCACCGAAGGGCGGAGGAGGCTGGGCCGCAGCCCCCTTGGATGGTGGATAAGGCAAATGGAGGGCGTAGCGGAGGGATTTATAGCGGAGGTCGACGGTAATTACGTGGTGTCGGGGGGTTGTTTAGCGATGATTTAATGGTGGGTGAGTAATTGAGGTGCAGTGATGGGCGGCGCACGAGGATGGCGGAGGAACGGTCGATGCGGTGGAGGCATTAGGAGAGGAGGAGCGTGGCTGAGGCGAGCTCCAAAATAGGAAGGGGGTGGCTAGTTCGTGAGGGTAACGTCTGGAGTAGGAGAGGCGTTTTGAGGAGGAAGATGATGCGGAGCCGTTGGATCTTTCGATCCAACTGCCCAGATGAAGGTGCTGATGGACACCTTAGATCAGATCATATGTTCTGATCTAACGGCGAGGTAAAGGCGGATACGGGCGGTTGTGATTGAAGTGGTGGCATGATCCAAGGTCTAGAAAAATGGGGCGACGTGGAGAGATTAGGATCGTAAGATAGAAGGAGATAGTAGGGGTGAGGCTAGAGCGTGAGGGAGCGGCTAGGCTCTGTTCCCCACAAACTATTTGCATTTAATAACTAATAGAGCATCATTAGCATTCATACATGTGTAAATAATATTTGCATTTCATCATGCATAATTGTATTAAAAATTCCAAGTGTAAATTGGCCCAAAAAGCAATTAACTTTTCATGTTTTTAATTAATTCATTCTAATTCCAATTGACCCAAAACTACCTCCAGTGTGTAGATATTACAAACAAGAATAAATAAAAAATACAAAAAAATTACTAACTCAAATAAGTGTCAAATAATCCCAAAGTCCAATTTCTCCTCTAACAGACTAACATGCACATATCTTACTCATACAGTGTCCAATTTTGATCTACTCACTTTTAAAGTACTTCATTTTCAAATACCTTCAAAACAAGACCAATTTCATAAAATTCGGAGCTCATATGTGAAAGTTGGGTTTTGGGCCTCTTTTGCGTATTTTAACTTTTTGTTGTTTTTACCTGAGTTTTTATGTACATAATTATCCCTTTTAATTTTAGTTTTTTCCTTCATTTGTATTCTTTGATGAAAGTTTTAGTAAGCAGCACAAAAATCCAAATCTAGATCAAAACTGAAATCAAAGAAACTGATTGTCTCTGAGTATCCGTTGTGAGTATGTACAAAAATCTTGTATTTTGAATTTCTATTTTATTTTCCTATTTTCTTATTTATTAAAAATCCAAAAAATAGATTAGTGTGTAATTAATTACTTTTATTTTATCGTGTTTTTCTATAATTTTATCCTCTTTAAAAATCACCAAAAATGGCAAAAACTCCAAAAAGCCGTACACTTGGAGACCACCAAAAATATCACTTCGCACAAATGACCTTTTTTCTCCCGGGCTCTTTATGAAAGTTGTAGATCTTATCGAGACAAACAACTTTGTGAAGGAAATTTTTCGATTCGAGGTCTTCTTCTATTTCTTTTATATTTTTCTTTGTCTTTGAATTTTGAAATTTTTTAGGATGTCACGTGGCAGCTCCTGGGCATGCAACGTGGCACCCCACTTTCTCTCTCCAACACCCCTCCAGGTCACGTGCCTAGCACATGACCCTCCTTCATCTCTCACAGATCTTGACATCCGCCACAGCCATCCCCCCCAGCAGTTTCTCCCACTTGTAACTGCCGCTGCCACCATCCACCTCCGTCGCGACCGTTACTGGCGCGACCACAGCCATCCCCCCTCCAGTCGTTACTTGCCTCCTTCTATATATCCCGACCATCATCATCCATCTGGATCATCCACCGATCTTCGAGCTCCCATCTTCAAACGAGAGAGAGAGCCGGATAGTTGGGCTGGTAACAGCGACCCAACGTTGCAGCTCGTCTTCGCCGCCAAGATCCAGGAGGCTTCCTCCTTCCATGGCCGCACCCCCGCAGCTACTCAAGCCTCCTTGTACGCCGACGAGTCGAGGCAACGATAGAGCTCGCCAAGCTCCAACCACCTCTGGTGTTACCTTCCTCGCACCACAATCGACGTCACCAGCCAGTGCTTTGTCTTCGCACGTTTTCACATCTACGACACGAGCTCCACTGCTCGCCCCTATGCCACGCACCGCCTCACAGGCGCTCATACACCACTGCTCCACCGCTCGACCCTCTCCCCCCTCGGTCACCAGCGCTGCCACAGCTCGTGAATGCCGCCCACCATCGCACCGCTGGTCCTCCCTGCCTCGTCCTGTCATAGTCAGATCGGGTAAAGCCCTCGATCCGACGTCTCTCCTGCGTCCACGTCGCCATCTAGAAGCCAGCATCGGCCACTGCCCGTCATTGGATCGGGGGATCCAACGACTGCAACATAGCCACGCACCCCCCCCCCCCCCCCGAGCCTCGGCCCATGCCTCAAGGATCGGTCGACTGAGCCTCTGGCCCGAGGCTCCGAACCGCAGCTTCGCCCCCTTCGAAGGTCCTACGCCTACCACACCAGCTTGCCATCCAAGTCTCCGCCTCAGGTCCTCCCGGACCTCCAGTTGCTTCCACATGGAGCCTCAGGTCTGTACCTCAGCCTCCATCCCCGAGCCTCCAGGTCCGTCCAGAGCGCACGTACCTAGCACGTGCAATTTGGCAAAATTGTAACAAAGCCCCAGCAAACTCCTGAATTTGTAGATATACCCCCACCATGGGTATTTTCCAGAAGGACCCCTCTGACTTCTTTATTTTGCAGATAAGCCCCTCTAGGGACATCACTTAAAGAAAAAGTTTATTTTATTTACATTTTAGTCCCTGCAGATTCATTTTATCATATCTTTTGCATCCGAACTCCAATTTTAGCGTATAATATGTCATTTTAAAGATATTTTTGTGCCCTATCATATTTTATACTTTGTGGATAGATCTAAGTATATTTATTGGGATTTATCATTTGAAGATCTTTATTGACAAATTGACATATTGTGCAACATTTTCATTGAGAAATTAATGATATCTTTTGCAGGAGCTCGGTGAGGATTTTAATTTGATTAACTCCTTGTGATCATTGTTGATTATTTCCAATAATTTAATCTTTGTAGGGGCTAAATCGAAGATAAATCCATTTAACTCCTTATTTGCCCGATCCACGATTACTTTTGAGGAGCAAATTACATGGATTTTTTTACTGGATTATTTATTGATTAATCTCTTGACCTTCAATTGATTAAAAACTCATTTCCAAAATATCCTTTGATCTGTGATTTAATTTTGAGGATATTGATCATCATTGTTTGGATTAAAAATTGTATAAAATCACAGCTCCTACTCTTTGTCATCTGCTCTGTTTATTTTTCTTCGCATTGTATCGCATCTTTATTGTATTATAGTTTTCTGGCATAAAAATTAATCGAGAAATTAATTAATTATTTAATTTAATTTAAAACCACGCAACTAAAAATCATCGTTCCATGTGTTCGACCTTGGTAGACTTGCCAAGTTAAAATTCTCCACAACATTCAAAAATTGTGGTTTTTAACGAACCAAATTTGCCTCCTATACTACGACAATTATCAATTATAAAAGAGGTGAATTTCACGTTCATCATTCTAGTGGTTGCAAGCGAGGCAGGAAGGGGTGGTTGGGATATGATCTGAGATCAGATCTAATGGTTGGTAGTGAGTGGAAGAGGAATGGTGTATATAGGGAGGGGGGGAGGCTTGATCCAATGGTCAGAAGAGGTGGCGGGTGACGCAAGAGGAGGGCGGTCGTGTGGCAGCTCTAGAGAGCGCCACGTGGTTGCTCCAGAAAAATCATTAAATAGAAAATCAAAGAAAAATCTAAAAGAAATAGTTAGAGGCAAAATTAGGAAGAAGTCAACATGAAAGTTGTAGAACTCGATGAGATCTACAAGTTTCATGTTGGACAAAAAGCCAAAAGAGGCCATTTGTACAAAAGTGTACTTTTGAGGGTATTTTTAATGGGTTGAAAACACCATTTTGAGATTTTGAGATGTTTTTGTATTGTTTATTAAGATTAGGGCAATTATAAACAATTAATTAACCTAATTTTTATGGTTTTTCATGGGAATTAAAAACAAAGAAAATAATAGTAATTAAATACAAAATTATAGTGTTAATTATACAAGTTTATATACAATATAATACAAGATAACAACAATGAATTATAAGTGATTTTTATTGGATTGCTTAAGCTAGGAGTTTAATAATTGAATTTTAATATGATGAATACGAGATTCATCATGGAGTTGGTTCAATTAGGATTAGGAAGAAGGGGTAGATGGTGGTTGTTGCATTTAGGTCTGGGAGTTAGATGTGTAGGGTTGTGGGGTCTCAAGGGATTTAGGGATCAAGATGTTGGCTTGTAGTAGACAAAGAGGATGGTGGGTTTCGGCTAGGGATTATGATGATTGTGTTCGTCTGCAGGTAGTTGGATTTATTCGAGTTGAAGTCAATCATGTATGGGTTATGACGGGGTTATTGGAGATTTGGAGAGGAGGGTCATGGAGAGGTTAGGGACAAAAGGTATGATGAGTTTGGTTGTTGGAGGAGACTGCTAGAGGTTGATGAAGGTTTGGTTTCGCAAAGAATCAGGAGTTGATAGGATTGGTTTGGGTTTTCAGGTGTGGGTCTAATGGCAGAGAGGAATATGGGAGTTGGGGGTGGTGTTGACCTAGAAGGTCAACGTTCCAGGACTCTAGATTGGATGGGTAATTTGGGTAGTAGAGGAGAGATTGTATGTGTGGGCGTGAGGTGGGTGCGTCAGGTGAGTTTATGACATGTGGCTCGATATTTGACCAAGAGGTTTGACTAATGCATGGAATTGCAAGTAAAAATAATTTAAAAATAAAAGATGGACTCAAATAAAAATATGACGAAAAGAAAAGTTATAATCTTTACAAGATCTACAATACTCATGAAGAACTCGCTTGCATCTGGACTCATGTATGCAAGATATGAATGTTTTAATTGGTATTTTATATGTATAAAATACATGATGTTGCGTTTTGAATTTTTTATTGACTTTTTGTGCACAATGTATGCATGCCAAAAATCAAACATGATATACGATGATACAATGGATTCAAATGCAAGGTTTTTTGGATTTTTATGATTAAGAAAAGTCAATAATTCCATAATATGAATTATATACATGTGAATTGGGTTGAATGTTCAAGTTAGAATTGATCTTTTTTATTTTTATATTTTTTATTTTTTATGTCCTTAGTTAAAATATGTGATGAAATAAAGAAATGAAAAGAAATAAATCAAAATGAGTTAAATATGTACATGAAACGGTAAGTCCAAAATTAGTAAATCTGTACAATATAAAATTCAGTCTCAGAAATCAAATTTCACATATGAATTCTAGTTCTTTTTTAATTTGATCTTTATTTGTATATAATTAAATGTATATTACTTAAAAAGTTAATTGAGTGAAATCGGATTTTGTTTGAGTAAGTTATGCAATTTTACGACATTTTGTCCTAGAACTAAGGTTTAGGGTTTTATGCAATTTTCTAAGTTAATTTATTTTTTGGTATTTTTCATTTGTTAATATGAGTAATATGTACACAGTAGAGTTGGTCTTATATACTTTGAAGTTAAAGTGAATTAACTAAAAATAGATGAATTGGGGTGAATATGATAGCAACATGAACATGTTACTTTATTCAAATTAATTACGTATGCATATTGCTGATTATAAAGCATGAATGATAATTATGAATTATATACCTAAATGCAATTAATTACTTAGGACAAAGCTCTATTTTCATCCTATTAGAGTGACGGATCAAAGATTCATTATGGCATAATTGCGATACTTTCTACTTTTGGATGGTATCAATTGAGGTTAAATGGCCAAGAAAATTTTGCTTAGGATTATATGTTGATAGCAGGTGACCTACTATGGTGGCATTAACGTTATTATAAGTGCAATGCAGCAACCACATCATGTGGTTCTATAGCTGGTGACATTATAATAAGTGCTTTTGCAGTAGCCACATCATGTAGTGTTGAAGCATGTCACATTATCACAGGTGCGTTGCAGCAACCACAACATGTGGTGTTGTCATGGATGATGCTATAGCAGGTGCGTAGCAGCAGCTAGAACATGTGGCTCTGAACTAGGTGACACTATCACGGGTGCATTGCAGCATCCCCAGCATGTGGTGTTGTAGCAGGTGATCCTATAATAGGTGATTGTCGAGAAATGATCTCCACTTTGAGAAAGAGATGGCAATCTTTCTCTAAAGATTGATCTCCCATTTACCTATTAATGTATGTCCTCTACATAGGAATAGATATTCGCAGGTCATGGAGTAGTCAAGTCAAAGTCAAAATGTTAACTTCGACTTCGAGTCATATAATGACACAAAGGTAAAATGTTGACTTTTGGATCAAAGTGTTGACTTGAGGAGATCAAAATAACTCAAGACCTATGCCATACATTGTCAGGAAACATGCATTCATCCTATGATCGGAGCAAATATATATGTACATTTGTCAGACTAATAAGTTGATGACCTAGCCAAGATCCATATATTAGCAAGTTGGTGTGTGCATATGAGAACATATGGGATGTTTGATCTCTCGAAGAATCATATAGGTTCTCTGAACTGGAAGATATGAGCTCACTCATGAGATATTAAGAATAAATCAAATTTCGATGACGTTCGTCTTGTTTGAAATGATACAACAAATTGAAAGTATGATATATGTTTTTTTGGAAAATCGGGTGTCGTCTTCGTTAACCATGCAGTGCCCATGGTCGCGAGCATCTCCATCAAAGGCGATTTCAACATCCATGGCAACGAACAAAGGTTAACAACTAATCAAATCTAGGGCGAGGAAGGGGGCTAGGTGGTGGTTGACAGTTCTACCCCTCTTGACCACACCTTGGTTTGAAAAATCATGGTTTAGTTCAAATCATAAATGATATTGCAGAAGTTAAAAAGGACACAAGTGATAAAACCCTTAAAAATAAATGTTGGATCAATAATTGATAAGAATGGTTAATAACAAGCTGCTTCTAATAGTGTAACAACAACTTATTCTCATGGAATCGTCATTTGTTGCTATAGGAAGAGGCTAACAACACCACAAGGTAGGGAGGGAGTGACTCTTGTGAGAAAGGAAAAAAGGGATTGACACATGGTCTCTCAAAGTCTAAAGTACATAATCACTAGAACTTTTTACGTAAACTTAGGAAGGAGAGGAGACTAAGCGGACAGAATTTCCGGGAGCACGAGATGGATAATCCATAAATGGGCCAACTAGACCCGGGAACATGCAAGAAGAAGAGTCAAAGGAGTCAGAATGGAGCTAGAATATGAACAATTGTTAAGAATTGCATTTATATAATCATATAAGTTATTTTTTGCTACAAAATAGTTTGTTAAATAGTTGATTTGGTTCAACTAGGTCAGGTGTTGCAACCAAGCTTTGACCATTTTAGACTAGTTTTTGTTTTCTATGTAAAAATTGATGGGTACCTTTGATTTTTCCTTCGATTCTTGGTTTAACTGACATGTTCAATTTAATTTCAAATCCTTGATTCTAACTATCTGTAACTCAGTTGGCAAGTACACTTGTTGCTACATATGGTATCATCGTTCAAATCTCGAGGGTATTTAGTGGGAGGATTGGATAAAATTATAGGTGTGTCAAAAAAGCAAGCACTATTACTCAAGTAAGTGAAGATAGCGGAGATAACAGCAGAAAACAAGAGGAGATGGGTCATGATATAGGGACAAGAACACTGACCACCTAAAAAGCTAATAGAGATGAGATATGATGGCACCTACATTTAGATTAATCTATCATATGTTTCATGTTGCCACCTTTGATCGGGTGTGTCTTCGCTTGCTTGAGTATTTATTCACGTCATATATGCAGGTTGTGTCCATGTTCATTTGGTCATTAGATTCAGATACACAAAGATGTCATGTAGGAACATACAAGGAACAAATTTTTGCACCGCAACTCTTGAAATCTTGTCCAATCACGTAAACTTCGTAATTACACTACTATGCTTAAAAATTACACCGCCCCTTTGTAATCATCTTGACTCTTTCACCACAACGCTTGGACATGGGCATAAGGGTTATTGTGTAATTACAAAGATTCCTACAAGGGTTATGATGTAATTGGACACAAACCATGAGTAACAGGAGTCGACAAACATAAAGAATAAAGCTAATAATACGCGTCTTAATAAAATAAAAGGAATTGGCCTCACGTCATAAAATGGCAGGCGCAGCCGTGACATTGCTTGGGATGTTATAGTGCAATAAAGGAGAAGGTGAGCTGTTGGTTAGGGGTGTTCAATATCTTAGGGTCAAATGTAGGGGTGTTCGATATCTTATAGTCAAATGGGTACCCGCCCCGACCCTGTGATTTGACCCTAATTTCACGGGTACCCATGAAAAAACATCCGGATCGGGTACCCGTAAAATATTGACCCGAAAGCGGGAGTAACCCGATGGAAAACCCACCGGGTACCCGGTTGGGGTATCCGGCTTTGGTGAACCATCGCCCCACTAGAAACGGGAGTAACGCTCATCTTTTCCTTCTTAAATCACAGCTAGGGCTTGCACTCTCCTCGACGCCTTGCCGCCCAGCGAGCCAACACAGCCCCTCCTCCACGCCTCGCCGCCCGACGCAGCCCCTCCTCCACGCCTCGCCGCCCGAAGCAGTCCCTCCTCCACGCCTCGTCGCAAGGCACAGCCCCTCCTTCGCGACTTGCCGCTCTCTGCTCCTCCATAGCAATTTCAAACGAGGCCGCATCCCTCCTCCAGACTCCACTCGTGCAGGTTTTACTCAGCATCTTTGTCCTTCTATTGGTGTGATGGGCGTGGAATCCTTGACTTACAGAGTTCCAACATTTCCATGCAAATATGTAGTTTCCCCTTTTCTCCAGTTGTGTATTCATTAACAGATGTTATTCATTAACATTGTGTATTCCACTTTTCTCCAGGAATCTGAGGTATTCACCTTTTTTATTTTGCCCATTATGTAGGTTAATTTTAGATGGTGGTTTCAAACGATTCTTCGTTGTGTGTGTGAACAAAGTAGGTTAGTTTTAGACGTTGGTTATGTATGGTCCATATGCTGTATTCAGATAATATATCAGAAAAAGCTCAGAGGTTTCCAAAAACAAATCCAAATAGTAAACTATATGACAGAAGGAACTAATTAAAGTTTGAAGGACATAGTAGCTATTGCTTAAACTTCCAGTATTTTCTACAAGTTTCATTTGAGGAACTATTTCTTTTGGATTGACAGAGACACAAGATTGAAAGATTACTTTTAAGAGAACTGCATGTGGAAAATGTCTAACTTTGTCCAACAGCACCTAAGAAGAGACGTATTTGAAAGATTACTTTTGGATATCGTCCATTTTAGAGTAATGGTGATGTATTTGATTCAAGAAATGGGTATGGAGTTTTTAAAACAATCTTGTTCTAACGTCCAATTGAGAATCTGGTTGAGGTTTTTAAGTTCATTTATTAACAATTTACATCTACAACCAATTGAGATTATTGCATTTTCTATTTTTATCTTAAATCATGTTTGAGTATTGTGAAACACCATGATTTTAAATCATATCTTTTATTTTAGATGTCAGACATATTTGAAACAAATGATTCGACATCCGAAGTTCGATCCTTAGCTAGGAGTCACGAGCCTCTAATTCCAACAGATGAGGCTCATGCTGAGAAGCCGCCACGTCCCATCAACTCAGAAAAGAAAACTAGTAGAAGTTCATCTTCGAGAAGATCATCATGGGTGTGGGAGCAGTTTGTTATCAAAGATTGTGGATATATGAGTGAAAGAAGAGGAATTTGCAAATATTGTGATGAAGAGATCGAATGTCCACCATCTTACAGAATAAATAGTTTAAATAATCATTTATTAAGATGTGGAAAGTTTGATGGTAGTGTGAAACAAAAGAAGCAAAAGACATCGGAGCTTAAGTCGCGTTCTCCTACATCTCACAAGTTCAACCAAGAAGAGTGTCGAGGGGCTCTTGTGAGAATGATAATTGTTGATGAGTTGCCATTTAGGAGTGTTGAAAGGGAAGGATTGCGCCATTTTTGCAATATTATTGCGCCACAATTTCATGTGACTTCTCGTTCTACCATTACTAGAGATTGCCTCCGTATTTATTCTGAATAAAAGAAGAATTTGATGAGTTTTTTTTCAAAGTTGTCTTCAAGAATTTGTCTCACAACTGATACTTGGAATTCATGCCAGAATTTGTCTTACATGTGTCTTATTGCACATTTTATTGATACTGATTGGATTTTGCATAAGAAGATAATTAACTTTCGTCGAATATCTGGTCATTCGGGAGAAGTTATTGGTAAAGCTGCAGAAAATTGCTTGCTTGAAAGGGGTATAGAAAAAGTTATGACTGTAACTGTTGATAATGCAAGTTCAGATGATGTTGGAGTACAATACTTGCGAAGGAGGCTAAATAATTGGAACGGAACGATTCTTAATGGTGAATACTTGCATATGAGATGTGTTGTACACATTATGAATCTCATCGTGAAAGAAGGTTTGACGGAAGTGGATGATTGTATTTTAAGAATTCATAGTGCTGTGAAATATGTGAGATCCTCAGATACAAGATCATCAAGGTTCAAGTCTTGCATAGAAAAAGAGAAGATTATATCTAAGAAGCTTGTCTCTTTAGATGTGGAAACTAGATGGAATTCTACATATTTGATATTGGAAGCTGCAGTGAAATTTGAGAAGGCATTCGATTTGTTAGAAACAATTGATACTAAATATGTAGATGAGCTCACATGCTCTAAAAACAGAGGTCTTTCTGGGCATTATGATTGGGAACATGCACGTACTCTGTTACCTTTTTGAAGGTATTTTATGATGCAACTTTGAAACTATCAGGTTCTCAATATGTTACTGGCAACGAGTATATGCAAGTCATGCTTGGTGTTGGGATGATTCTTTCAAGGAGATGCAAAAGTGGTGATTCACACATTCAATTGATGGCTTCAAAAATGAAGACAAAATACGACAAATATATGACAAATATTGACAACATAAATGTCATGTTATTTGTTGCTATTATCTTTGATCCTCGCTACAAGATGGGCTACGTAAATTGGTTGATTGATAATTCATATAACACGGAAAATGGAAAGGTTTTAAAAGAGAAGATACAACAAGTCTTATTCTCTATGTTTGAGTTATATACTTCAACCACTCCACTTTCCAATTTACAGTCATCTAGTCAAGTTTATGAAACAAATGAATTTGATGTTGATGCCATTGAAAATGTTGAAGATCTTATGACTGCTTTGTATGATCATCAACATACACATCAAAAAGGATTGGAGAACAAAAGTGAACTTGACAATTATTTGATTGAAGAATGTGAAGACCGTAATAATAAATCATTTCAAATATCGACGTGGTGGAAACTGAATTGTTCTAGATTTCGAATTTTATCATCCATGGCGCGAGATCTATTGGCAATGCCAACATCAACGGTCGCATCTGAATCAGCCTTCAGTGTTGGTGGACGTGTACTTGATCCATTTCGTAGCTCTTTGACTCCAAAAATGGTGGAGACTCTCATGTGCAGTCAAGATTGGTTACGGAAGTCAAATTTACCACTTACTATTGAGGAGAGTACAGAAGATATTGAATTGCTTGAATCTGGTATAAATCAATATCTTTTTAGATTACATCTATTTCATTTGTTTATTTAGTATAATTATTTGAAATATTACTATAATATTCATGGTTTTCCCTTTTCAATAGAATTGGCAAATACGAGTGAGGACCATATTTCCATTTCCATTGACGATTAACATTGGTATGCACTTGCAAATATTTTTCTTAGTGCTTGCTTATACACTGATATTAACTATTTGCATTGACTCTTGATATGTACAGCCACTCAATCTCTAGCCTAATGTTGAGAAAAATTTTTGAGAAAATATCTTTCCAATCTAAAGATCGAGGAACGGGTTGGGATCGAGCACTTCTCATTATATATTTCAATTTTTTACTTGGTTAAATTTGACAAATTATATCGCAGATTGAATTTACTTGTTGAGGATAGTTTTCACATCATACTAAAGAGAAACAAGTCAAGATGGTTTCCACGACATATCAAAGAGCAAATTTACATGCTGGAGAAAAAAATAGAAGGCTTGAAGTTGAGAGGCACCCACTTACAGATTTGCTGCTAGTTTCAGCCAACTGATCCTTTTAGTTCCATTTCTTGTCTCATTGAGTGGCACCTTATTACATATTTGTTAAGGCAGTAAAAATGGCATGCTTCACAGTAAAAATGGCATGCTTCACTGTTACTGTTTTGATGTTGAATCTTATATGTATTCTTGAGAGGTCATGATTTTTCTAGTGTCTTCTAAATCTTTGGTTCCATCTAAACAAGGTCCAGATACCTACATATATTTTTTCCTTTTGAGAGATCATGGTTTTTCTCATTCTGAATCTTTGGTTACGGGGATTTGATTAAAGGTTGAAGATACAATTTATGATTTTTTCAATACCTTTTAAAGTTTATGTAGACATTCACAATGATCTGTCTAAAGGTTTATGATGCTCAAAATGGACACTGTTTTTAAGGCTTGAGGTTTTCTGTCTTTTAATACTGGCATACATACAGACAGTGAGTTATCCAAATGGAATTGATTCATTTTCTTCTCCATCATGATTTCAATGCTCTTGAAACAGTTTCTCTTGCTTGTTACTTTCTTTAACCTTGAATGATGGTTGCTTTTTAATGGACTTTCCCCTTGAAACAAGATTTTCAACCTTCATTTAGATCATTCATCTGTTGTTGAGGTTCTAGAATGTTGGCTCTCTGATGTTACAGTCCCTCAGTAGAATTAGGAGCCATTGGTATATGAGGAACTTGCTGCATTAAAATAAGCAACCAACAAAGGTTGCTGGACATGAGATGCTATGGAAGGGGAAGCCAACTTCCATTCAATGAAATGGTGTGACTTAGCATGTTAGAAGTTTATTGTTGCACCATCACATGATGTGAAGAAACAGTAACTGGTGACTTGTCCTTTTTTGCTTAACCATGGGAATGGCATCCAGCAATGGTTGTTGTTGCTGCATATCCTCATGTGGCTGATGTTGATGATTCTTCAAAAAATTAGTCATCAATGGTTGCTGTACAGTCTGACTAGGCACCTGAAATGGCTTCTTTTGCTACTCAGAACCTTGAATCTGTTGCTTTTGCTTCTATTAATGATGTCCAGATATAATCTGCTCAGAGCATGATCCCTCTGATTATAGCTTCAACATATAAGCCTTTGAAATGACAGTTCCCCCACATAACTAATAGCCTGAGATCATATAAATCGAAGTCTCCAGAATAACCCTCTTATTAAAATAATAAGAGTCATCAACAAAATTTCCCAATTGGTTATTATACTTGTTTCACGGGTACTCGCGAGTACCCGTTACCCATTCATGTAATTTGGGTACCCGTTAGAATGAGTCGGGTCGACCCGTGACCCGATAATTATGGGTCGGGGCGGGTCATGATCAAACGGGTCGGGTACCCGCCCCATGAACACCGAGTGTTGGTAGATGCGCTTCTCTTCAACGACCACGCTATGAAGCTCCTGTGCTTTCTTCTTCATCACCCACCAATACAACCATTGAAATTTCAAACTAAGATCTAACCATATATCTTGTTCCTTCCTACCTTTTTTGAGTGAATTACAACAAAGACCTCATCTATACTTGGATTGCTAATTAAGATACTCATTTTTAAATATAATTAAACTTTCGAATTTAGAGTTTAATATCGGCCACGCAGAAGCTATGGATGCATGTAATAGAGCTCCAAAAGAAGATCAGCTCTCTTTTATATGCTTCAAAGATGAGGTTGATAACTATAGATGAAACATTGTTTTAACTTATCCTTTCTTCTTCCAGAAACTCTGACCATCTGTGATTTGTTTGCTTTAACCAAATACGAAATAATAGAACACATCAACAAATGTTTCCAACATATATTACGACTACTGACTCTTACGGTAACAGCCTAGCCCTAACTATAGACCGGAATATTAGAAAAGGGGTTCGAAGTCAATTAAGATGTTAGATTCGTTAGCCGTTTTTGGATTTCGATGTAACTTTATCATAATATGCAAATTTGATGTGTTTTTTCTATTTTTGATACATCTATGTTATGCAGAACAGCTACTTAATATCTGACAATCGAAACACCACCTAAAATAACAGATGTAAGGAGGGATCTATGATCCCTATTGTCTATTGGCATCAAGAAGAAAAAGAGGAAGACCCCTTCTAGAACGTACTTTTTCTATGTAACACGATCTTCTTTGATGAACATCATATCAACGTATAAAATTAAGATGTTATTAAATGGCCTTAAATTAATCATCCGTTACAAGATAGCCTCCAAATCTGATAGATCAGATCCGAGGATAAACTTCAATACGATCTTCAATCACCCTCCTTAAAGAGGGTAACCAGACCCATCAACAAGCAGGAATTTTCTAGAATTAGATCCCAAATGAAGAAAATTTAACAGTTCGGCATAGTCGATTTCTTCTTATATTCCGATATGCTACAATGGAATTTTGAACTACAAGGCTTTGGATCCAATGGTGGAGATCCGTCGGAAACAAAAGAATAACACATTCCAAACACATGCTGCAATCCTAACAACAGAATCCCCGATCACATTCCAAGAGTTGGTACAACATATCTCAATCTGCTCAGAGCTGCAAACACAAACCAGCTTGAGAAAAGTTATTTGCAAAAACAGAGTTGGTACACATTCACCGAAGAAACAGAAATGCTTTAGGATTCCTGTGCTGATCGTATGCCCAAAAAAGTTTAAGATGATGAGGGTTGCGAAATAGGACAAGAAATGTAGGATCTATGACACCATAAGGGATCAGATGAATCGTTACGAATGTCCCAAGTAGAAGTTTCACGGACAACAAATCATGTAATTTTGTAATAAAATCCAGATTCCAAACAACCCATCCACTTAACAGGTCCCTGTACAATTTGTCTTGCCAGCTATGTGCATCCGTGGGCGGTCTTGTTGCCAACAGAGATCTAACCTTTTATATACACCAAGCGTTTGGGTCGCCCATGCAGCATGCCTGCATCAAAGATAGCGTAACAGTTGAGAGATACACGCCACAGGTTTGACATGAATAAAGCCCGTGCACTCCCAAGATGTCGGAAACGAGTGAGATATCCAAGAACAGGCTAAAGAAACTGTCCATGATTAGCAAACAGAAACATGAAGCAAAAATTATCTGATTAGTTTATAAAATTTCATTAGCACATACTCCTCTCTTATTAGAATTCGTGTGCATACTTCCAAGAAAGCAAGTTCAACCTTTAGAGTGTGGCCTCTGCTGCACAACCTGCACACACATTCTTCTCTGATACATATCTAACGATATATGAAGCAACCATAAACACTTCACTACAACACTTTTTAAAACTCTCATATACTTCGGATTGCATAAGACAACCACTTTAAGGTCCGGTCACAAAAACAGTGAGCATAAAAATCGCTTACCCTTTCTCAGAACTATCTGGCAGCACCTCGGTTTGCATTAACTTCTGCCGCTAAGATCTCTAAGACAATGCATTCTTTCACACGCTTCCAACAATAGCTCTTTAGTGTGGAGTCTAGATCCTCTTCTAGAGCAAAAGGCAAAGAATCTAAAGAAAAGTCTCTGAACGGCCTCTCTAATAACCACTTGAGAAGGAAAACAGCCAGAAAGGAGGAGGCTAACACATACACAAAAGAGTGCTTTAGCTACACGTTATACAGAAATACAGAGGAAAAGTAAACAACGCTTGCGTACATGTATTGCCAATACAAGTACTATCCTATTAACATATAATCAAATCATGATATGGTTTTCCTCGAAAGAAGCCTTCCCTGACGCCATGCGATTGGACCTTATGCACCACAATGTCATTTGTCAAAATATGGCTTTCCTAGAGTATCCCAAGATAATTCAAAAAAGATTAAAGACGCAATGCGAGGGAGGGACTGATGCTTTATATTTGAGGGCTCTAGTATTTATTATTCTGCCTTCCAAAAAGGGGGGAAAAGCAGAAGAAAGGAATGAAATAACAAACTTAAAAAAAACCTCGATGATCCCATACACCTCTCGAACTCATAGGAGGTTTGATCTGCACCTACAGCTTTCACTTGCTTCATCTTTGAAAGCAAAAATATTGACAATCCATTGATCCAACATGGGGCATCCTCCACTTTTGACGATAGAGCCGACCAAAATCAATAGAGGCATCAGATAAAACACCTTAGCTTTGGTACTGGATTATCAAAGAATATCTCATGCTTGAAGATCAATGAGTTCCTTTTGTTGCAAAAGAGACCCAGAAAACTGTCAGCAACTAACTCCTATGCTGAGTTCTTCTACATGCAGCATGGTCACCCATCATCAGCCCATCCAAACTGAAGCATGCCCAGAAGCCCTTCAGGGAACTTGCCTCCACCCAAGTATTCCCTATCCCCAAACCAAACCGGCCATCAGACAATAAGACATGTAACCCACACCAATGTTCGAGATATCAATATCAAATGGGTCTGCCCAATAAGGGGCATATATATCGTGATATATCAACAATATCATTGAAAATATCGGAAATGGCTTAAAAAAGTGATCTTCTCGCAAATAAATAACATACAAATATACACTTGTATACATGAGTATTCAATTTTTGACATGGCCTCAAATTTCAGCGAAATTCGGTCGAATTTCTGTCGAATATCGATATCCAGTCGAAATCGAAATTCGACCGAAATGACCGAAATGACCGAAATATTGGGGTCCTAGTACAAAAAATGATCGAAATGACCGAAATTTCGGTCGAAATTCCACCGAAATTCCATCGAAATTCTGTTTTGGTCGATACCGAAATGGTGACCGAAACCGACATTTAAGGCCTTGATTTTTGAACAATAACAATTAAATGACATAAAGGGGGTACATTTAGCAAATTAACATTATGTTGCATCACATACTATGTATAAACAATATGCAGAGCAAATATCACAAATCAAATAAACAAACAAATGAGAATAAGTTTTTACATCATTCATAATCATAAAAAAAATGGTAAATTAAAATAGAGTTAAAACTAAACTTTTTACCTGAATTAAAGAAAATCAATACCAAAAGAGAGCGAAGACCCCTCAGATGAAATAAAAATTAACTTCCAAGTTTCTTCCCTCACAAAAACAAGCAATGAAATCAAACAAGATGGTTGATACCGATGATACAACATTGATGTCGGTCCAAAATTGATGGTGTCAGTTGATGTGAAAGAAAACTTATATTGAAATCCTCCGATTTGAACTGATATACACGATATACTGATGGCCCGTTGATGTATCGATATCCTGTAAATGGGATATACACAGTAATATCAATACCCAACATGATATTTCGAACCAAGGAACCCACACCGTCTTCCCTAGTACCACCAAACCAAACAAAGCTTTGTCTAATTAACATGTAACCTGACCTTCAAGGGCACCCTGGACTAGTTGACTAAACAACAACACCTTTTCTCACATTAAGTAGGGTCGACTACATGGATTCTATGCCTCCATTCAGATCTATCTTGGGTCATTCTCGGGCTTAGATCCAAAAAACAAAGATCCCTTCGTATAGTCTCATTCCAACACTTCTTGGGCCTTCCTCACCCTCTCTTAGCCGGTAACATCCCAAAACTCACATCTCATAACCGATGCATCAGCTGACCTCCTTTGCAAATGATCAAACCACCTTAAGCGGTTTTCTCGCATCTTATCATCGATCGGAGCTACACCAACTTTCATTCTGATTGCATCATTCCGAATCTGATCTTGACGTGTGTGTCCACACATCCACCTTATATTTTCATTTCTGCTATTGCCATTCTCTGCACATGTCTATGGTTCACATGCCAACACTCAGATCCATAGAGCATAGCAGGTCTCACGGCTGCTTTGTAGAACTTTCCTTTGATTTTCAAAGGAATTTTCTTATCACAGAGAACAACAAAGGCTCCTCTCCACTTTAGCCAGTCTGTGTTTATTCTACTAGTAACAAAACTCCATCAATTTCTCCATCATGTTACAAAACAGATCCCAGGCATCTAAAAGAATCTCTTCAGAATGTTATTGTCATCAATCTTCACCTCGATTCCTTCACCATTGCTTCCATCAAAAAGTGCACCCATATATTCAATCTTAGTCCTACTTATATGAAATTCTTTAGTCTCCAATGCATGTCTCCAGACCGCAAGCTTCTCATTTACTCCATTTCTAGTCTCGTCAATCAATACAATATCATCAGCAAATAATACACCAAGGTTTCTCATCCTGAATGTGACTTGTCAACTCGTCCATAATCAAAGTAAAAAGAAATGGACTCAAAATTGAATCTTGATGTAAACCAATGTTGATGTCAAAATAGTCACTCTTCCCAGACTGGATCCTTACACAAGATAAAGCTCTACCATACATATCCTTTATGAGGTTAATGTATAAGACAAGTATTGACTATTTTGACTAAAACCCTAACCCTTAGACTAGTTGACTAACCCAAGCAAAATCCCAAGTCTACTACTCGTGAATGCACTAATTTCTGGTAACAAATCTCTTTCGCCATCTTTATAAAGGTGCAAAGAAAGCAAAATGTTGACACCCTCATCATCATCGAATTAAATTTCGCGATATTTCGATGTAATTTCGTCGAAATATCGGTTTCGATGGGTCTGGCCTTTCGAAACTGGCATATTATCGATATTCACGGTTTCGAGCGAAATCTCGCGAGATCTCGGCGAGATTTCGGCTCAACTCGAGATATCGGCCGACAAAGGGAATCTTGCATTAAAATATTCACCGAGATGCCGATATATACCGAAATTTTAGGTCGAAAGCATCACATTTCGACCGAGTTCAGGCAGAAGCATCTCCAACTTCCTCCAAGCTCTTCTTCCTTCGAGGTAAGCCAAATTAGGCTAATTCTTCATCAATTTCATAATTTCTTTTAGGGGTTTCACTCTTAGGATGTCGATATAGCTTGGCATGGTGTTTATTTTGAGAGATTTCCGAAATATAGCTTTAAATTTGGAGACGAAAATTAGGGCTTTTGTGTTTTGATTGCACAATAATGGTAGCTATGAACATGGTATCTCGGATCTGAAGTTTAACATGAACTAAAACATAGTTTGAGAACATTTTGTTAGATCTGTGAAAGAGGAAATTGGGGCTTTTGAGGTTTAATGTGGAACGATAATGAGTTGGGTTATTATAAATTCGGATCTTAAGTTATGGAAATAAAAATCATAATCTGGAAATTTTTTTATTAATAAAATTTAAGAATTGAGAAAATCCGAAAATCATATGTTAAATCTTTTGGCTTTTGTACATATTTTGTTTCACTTAGGTAGTACAACAACAACAACAAAGCCTTTTCCCACAATTAAGTCGAGTCGGCTACATGGATTCTTCGCCTCCATTCAGATCTGTCTTGGGTCAATCTCGGACTTATATCCAAAAAACTAAGATCCCTTCGTATAGTCTCTTTCCAACACTTCTTGGGTCGTCCTCGCCCTCTCTTGGCCGGCTCAACATCCCAGCACTCGCATCTCCTAACCGGTGCATCAGTTGACCTTCTTTGCAAATGACCGAACCATCTTAAACGGTTTTCTCGCATCTTATCCTCGATCGGAGCTACACCAACTTTCTTTCGGATTGCATCATTCCGAATCCGATCTTTACGTGTATGTCCACACATCCATCTTAGCATTTTCATTTCTGCTACAGCCATTCTCTGCACATGTCTATGGTTCACAGGCCAACATTCATGACCATAAAGCATAGCAGGTCTCACGGCTGCTTTGTAAAACTTTCCTTTAATTTTTAAAGGAATTTTCTTATCACAGAGAACAGCGGAGGCTCCTCTCCACTTTAGCCAGCCTGCATTTATTCTATTAGTAACATCTCCATCAATTTCCCCATCATGTTGCAAAATAGATCCCAGATATCTAAAAGAATCTCTCTTCTGAATGTTATCGTCACCAATCTTCACCTCGATTCCTTCACCATTGCTTCCATCAAAGGTGCATTCCATATATTCCGTCTTAGCCCTACTTATACGAAAACCTTTAGTCTCCAATGCATGTCTCCAAACCTCAAGCTTCTCATTTACTCCATCTCTAGTCTCGTCAATCAACACAATATCATCAGCAAATAACATACACCAAGGTAACTCATCTTGAATGTGACTTGTCAACTCGTCTATAATCAAAGTCAAAAGAAATGGACTCAAAGCTGAACCTTGATGTAAACCAATGTTGATATCAAAATAGTCAGTCTTCCCCGTCGGGGTCCTTACACAAGATAAAGCCCTATCATACATATCCTTTATGAGATTAATGTATAGGACAGGTACTTGTCTCTTCTCTAGAACTCTCCACAGTATCTCTCGTGGGACGGAATCATAAGCCTTCTCCAAATCAATAAAGATCATATGGAGATTCTTCCTTTTAGCTCTATAAATCTCCATTGTTCTCCTCAGCAAATGGATGGCTTCAATAGTTGAGCGACCTGGCATGAATCCGAATTGGTTTTCTTTTACTTGGGAAACTTGCCTTAACCTTCTTTCGATCACATGTTCCCAAATTTTCATAGTGTGACTCATCAGCTTGATACCTCTGTAATTTGAACAATTTTGAATGTCTCCTTTGTTCTTATAAAGAGGCACCATGATACTCCTCCTCCAATCTTCAGGCATTTTCTTGCTTCGCCAAATAACATTGAATAGATTCGTAAGCCAAGTCAAACCACGCTCACCTAAAACTTTCCATACTTCTACAGGGATGTCATCCGGTCCAACACCTTTCCCAGGACTCATAACCTTCAAAGCCTCCTCTACTTCTTTTCTTTGTATTCGTCTATAGCATGCACGATTCAAGTAACTTTCACTACTAGCTAGATCACCCAAAGTGATCTCTCTATTTCCTTCTCCAATGAAAAGTTTATGGAAGTACTGCTCCCATCTAGTCTCTATATCCTTCTGAGTAACAAGCACGTGACCTTCCTCGTCCTTAATACATCTCACTTGAGAAAGGTCTTTGGTCCTTCTTTCTCTTGCTTTGGCCAACCTGAATATATCCTTCTGGCCCTCCTTAGAGTTGAGATTTTTATACAAAACCTCATAAGCTTTTGACTTAGCTTCACTTACAGCCTTCTTTGCTTCCTTCGCTATTTTATAGTCTGTGACAGATTCCTCTGTTCTATCCTTAGACATAGCTTTAAAGCAAGCTCTTTTAATAGGACCCTAATGTAGCTTCACTTAGGTAGTCTTTCTTGAAAATGATCCCCTAATTGCTAGATCTAAGACCCTAATGTATAGATCTAAGGTTGTTTTTCTGAAAATCGAAATATTAGGTGTTAGAAAAATTAAATATATAATAATTCCGAAATTTAAAACATAAAATAATTTGCATATTCATAAGCGGACGCATTGTATGCCTACTTGATGATTGTTCTTGAATTTCCTCGCAGATTTCGACGATCATCACCATGGCACATTCTGGTTCCGGATCTGGATCTGACAGTTCTGATGATCAGAGAGGCGATTTCAGTTGGGACGTTGGCTGGAGGTATGCCTCCGACTCCTGATGGAAATAAGGCGAAGCCACAATGCAATTTCTGGTTCCGATCCACCGCGGAACTCTTGGTTCTGAACCAAACATATCACCAGATAATATATTTTAATCTTTTATTGCATTGATATGTACATGTTCTTAATAATTTTCACTTGTTGTAACTTGTAAGACTATTACTCTGTTATTATGTATTAACTATTAACAAGTAACAACGATATGTTCGACATGGTGTGTGACTGTGACATACCGTCATAGTCATAGATGATAAGATGATTGATATGTATGATGTAAGCATATAGGTGTACATCTATTGTTTCATTGTTTGAAGTACTTAGATTAAGTCCATTTGCAACATCTAACAATGTTACAATATGACCGATATGGCCGATATGACCGATATGTCTATATAAGGGGTATAGATGACCAATATGTGTGAAATAATTGTCTATTTGTATGTTATTTATTGTTCTAATAACTTGGAATATCGAAATTTACAATAAAATTGGGAGAAAATCGGATTTTTGAGCCTTTTCCGACTTTTCCACTGAAATTGTCAAAATTTCCCGAAATTTCGGCGAAATTTCGATATTCCAGTTCACCGAAACGAGATCGAAATCGAGATTTCGAACCTTGATCATCATAACAAGACTAATGACGAGCCATGTAGGGGATGCAGACATGCAACCTTCAACAATGTTAAGTAAGTCATGGTTTGGGCATACAGGAATGCATGTTTTTGGAAAAAAGGTACAATCTTATAAATACGAACACCTAATACTCCATATTCACATGTATCAAATTTTCAAAAACAAACAACCTCGTAGGATACATTCTCTACATGAAGCCTCTCGCTCTGAAAAATCACACTATTTAATGCAAACATGATTGCTTAGACAATGGAAGCCACTCGGACTTTCACCAGCATCGAGATAGTACGAGACAACCAATCAACTCCCATAAAGCAAGGGAGCTCTCAGCAACCACTCCATTGAGGTCGACCTCCACCATGTGGTACAGCCGCACTAGAAAAGAAAATGTGATCAGCATCTTCCATCCCCTCCAAACAAGGCTACAAGGAGTTGATCAACATCTCCCACCATCCACACAAAATCCATGACCCATAGGGGGTTCCTTCAACTCCATATTTGCTTGTGCTTTGACCTAGCAACCTAAGGTCAAAAATAATCTATGCAAAAAACATATTGTAAAACATCTCCTCAGAGAAAGGGATGTCTACCGACATCTAGGCCAACAAAAGGACCCTCACCATAAGACAAGGACCCAATCAGCGACGGGAACTCCATGACATGATGGTACGAGAGCTCAGAGCGAAACTAGGGGTCCAATTGCCCCAAGCCTCAACTATTGGCAAAGTTCAGAGCGTGAGGTAATCTGTCAAGTGGTTTAAACTAAAGCGAGTAAACGGGTAAAGGGAAGTATATGCAGAAGTAAATGTGTATTGTGTGGTTTGGATTATTTTTTATAAAAATGTAGAATAATATATTTAAATATTAGAGATTTATATTAAAAAAGCATAACAATATGATGAGGCATTCATCTGGTATAAAATGATGAAAAAGAATAGAATTAGAACCCCATCCAACAGATCAAATCATCAATATACATACGAATCACCTAGTATAATATGCAACAACAATAATAATAGAAGGTAGGCAGATAACAACATAATTAATAATAGGTAGTATAAAATGCAACAGATCAATATTATAAGAAAGAATGTGTACGTTGATCAATAATATAAGAAAGAATGTGTACTTTTATATTCATGCACAGATCAAATCATCAATATACATAAGAATCACCTAGTGTAAAATGCAACAACAATAATAGAAGGTAGGCAAAGGTAGGCAGATAAAGGCCACGAGTAGAGTGGTTGTGGAGGCGGTGGAGATGATCAATGGCGCTAGGTATGGAGGGCAGCGATTGGGACAAGTGAGGATCGTAACTAAGGGTGCAACACATATAGATATGTAAGACGGGAGGGGTGGAGGCGCTCTGCCGATGCTTGGAGGTACTGGAGGCGGTAAAGGCCACAAGCGGAGGTGTTGAAGGCGACAAGCGGAGGCATAGGAAGCATTGTGGCTGCTCACAGAGTGGATGTGTAGGCGGTGGAGATGATCAAAGGCGCTAGGTATGGAAGGAAGTGATTGGGACAAGTGAGGATCATAACTAAGGGTGCAACACGTATAGATATGTGTATGTCTAATATGCTATAATATCCATTTTATACAGCTTTAAACATATGTATCCATATCCATTATAAAATGGATACAAATACGGCCTCATATTATAGTTACATATTTAATTTTAACTATATGTAATATAAGTTATACCTCTTTTTTACTATCAACAACAACAACAAAGCCTTTTCCCACAATTAAGTAGGGTCGGCTACATGGATTCTTCACCTCCATTCAGATCTATCTTGGGTCAATCTCGGACTTATATCCAAAAAACTAAGATCCCTTCGTATAGTCTCTTTCCAACACTTCTTGGGCCGTCCTCGTCCTCTCTTAGCCGGCTCAACATCCCAACACTCGCATCTCCTAACCGGTGCATCAGTTGACCTTCTTTGCAAATGACCAAACCATCTTAAGCGGTTTTCTCACATCTTATCCTCGATCGGAGCTACACCAACTTTCTTTCTGATTGCATCATTCCGAATCCGATCTTTACGTGTATGTCCACACATCCATCTTAGCATTTTCATTTCTGCTACAGCCATTCTCTGCACATGTCTATGGTTCACGGGCCAACATTCAGAACCATAAAGCATAGCAGGTCTCACGGCTGCTTTGTAAAACTTTCCTTCAATTTTTAAAGGAATTTTCTTATCACAGAGAACAACGGAGGCTCCTCTCCACTTTAGCCAGCCTGCATTTATTCTATTAGTAACATCTCCATCAATTTCCCCATCATGTTGCAAAATAGATCCTAGATATCTATAAGAATCTCTCTTCTGAATGTTATCGTCATTAATCTTCACCCCGATTCCTTCACCATTGCTTCCATCAAAGGTGCATTCCATATATTCCGTCTTAGCCCTACTTATACGAAAACCTTTAGTCTCCAATGCATGTCTCCAAACCTCAAGCTTCTCATTTACTCCATCTCTAGTCTCGTTAATCAACACAATATCATCAGCAAATAACATACACCAAGCGTCCTCGCCCTCTCTTTTTTACTATATTTGATATAATTGTTATGAAATAAATAACTAGTAATTTTGATTCAGGTAAGCCATCTAATACATGCATGATAAAGCTAATCTATAGAGAACTCTATTATCATTTGTATCCGATCGCATATGTTACGTGTATATGCTCGTTTTAAGGGCCAATAACACCATTTTCATGTTGATTCATGTTTATTCATATTTAAATCGGATAAGGATATGATAACACCTATATTTTTATATGTACCCAACCTTTTGCATCCCTATCATAGGGCGAAGAGGGCAGCACTGGCTGACCAATTGAAGAGACTCCTCTCACATGACTTCGACTGAGGTTAAGCATATAATAAAGATTTCAACAAAGGAGGTTACATGGCCTCAAATTTCAGCGAAATTCGGTCGAATTTCTGTCGAATATCGATATCCAGTCGAAATCGAAATTCGACCGAAATGACCGAAATGACCGAAATATGGGGGTGCTAGTACAAAAAATGACCGAAATGACCGAAATTTTGGTCGAAATTCCACCGAAATTCCATCGAAATTCTGTTTTGGTCGATACCGAAATGGTGACCGAAACCGACATTTAAGGCCTTGGGAGGTTATAACAACAGTAGAAGGCTGAAGGAGGGTTAATTCTAACCATGAATATCTGTTTTTTTCTTCATAAAGTTCCAATGACGTGTCAAAAGTAATGTGGAAGAAAATAACAGGTTGTGCAGAAGTTTTATTAAAGGAAACCCGCACATAATTGATTGGTTATATTGTTTTCTCTTCTTTATACCGAAGAGGGACATCGCTTGGCATGTGGATTTTATATCGATCGCTCTCGCTCTCTATAGTGGCGACTAATGACTGTGGAAAAGGCCCTAACATATATTTTTAAGAGGGTGATTGATGGGGTTATCACCCTGTCAAAATGATTTCTTCTTTAGGCAAAAGAAGAAGAAACACATTAAGATGTCTGCTCCAAATATATTAATCTATAGAAAAAAACTAGGGTTACCTTACAAGAGCCATTACTCAAGGAGAGTATTAACATGGAAGATTACATTCTCAACATAAAAAGATCAGAAGAAAAATAACCCCATTACAAGAGAGCCAGATCGCCCAGATAGCTGCAACATGAAGAAACATCTCCCAGATAACTGTAACAGGAAGAAACATCTCATTACTGCCTACAAATCTAGCAAAAAAAACTAAGTTCCAAAAATTCACAAGATCACCAAAGTCTACCCACCCGATCTGCAACTTTTGCCAAATTGCTTTTGACTTCTCGCACGCAAAAAAAGATCAATCATCTCTACTGCATCATCACAAAGAGGACACCTACTATTATCATCAGGAACAAGCCTAGAGGCTAGACCAACAATCTCTCATCAAAATATGTGCTCTAAGCATCAGCCAATGAAAATGACTTCATGGAGGAAGATCCAATCTGGAAACTGCGTAATGGCAAACAAGTTGTAGCTTGGAAGATAAAAGAGGCTTTCCTATAGAAAGTGAATTTCAACAAAGCACGTGATATTGTGATAATGTGAACTAGCGCTTCTTGTGGACTTCTATACAAGTATGAGGCTTCCCACATAGATGGGTATACGAATGAAGTAACAGTAAGTTACCACTAATAATTAGTGGCATATCATGGTGAAGATGGATCAAACTATAGCGGGGTGTCAAGCGGGGGTGTTCGCCTCTCCACTTGTTCGGCACGACAATGAATGCTTTGGCTGTGTGGATCAAGGTTGGAGATATCATTGTTGATATCGCATCGATTAGCTCGAAATTTGAAAAGGGATATATCGTGTATTTGAGATTCGGTATTTCTATATTACCAATACTTACCAAGTATCAACTATTAATAATAAGGGGTAAATGGAGCTGCCCCCATGGGGCAGCCAAGTGGCTGCTCCCAATCTATTAGAACCGTTGGATGTTATCGACGGTGCAGGAGTTTCGGTGGTTAAAAGATGCACATCTCATGTCCTCTCTCCTGACGAAGGTACGAAACCTTGTCCCGTCACCTTTCCAGGGTAACATCATTTTTTTATTCTCTAAGCAAAGACGCATATCCCTGTAAAGGCATTCTCTGTTCTATCTTTCCTTCTAAGGTGATCCCTTCTTCTTCGTGCTAATCCGGCAGGTCCTCGCATCCATCGACAACAGCATCACACCCCGTCTTCCTATTCCTGGCACAAGACACCTCACCTCTCACATGTTCGATCAATCTGGTGCAATGTGCCTCGACGGCTCCCAGGTTGGTCTTCTAGAATCCCCTTCATATATTTGGTCAGATTCCGATCTTCCTGCACTTTTTTCTTAACTTTTGCTAAATCAATTTCAAGGCATTATTAACCAATAAAAAGAGAGAGTTCATTCCGTTTAAATTTCTCCGAATGTGTGTATGTTCATCTACTCGAGTTTCCCACACACCTTAATTTAATTTCTATGATAATATCTCGCCACCTTCCACTAAAGTGCGCAGCATTCTGCAACTTGTACTCGTGCTATTTTTTTCTCATAAGATATCTATACTAGATATTGCCCCATCTGACTTTAGAAGTGTAATGCCACTAGACCTTTGTTCCCCCGTCATCTATGGTTTTGGCTTTGGTTCGTGTTTCTTATTTTGATCTTATTTCGTATTTGCAGGCCTGTTTATGATATGAAATTCTTTGATTTTTTTGATAGTTCACCGATCTCATGTTATAACGTTGACCACATTCCTTCAAATTAATTGATAGTGTTTTTTTCATTGAATATGCAAGTTTAGTACCTAATAATTAATAAATCATCCAATAATCTAGTTTAGATATATATTGGTGAATTTTGTTATCATCGACTCAAATTTACATTATCTGATTTTTCTACCAGTTACATTTTTTGGTATGTGAATGTTTGCAATTTATTTTAATCTTTTTAGATTGCGATGAATAACTATGAGCAATGGCTTAACGAAGAGTTGAATCATGGACATGAAGTAATAGATATAGATCGGATGCTAATGAAATACCAAGACATATCTAATGATGAACATATTGTAAGTGTGGTATATGAAGATAGGATGATAAAACCATATATCAGCTTAGAATTTTTGTCAGAGGAAGAAGCCTATAAATTTTACAATAACTATGCTAATCATACTGGTTTTTCCGTCAGACGTCACAATTTACATCGATCAAAACAAATGAAAGAAATGATTTCCAGATCATTTGTATGCTCTAAAGAAGGTGAAAAGGATTTGAATGATCAACGCAGACAAGGAATGGACATTAAACGCCGTCGAGAAACAAGAGAAAAGCGCCATGCTAGATTATATGTTTCTGTAAATGATAAGAGGGTATGGGTGGTAAAAAAATTGTTGAGGACCACACACATCCTTTGACATCTCCATCAAAGATACAAATGTTGAGATGACATCATAAATTGTCTGATGCTTCAAAAAGCTTAATTGATACATTCAATGAATGTGGAATGGGTCCTTCAAAGATTAAGGCAGCTCTAAATGCCACTGGAGAAGATTTGATTAGTACACAGGATTGTATTGATCATCTATGGATGAGGCATAAAAATAACATCAATGGGGAGTGCATGGCTACTGTAAAGCACTTTTTGTCTAAAAGGGAAGATGATAATTGCTTTTACTTTCGTTATGAAATTGATGATAATCGTACAATACGCAGCATTTTTTGGGTTGATGGTAGGTCTAGGGCAGCCTACTTGACCTTTGGAGGCGTTCTTGTGTTTGATGTAACATATAAGACAAATTCCTTCAATATGCCATTTGCCCCCTTCACGGTAGTCAATCATCATAGGCAGTCGACATTGTTTGGTTGTGCTCTTCTTTCTGATGAGACAGAAGAAACCTTTATATGGTTATTTAACACTTGACTTGATTGCATGCATGGAAAAGCATCAAAATCTATCATTACTGATCAAGATAAAGCTATTTGCAATGCAATAACAAAGGTGTTCCCTTGTACAAAACATCACTATTGCTCCTGGCATTTTGAGAAAAATGCAAATCAACATCTCAAGGGTCTGAAGCTTGAAAATGCTGATTTTAAATAAGAGTATGACAAGTGGATTCATGCATCTGAAACAGAAGAAGAGTTTGAGACTAGATGGCTTGAGATAAAATATCGCTACAATATTGATAAAAAATCATGGCTCGCAAAAATGTATGAGGAGAAAGAGCATTGGGTGCCACTCTATCTACACGATACTTTCTTTGCAGGAATGACATCTAATCAGCGTTCCGAGAGTATTAATGCTTTTTTGAAGGATTTGTTAATTCTAATACTTCATTATCTGATTTTGTTCGGCAATATGATAGAGCAGTGGAATCTAGACGTGATGCTGAGGAGAGAGCATGCGTCAAGGCCATCAATACTAAACCCGTGCTCTTTTCACATCATCCTATGGAAGCTCAAGTTGGACAAATCTACACACCAAGAGTTTTTGAGATATTTCAAGAAGAATTTAAACAAGAAAGTGCATACATGGCAACCAAAGAGACTAATGATGGAGAGATGACATCATTCTCAGTTGAAGATTTGGCATTGTCGAGAAAAAGCGCATTGTAATTATTAATAATATGGGCCAAGCCATTTGCTTTTGCAGTTGTAAAAAAATTGAAAGTGAAAGAATTCCTTGTCGTCACATGTTACATATTATGAAAGTAGTGAGACGACTTATTATCTACCATCATGGTTTATTCTATTTAGGTGGACTATTAATGCAAGATATACCACAGTTAGCCATCATGTTAAGAGAGAAATCTCGGAATTGAATGACATCACCCCGATGATGGTATGGGGTATGCAAGTTATCTTTTCACAAAGTTGCAAACATGTCATTGAAAAGTCCGAAGCACTTTCAGCTGGCATTACAGAAGGTTGATGAACTTGTGAAGATGCTTAATGAAGTTGAACAAGATGAAAATTCCTCAAGGAATAATGACGATGGAGTTTACTTAGACACTAGAAAATCAAATAGTCTTCCATCAAAATATGTGATTTCGAGATCCAGAAGTCATCAAAAGCAAAGGACGACCTAGACAAGCAAAAAGGATTAAATCTTTTGTGAGATTGCTTTATCACAAGAAACTATAAAAGAAGAACTTGCGGTCATTGTGGAGAAAAGGGTCATCATGTATCTACATGTCATGTTTTGAAGGTAAAATCATGAATTTATCACATTTGACTATTTATTTCACTCATTTTATTGTAAACAAATTGAAAAAATCTTTCTTTGATTTAGGAAAAAAGATCACAACCATCACATAGTTGTTCATAAGATATGTTTTTGCAAACATTGTAAATAAACATATGATTTGATCTTACCAATAGATTTGTTTGGTTATTGTCACAGTACAATTTGTAATTCAAATGAGATTTTTGGAGGGATGGACAATCTTGTGTGTCTAAATTACAAATCTTATTACGTGGAGCTTTATCAATATAAGGTACGCAATTTCGTTAGTATTTTTTTCCCAAAAAATATATATGAAAAATATATATGTAATGTAGGCATTCACTGGTTTGGTTGCACATTCTTTTGAACAGGCTATTAGCATATGGGAGACTTTTACGAAAGATATCTGACACTAATGAAGAATCCATGATTTTTGGGATCGACTGTTCGAGCACAACAATTTGCTTATTTTGGACACATTGCGCAGAATTATGATGAGATCTGCAAACAAGGCAGTGTGTGAAAAGATTTCATATATTATATCATGGTGGAACAGAGGGAAACAATTGGCATCGGGAGATGATTTCACCTCTCCCCAGGGCTTGGTGATCATCGGGTCACTCTTAATTTTTTTCTGGAACTACAACTTCCATGTCTGTATCTTAAACATCATTAAAGATACTATATGGACAAATGAAACTATCAAGGTTCACAATCATATTGGACATTCACATATTTATGATGTTTTTCGATGTTTGCAAATGTCCCATTTGATCATCTTTGTTGTAGTCAAAGGAGGATACTCGTATGAACTAACCTCCATAATATGCCCATCAACTATTTTCCCACTCAAGTCTAAGTTAATTAACTAAAATTTGGGTTTCCATAGCCTTGAAATGCCATTTGAATGAAAATGGAAAATGCGGGAAGCTTTGTTTTTAATTATATAACTCTTTGACAAGCATGTGACTTCCAAAAAGACCATGCCATGGATTTTCAAGTAAATTGTGGCTAAATAAATAGTTAGTAAAATATGATATTAAAAATAGGAATTAATCGATACTCGAAGTCTGATAGGATAGAACCCATCCAATTAGCATCTAAATTATCGATTTCTCATCAAGAATGGTGCCGCTTTGGGAAGAAGAAAGGGAGATACCTTTGGTGATCTCTTAGGGTTGTTAGCCTGCATCGCTATTAGCTCACGACGTTACTCGATCACAAGGAGCTGCTCCCTCCTTTGCAGTTCAACCTAATTCCATTACCCTTCTCGGAGTCACTCGGTGAACTATCAAAAAAATCAAAGAATTTCATATACATAAACAACGCCTGCAAATACGAAATAGGATCAAAATAAGAAAAATGAACCAAAGCCAAAACCATAGATGACAGGGGAACAAAGGTATAGTGGCATTACACTTCTAAAGTCAGATGGGGCAATATCTAGTATAGATATCTTACGGGGAAAAAATGACATGAGTACAAGTTGCAGAATGCTGCGCACTTTAGTGGAAGGTGGCGAGATTTTATCATAGAAATCAATTTAAGGTGTGTGGGAAACTCGAGTAGACGAACATACACACATTCGTAGAAAATTTAAACGGAATGAACTCTTCTTTTTTTTATTGGTTAGAATGCCTTGAAACTGATTTGGCAAAAGTTAAGAAAAAAGTGCAGGAAGATCGGAATCTGACCAAATATATGAAGGGATTCTGGAAGACCAACATGGGAGCCGTCGAGGCACATTGCACCAGATTGATCGAACATGTGAGAGGTGAGGTGTCTTGTGCCAGGAATAGGAAGACGGGGTGTGATGCCATTGTCGATGGATGCGAGGTCCTGTCGGATTAGCAGGAAGAAGAAGGGGTCACCTTAGAAGGAAAGATAGAATAGAGAATGCCTTTACAGGGATATGCGTCTTTGCTTAGAGAATAAAAAAAATGATGTTACCCTGGAAAGGTGATGGGACAGGTTTCATACCTTCGTCAGGAGAGAGGACATGAGATGTATATCTTTTAACCACCGAAACTCCTGCACCGTTGATAACATCCAACGGTTCTAATAGATTGGGAGCAGCTACTTGGCTGCCCCACGAGGGCAGCTCCATTTACCCCTAATAATAAATATAGTAACGTATACAATATGCATCAGACTTTCATTAATCAGCTTTGGAGTTGTTTCATCTCACTTGTCAAAAGGGGAGTCAAAGCAAAATCATAATGTGTTTTTGATACGTAGGAATAGCCACAAAAGCAAAACCTCGAGAAAATCGACCAAAAGTTAAAAAAAACATGGTATTGAGCAATATCGACAATTTCGATCGATGTCGACCAATATCGGAGAAATTTTACTGAAAACTTGAAATTTGGCAAATATGAGATGATACACCAATATCTCATCGACGGATATATCTTACAAGTCATCGATCGATATCATGTAAACCGACATAAATGTTAATATCAACACATCCTCCACGTCGACAATTATCAAGGAGTAAGTATGTGACCAGACATTTTTGGTGTGGCATTTACAATAAGAATCAACCACCTAAAGTGCGTGATGATTCCATTCAATATTGGTGACAAGAAAGGCGGCTGTGAGCGGTACCTGGTAACTTTAGGAGGTTCCCTCGCACTAGTCTACCTAAACATGTTAATAGTTTACCCTTTGTAGGTAAGGGGCAAACTAGACACTGATTTTTAAGTGGGATGAGGGTTGGGGAGCTAAACAATCCCGAAGCTATTGCATGGGGCGACCTGATACTCTTAAATGCAGTGTTGTCGATGATTGCACTCTACTATATGCCCAACTTAAAATGACACAATATGTGGTAACTAAGAGGATACAAAGAGTTTGTTGGTATAAATCATAGGGTTTAATCAAGGCTTTTATTGAAAGGCGGTTTAATGAAGACTTTTATGAAAGGCCAAGGGAGGTAGAACATGGGGGCCCCATTGATGAAACAGGATGGCATCCCATGTGAATCTGCAAGCTCAAGATCTAAAAGCTATGAACATTCTAGCTAAGTAGATGACATGGATCCATAAAGGGTGGCTCTCGCTACCATGCATGGAGTCAGACTTTTACGCTCAAGATCTAAAAACTATGAAGATTCTAGCTACGTAGGTAACATGGATCCTTAAAGGGTGGTTTTGGCTACCATGCTTGGAGTCATACTTTTACCACGGATAATGGATTCAAATGAGAGAATGGCATGCAGGCCCAAGCCATTTGTATTACAACATGGGGTAACGACAGTGGTTAACAAATTTTTGAGCAGATAATTTCAAAGATTATGAGAACTACCATTTTTAATCTGCTGACTAGACCAATGCGGGGATCCTAGGGGTAAGAATTCCTAGGTTGTACAATCTTTTTGTAAATCATCAACTGACAGTGGCCCAAGTACGGGCCATTTGCATCAAGAAAAGATGGGGCATGGAAGACAAATTGAGTCCCTAATCCCCACTATAAGATCGATGATTTGAAGAGGTCTTGGAGATGATATCTTTTTAAAGGGATGCATTCTACCCTCAGGTGTCGTGGTAGGTGCACTCCAAATCTATCTAGCGTTGATGATGTGCTCACAATGAATGATTGCTGTTCCTTCCTGAATGTCAAGAATTTGGGAGTGGCGGCGGCTCAGAACACTGCACTCTGGGCATTGGTGAAGAAGAGAGAGCACCAGATGACAAGCAGTGTGAAGATAATGATCTTCTTTTCTCAGCCCCATGGTTATTCATGTGTGGGACAAGGATTGGCAAATCCTCACAAGAGACCTTCCGGATATTTTTTAAAAGTGAACATTATTTTGAAGCGATAAAAGAAGTGAACATGTGTCTACGAAAGAGTAGGCCAAGTCAATTGTAATAATTTGGGCCACTTGCATGTAGACGAACGGTTTCCAATTTGGAGGGAGGTCATACCCGAAGAATGTATTACTATTTCTACAAAAATTTATTAGCAAATTTATTACCATGTAAGCCACCATCAGTGTCTGTGTTGTTTGTTTATTCCAATTTCTGGTGCAGTAACCATCTGGCTCTTAAAATCCCCATATGGATCACTCCAGTGTAGGTAATATCAGTATTGGTATCGGTATCGTGTCGATACGATATGTCGATGTCATATTCTCCGACATCGAACCAATTTTGTGAAGAAAATAGTCTTGGAAGGGCAAATATCAGCCATATCGGCGATATATCAGTCACCTATCGATACCAATATAATCGTCGATATCTCGCGATATGGCTTACTATGGATCCACACTCTACCTACTTATGCAAAGCTGTCGCAAACCACTTTGCACTAGCTAGTAGCTGCACCCCTACGTTCTGTGATCAAGAATGTACGTGCGGACACGGTAGCAGATGCATGGACATGAGTGATGGAGCTGACTTCAGATGAAGCCTAAAGTGGGTGGGTAGCTCGAGCCTCTAATGCTATCCACGGGAGTCTTGGAAACAAAGTCGTACGTGGCAATGCAGAAGCGTCACAGAGGACACTAGCTCGGTAGCAGAGTATCGTGAAGCATGTAACAGTACGAGCACAACAAATACAAGCATCAACACGAGACATGGCAACATATGCACACATCGGTCCGTACGTGAGCGCTAGCTCGATAGCAGAGTATTGTAAAGCCTATAACAGTACGAGCACAACAAGTACAAGCATCAGCACGAGACATGACAACAGATGCACACATCAGTACGTATGTGAGCGCATTATGGTGGTATGCAGTGAAGCAGCAGGCATTGAGGAGCAATGCGGTGCGGTCACACATGCATATGCACAAAGGCGCACGGTATCAATAGCGAGGTGTAGCAATCCACGGAGGTATGGAGCGTTGCAGGTACTAAGTACACGAGCGTGGGCAAGCATGCTCGGTAGTACACGTGTGAGAGTAGTCTGAGGGCCATGACAACAAAGTTCTGCTAGACTTCCTCTTAGCATGCAGAACGCTGGAAGAGTTTACCATACGAGGGTCTAGAGATCACGGGTTCCCTTTGGCACAAGATCGAGTTTTCAGTGGCACCCGATGAGTTCTGACAAAGCTACATCAACAGGCGTTGAAGCACGTGTGTGTTGATGACTGGGTGGTTAATGTGGTGTCAACCGTGCAAAAAGACGAACGAACAACAAGGGAGTCAAAGAGACAGAAAGACGAAGAGTGCTATGAAATACGAAAGGTTGCCAAGGAACTTGAAGAGTCTTGTATCTTAATGTATCATTATTGAAGATTTAATAATGAAAGTCCTTTGGGTTGCCTTGACTCTTTTATTTAAGATGAGGTGGTGACTCATTTGTAGACACCCCTCATCAGAGAATCTCCCTTCTAATAAGAGAAGAAGCTTTGTGCACGTGCTTGCGTGCGTGTGGTTGTGTTCTTGAGCATTTTTTTTAGCATTATTGAGAGTATTCTTGTGTTCTTGAGCATTATTGAGAGTATTCTTGAGCAATCCGTAAAGCCATGCATGTGCTTGTATTGAAGAGTTGGTATGTGAGCAAGTGCAAGTTCGAGAAGAGTTGAGCGTGTTCATTATCGTCCTACTCAGGAGGGCTGGTTAGCTACGGGTTAGCTAACGCGGCACATGTCGAAATAAGTAATGGAATTCTGTCCATGTGAAACTAGCCAAGTGTCCTCACCGGAAGATGCACATGTCTTCCAAATAAGCCTACAAACCATAAAGGGACAAGTTCTCCAGGGCTATCAAGAAACCAATGGAGTCTGACAACCACTACTTAAGAGAGCAGAAGAAACATCAACCACACAGCTCATTACCCTTAAGCACCACACTACCACCAATAGGATCTAAGAAATGAGAAGAAACATCAACAACCATGAACCTACTCCCACCTAACCACCACCTCTCTAGCAAACCCCCATGCTCATGGATAACAAGAAAATACTCAAAAACAACAGAAAGTGTAAAGCATAGAAAAAGATGTAAAGCAAGTACGCAACACAGCCCTCTAAGGACAATCATCCCCAACAGGAAAAAAAGCATCCGCAGCCAATGCGTCTCCAAATAAAAGCAAGCGTCCTAAGAATCACCATTACAATCCCTTTGCAAAAAAACTGTCCCTCAGAATTTGCACCCTACCCTCATGCCTCAAAATCCTACTGCATGCAGGACCTCACAACCATTTCTCAGGAATCAGGATTTCAGCCACCACACCCAGTTAAACTATGCATTTCAGCTCTTTGGGTTACCAAGAAGTCTCATCACCATTAGATCCAATAATCTACATGATATGCAGGCTTCTTGAGCAATGTTTCAAATTTCACAAAATTTCGCCGAAATTCCGGATCTGACACTCCACAGAAACCGATATCTCGATATGGACTCTTCACAAATCTAGGCTGATTTTTGGCCAAAATTGGCGAAATTTTGTTGAAATATCGAAATTGTTTCATTTTTTCGCCATCTCGAAACGAAATCGAGATTTAAAACCTTGTTCTTTAGCAAACCTAGATGCCTGCTATGTTTTCATATGCTCCAGCAGCTAGACAGGTTTCCAGATCATATAATTGTTCGTATCATTTTTTACCAATGCACAAAATCAAAATTTGTGTTTTGTGTTCCATATCAAGAGTGGAAATCAACATGAGTCAGGAATGGAAAGCCCAATATATTGAAACTCGTATTCTCAGTACTACTCACCAACAACTGGACAGTTAATTACACCTCATCAGCCAGCTACCACGAATCCAAAAACCTACGGCCGGAAAGCAACAAAAAGGACTGTTCCAAAAGCAATAAATCAAACAAACAACCCCGTATATCGAGCAGATGCTGGAACCTGGATATCCAGATTCACATAAAACCCCAAAGCATTTTGGATACCATCATTATACTTGGCACATCCCTAATAGAGACAGTGAGTGTGTGTGAGTGGGGGGGGGAGCAGACAAAAAATTTTGAAGTCAGGTGTAAAGCATATTACTCAAAGGCGGAGAAAATCAATAATGTTAGTATTAGTTGGTCATTTACCCTCAAATACAAACACAACAGGGGGTACAACATCAATCAAATCACACGGTTACAATGAACTCTGAGGTATACCAGGAGAAATTTGGATGTCAACAACTTCAAGAAATAAATACAGGAATTTGAGACAATGCAGACTAATATCAGAAATAAATGGAAAGAAAAGCAGAGGACAAGTGGAAATTCATATAAAATCACATGCCAGACAGAAGCAATGTACAACAGCGCAAACATGGCGGGTACTAACCTCATCCTTCATAATCTTCGCTGCTTGCCTGCAACCAGAAAGTGCGAGAAAAATGTTTATCTACCAGTTCTCTTGTCAAAGTTAGGGGAAATTTCACAGATGCCAGGATCTATAAAAGAAAGTTGCAAACAACAAAACAGCTGTCATACCTGTAGATTGTGATGCTGCAGTTTCTCGAGCTACATCTGAAAAAGCAGGCTAATATGACTGGATGACCAAGATAACAGAACTATCTTGCTAATATATGACAAGACATTAAAAAATGGTCTGCCTTCCAAAATGAGTGATGAAAGACCACAATTTCCAGCAAAGAAATATGCTCTTAAAATGGAAGAAGACTCGTTATTGAATGAGCATAAAGGTAACAAAGATAATTACACGACATATATACAAAAGTTGAAATTTACATAAATTTTTGGAAGGAGAACTTCAAAAGGGATCCATGTTATTAGCATTTGAAAGGGGAAATTGGAAAAAAATTTGTTAGGGGCTTTACATGGGCATGTACAGTCAACAAGAAAAGGTAAGTACAAATGTTACATGGCAAACCTAGCTATCCAGTCGCTGAATCTCACCCATCATTATACGGTTGCTATGAACTTTGAAACCAAGTAGAGAAGGGTCAATCTGCCTTCCTTTCTTTCCCTTCTTCTTGTTGCTTTTAGCTCCCTGGCCAGCTTCTGCGGGCTCTAATGAAGCACTTGCAGAATCAGCCTCCATAATAAGTGTCTTTCTGGGGGCCTTCAGCATTTCCACATAAGACGATGCTTCAGGGGTATCTGATTCACCAACAGAAGAGGTTCCAGAGATCCTAAAATCTCTCTTGATGGAATTTGAAACTTCAGAATTCCCGGTCTGCCTTACAACTGCAGATATTGAAATTTCTAGTTGAACGAAAGTTCCAAGAGGATGAAAAATAGAAGATATGTCAGCCGCCCTTGCAGATTGGGAGTACATTATCAAAAATTGTCAAACATGCATACCTTCAGAAGAAACATTCATGACTTTTCCCTTGAAAACAGAAGCGGAAGATAAGTCCGAGAGACCCTGATGAGTTGACATACCCTGCAAATTGAGCAGTCCTCTTGTCGGAGTTATAGAAGCATTAGGACCAAGAGAAGTCCTGGCCAATAAAAAATGTCAGAAGTCTTAATAGGGAAAGAAAAAGAATAGGAAGTAAATAAATTCTGGAGTAACACTAAGCTTCCCAAGAATAACATCAACGGAATAAACAAAGAGGGACCTACTATCCACCCAGACAGACCAAACAACAAAAATTCTGCATTGTCCAGTTCAGCTTTTTTTACAGGTTTTCCAGTAATTAATTGCTGGAACAAAATCAAAGTTTATCAAAGTAAGAAATTTGTAACTATCAGTAGTAAATCGTTCCAGTTCAAAATAAGTTTCTTAGAAAAACTAACAATAAACTCGACTTCTTAAAATGTGTAAATTGCACATTTTTATATGGATAAACTCGACTTCTTAAAATGTGTAAATTGCACATTTTTATATGGATAACATGCTTAACCAGAGAGTTGGTGATGTTAGATGTGGCATACTCATGTTCAAGCACCATCAGGTAGTGGCTTATCCAGTGGATGATAGATCCAGGGGTGCAAGGTTCCAAGTATCATTGACTAGATCCAAGGAGTAAACTAGCCTATGGATGTGTTTAAACTTTTCCCTGGCACCATTCTTATTTCACTTTCTTAAATATGCTAGCATTTACAAATTTCTGTAAAAGCAAACTTGCGTCCAGCACCGTGTGAAGCACCTTCAATAAACATTGGAGAAGTAAACAAAGGATTCCCTGAAGCTAACTTTAAATGTTTTCAACAAAGGATTCCCTGAAGCTAACTTTAAATGTTTCCTTCGTATCAATATTGTAGCTTAGATATTTATATGTTAAGATAAATTTCATATGATTGCTCGAATTTCAACATTTATATTTTACGACTGAGATTAAAGACTGCATGTCCAATCTGCAACAGAGACCTTAAATCAAGTTGTTTCTACTCACACTTCTAATATATCAAAGTTACAAAATCTTCAATTTCCCTCCACTTTTAAATATCAGGGTTACAAATCTTCATCTCCCTCAGATCTTTGTGTACCTTCCCCAAACACCTTTATTATTTTGTTTTCTTTAACGTGCTAGCACTTACAAATTCCCAAAAGAAACCTTAGGCTCAAGTGTCCTAAAGGAGCATCTTCAATCAACATGTTTAAAAAGAAACACAACTGCACAAGTACAGCCTCCCTTTTTTGTCATTTAGAAAAGGGAAAAGGTGCAAGCATGGTTTTAAGAAGCGGCGCCTCGAGGCGAGGCACGCCAAAATCGCCCTGCAGGTCCTCTGGGTGGGGCATACGCCTTGACATGGCTTGAGGCACTCGAGGCGAGGCGGAGGCGTAAGCCTCAAGCTGGAGGCTTTTTTACTTTTTGGCTATTTGCTTTGCCCCGACCATATTTTGCCTAAGCATTATGTTTTTTTGTTTATGTTTATGTTTTCATGTTAAACCTTGCATAGTTGCATATTTCTATATATACCTCCAAGCAAATAAGAAAAGATCGCCTAAACAAGCGAAGCTCGATGATCTTGTATACATCATGTTCAATTTAGCATATATCTACACATACTAGTTCTATTGAACATATATTTGAGTTTAAATTGTTAAAAATGTTTATATTAGTTCAAGTTTGCAACTTAATTTTGTTATTTGATTGTATGAGTTGTGAGACCCCCGTCTTGTTGGGGTATGATATGGCAGGAGATGCAAATGACGGTTCTTCAACTACGTCCAGCAAGACACATGGTTGGGATTCAAGGCATATCAACATTTTTTACTTTGAACACTAAAAAATATGATTTCTATTGTACTGTTAGTATTAAGTATAGACTTTAGTTCAATACTCATATAGAATCGTTGAAGTTGGAACTTGATATTTCATATATTAATGACTTAATATTAATTTTTTTGAACTTCAATGCTTTCATCGTTTGTGTTGTATCTTTTACTGGTCTGAAATTATTTTTGAATGTTTTTGGCAAAACATAATATTATTATATACATGTTAAGGTATTTAACTTTATTTTTTTTTCAAAAAATGAGTCTTGCGCCTCGACCGCCTCGAGGCTTACGCCTCGCCTCAATTTCGAGGAAATGCCTCGGACAGCCTCGCGCTTTTTTAAACCTTGGGTGCAAGGAACCCGGTTAAGTTTTCTTTAGAAATAAGTCCTAAAAGAAGATAGTTCTTCAAAGAATTCCAATCTTTAAACCATTGCAAGAGTCCGTGAAGCAAGCTATATAGTTAGCCAACTGACTCATGATATTGGCATGGAAAAGTTCATGTTTTTGCTGCATCACTAACTTTTTAAGACATGAAAAACCGATGCAGTCGGTTTTCATTTTAATTTTTAATTTCCTAGTACTTTTATTTGTTAGCTAATTTATTATAAGGTGTAATGTGCATTTTGATTAGAACATTGTGTCAATTAGGATTGGCTATGTATATAAAGCCGTAATTAATTTGCATAAAGGGAGATATATAGTCGATGATTATCTTTTTAGTTCAGCATCCTCTTAGCATTGGATTTATTTCTCATCTTCTACGTTACATTCCCCTACTCAAACAAATTATTCACATCCCACAGTAAGCCATGTTACATGCCTTCCATACATCAAAAGCATAACCATCCATAACCCTGCACACCAGATCTATTGAACTCTTCTCTCCTCATCCCACATCATTTCCTTCTCATCCCAAATTTCTGGTATTCAGGATCACTTCAATCTTCAACCTTGGGTACAACATTTTACCGGGTATAAAATGTAGTTTAAATACTCTGTTTAGCTATTTAGACAAATAAATGTAGTTCAAATACTCCGCTCAACTATTTAGACAGATTTTGTATGTTTAAGTTGGGTTTTCTGTAACTTGAATGATCAAAATTATTCAAATGATATTTGATTAGAGAATGCATTGCATCAAAATACATGATAAGTGGCCTTTTACTCCCACTTTAACTATATCAGAGCTACATATCTTTATCCATTCCTCTCTTGGAAATGGCAGAACATCGGCAAGACTATGACAAATAATAGTTCACTCATACAAATGCTACTATATTCAGCAATTCAAGTCCACGGGGAAAAGAAAAAAAGTGAGATTCCAACTAAACACGCCAGCAAAAACGACAATACAGGATTCACTGTGTCCACGTGCAGTGGTTACCTTTCAGTTCTTAGCTCGTTGCTGTAAGCATTATCTAACCTCAAATCAGAATGGAAGCCGAAATTAGATCCTGTAAAATCAAGTCACAACATATTCAGGTTAATAAACCAAATTATGAAACAGAAATGTAGACACAGACGAAAGCAATAAATTACCAGAACTCTGGGCAGAAGTATCCCTAACTGGTGTGTCTACTGAGAAACCAGCATGGTCCACAGAACCTCTAGAATCAATTCCGCTTTCGGCATCCTCGAGACCATATGCATGCATGGTGTTTACTTTAGATCCGAAGTAGTCTCCCATGTCCAAAGATGAGCTAACAGATATACGCAGATTGCCATTCATGGATTCCCCTGTTTGGTTCACCCCAGGAAAAAAATGTTCATCCTCGGTCAATGTTGATGGGTCAAATCTGTCACCTGACCTCTCACTGGAGGTACGACCGTTAGCTACTCCCTCCAAGCCAGGAATTATAGAATGTACTTGGCCAATGTTTGAATAATGAGGATCCTCTGCAAAATAATCAGAAATACGTGTCTGATCTGGAAGAAAACTCGATGAATGGTCTGATACAGTCCGGGTCGAATGCCAAGAAGGTTCTCTAATCTCATAATTCGAATCATAAGCAGGTTCCCTATTTTCAAAGGCCTCGGAAGGATAAGCACCATCTTTCCTGCGAAGCGACTCCATCAAAGGATTCAAAGCAAGCTTTGAATGTTCATTATTTTCTAAGGATGTTAGCCAAGTACTTGGATTATCAATGTCATAGTTCATCTTCATTTCATGGCGATGGTCATCAACATTTTGAGGAAAGAAGTTAAACTGTGATCCCACAAAATTGTCCGACAAATGCCTATTAGAATCTGACCAGTGCAACCCCCTTGCATCCTCAGGAGATGGCGGCAATTTGCAGGAAATTTGAGGCTGCTGAGAATGAAACCCAGATGAAAATTGTCCCAACTGAGACAAATGAGACATTTGAGGCTTCTGGTCCTGAGCAATACCTATGAGCCTTGAGAGCGAGTTCGCACGATCCAAGGGTGACCCGTGAGCACCAGCGGGCAAAGAGGCCGGGACATCATAAGGCTGAATACCAGACTCATAGATCCCTCTCTGCAACCGACTGCGTGCGATTATGTCCCTTTCAATCTGATTATGGTGTTCAATTGATCCCAATCTTTGTTGTCGTCGAAGAAAATCTAATTGAGTTAAAGTGTTGGATTGTGATGGTAGAGAACCAGGAGTCCCACCTAGAAGTTGACCAGAATCATCAATTGACCACACCCCACTGCCATGAACATCTTCATCCATGTGTTGTGGGCGTCTCATCCCAGAAAGAACGGCTGCTTTTCGCTGGTCAAGTTGAAAGCCCAAAAGTTGTTGTTCCATAAGAAGCTTTTGCCTATTCCTGTGCTCTTCGTGTAATCTTTGAGCAGATTTTGCCTGGATAAGCTGATCCAAAGATAGCATTTGCTGTTGCTTGAAGAGAACTTGATCAAGCATATTTCTATTGTGAAGTGCATCAGTAGATGATCCAAAAGGTGAATCATGAACAGGTTGCTGCTGCAGCAACTGCTGCAAAATAAGCTGTTGCCTTAGAGACTGCTGTTGTTGCTGTTGCATCAGCTGAAGCTGGTGATGATGAAGCTGCTGTTGTTGAAGCTGCTGCAATTGCTTTTGGTGTTGACGTTGCTGCTGAAGTTTCAAAATTTGTTGCTGTTGGATCTGAAGTTTCAAGAAATGGTCATCAAGATGTGTATGCTGCTTAGTTGATTGATGGGGACGGTAAATATCGTGAAACTGCTCTGAGAATGACCCATTTGGATGCATCGCCTGATATTGACTTGGCGTGTTTTTGCTTCTGTAGCTGCTGTCTGTGCAATTGCTCCAACAAAAGTCGCTCCTCCAGACTAAATTGGCTAGAGTTTTGTTCCAGCTGTTGCTGAAAGTTGTCTACATCTTCAATATGGAAGTTAGAGTCTGCATTTCTTCTATGATCACCAGCAGATCCATCAGTAAGCGCAGGCTCGGCATACCCCCCAAGCGGATCAAATTGGAATCCAGGTAAGAGAGGATTCTCGGTCAACAGAGGGATGAGAAAGTCTACACTCTTGGCAATAGTTGGTATATTTGATGACAGGGGGCGCGATTGTCGAATGCCTCAATATCAGAAAAAAGAACCTTCATAGGATGTAGTATATTGTCAGTCAGGACCATTGAATCAGACGAATTTGCATCTCTCGCCTCACCAGACAATATATGAGGGTCAATAGGACAGTTTCCAGATGAAAGAAAGTCATCATGATCCTTTAAACTTCTATCATGCATGTCTATCTTGGAGTGGGAGTCATCGGAAAAACCAAAACTTAAGCCTGGTATAGGTATTCGAGGAGGCAGTACATCTGAAAAATGAGAAGACATTATATCACAATGATACTTTGGGAGATTCAGAACCTTAAAACAAGAAAAAGAAAGGTGCTCAGCATGACTAACCTGCAATATCTCCACAAACTTCTTCTGACCGATTCCTGGGTTCGAGATTATCAAAAGACCCTCTATCAACGTCAACTAAAGGCAAGTCTCGTCCTGTATCGTTGATGAGAGATGAATCATGAGCAGTATTCACATGAATCGCCAAAGTTTTAGCTTTTAATGTGGCATCAATACTCCAAGTTCCTGAAAAGGTGTGCCTTCTGGAGCATCCGACAAACAAACAGGTAAATCAGTGCCGAAAAAACCTTGCTCTAACCATGAAATTATATCTACACCAAGAAAAGGCCCCTGAATTTCTCCTTGTGGATCCCGATAAAATAAACTCCACTCCTCTGGTGATGCATGCCCTTCCAACAACTCCATATTGTTATCACCGTTGAAGGATGGATCAAGAATTGTCCCAATGTTACCATTTGGTGAAGAAATGAACAAGGAGTTTGCATCATTAGGTAGCTCAGGGGGAACACTGATGGGTTCAAATCCTTCAAAAATCAGGCTAGAATGATTTGTCACCTCTTTGTGCAACACTTTCTCAGTTAACCCGGCACTATCCTTGAAATGGCTGTGGGCACCAGGAGGCAGTCTGACATCCGAGTCTACGTGATTCAATTCACTCATCAAAAAATCTTTAATTAGTTTATCTTCAAAACCGCCACCTGAAGCATTAAAAAAAGGTGCCTGTCAAAAAATGACTAGCACAGCACACAGTGACAAAAAGGTCCACATGTAGCATACAAGACAACAGCTCATGGGAATAAAAAGAAACTAATCAAATGCAATGAAATAATCTAGCAATGTCATGTACAGATTTCTTTGGTGATATTAGAGGAAGCAATCTTAGTTGTGGGAAAAGGCTTTGTTGTTGTTGTTGTTAGTCATTGCCGCTAACCGCCTATTAATCAAGAAGCTGAAATCATTTACCTCCACTTTTGTCATCTTCACATTTCTTGCCAAAATCGGAAACATGCAAGACCTCGCTGCTAACCATCTTGCCCATTGAAATTTTATCAAGTACAGCCTGCCAGCAATATTGAGCATTAATCAACCAACAATATCAAACATTTATAGGATTCCTGAAGGGAAAAGGACTTCTGAAGGGAAACTACTACACGCCCATAATAGTAGGATTGTCACAATACTGCAAATTCTTCAATAAACCAACAGGTTCTGTTTGATGTTATTGAAGATAACATATTAACATCAGATAGATTTATAATACTAGACACTACAAACTGTTCAGCAAACACTACAGAGATTTATTCAGTTTAATGCCTGATATTAAGAATGCTAGTGATGAAACAAGGGCCGTATATTATCGAAATTACACAATCCGAGGAGGCAATACCAGATCATAAAATCATACTGACAATAAGGTATCTTCACTCTCACTACTTTTCATCATAGTATGTTCTTTAACTAACATGGCAGCACACTTTAAGAATCATGAAGCATTCATATTTTTTTAAAGTTCGATGATATATGTAATATTAATTTTATAAATTTATATTTTAATGCAAAGTCCTAGGCTATTATAAGTCAACCAGAGATAGGTCTCGAAAAATAGAGATATCAGGGTTCCAATTCATGAAAGCACGCATACTAGCATATTCAAATAAATATAGTATACCAGGTGCTTTGACTTCAGAGCAATACATATATATAATGCACTTCTTGTTCAAATATTTAAATCAAAAAGACGTGATTTACCTCTTCTTCTTCAGCAGGGGCTGCAAAAGCCAGTGGTTCAATGGATTTTGATGTCACTACTTCAGGGAATTCCAATAATGCACCAGGGGCAACATCGAGAGAGTGAAGATGACTCCTGTATATATCAAGAAGCTTCCTCTTGGATAGCGGAATCTAGCATGAGATAGATCCAACATACCCATTAATTCATCCCTTGTTTGAAATAGAAGATCCAACTGAACCAATAGAGGGTTGCATGCCCGTAGAGTTTGATCTACCCCGTCCAGAAGCAAACCCTCTATTTGAACCATCACCCCTGCCTCTTTCAAGTCCAAACCCTGGGGCAGCACGATAAACTGCAGCACCAATAGAAGCTTCTTGCCTAATGCGTGGCCTCCACTTATCACGAGAATCAGACTCTGAGGATATGCGACTGCTGACAAAAGACTTCTCACTTTGTGAATCTTCCTTGTCTGCATCCAGCCGTTTTTCTGTTCTAGATTCCTCTTTGTCATCAGGACCCCATCGTGTGGACCACTTGCTGTCGCGTCGATTTTCATGCACAGGATTACGTCCACTGACATCATGCCACTTCTCGTTCACAGATGCTACCTTTGGATCCAAACTTTCCCTTGGAGGAATACTTTCAGCACGGCGATCATTCTTCCGATAATCAGCTTCCCTATCTCCGTCTTTCTTGCGGTCCTCGTCTACCAAGTACACCTGTTTCCCTCTCCCTCCTCACGCCAGCGGCGGTTGCTTTCTATGTCAGGAACAGACCTTCGCCATTCTTTCTTGTCCTGCAATTCATCCAAAGTTCAGATATCCTTCTAAAAGTCAACAAAGCAATCATATAAACAAGGTGCGGAGACAAGGACAAGCTAATCTAATTAAAAGTTAAATTATAAACCAATAAATAACAAATGATTTGAGAAAATTTATGAATGTCAGTTACCAGAAAAAGAAAAATGATCGATCAATCAAATTAGTCTCAAGTAAATACTTGTTCATATAGTGACACCGAAGCTCACCAAGCAGCAAAAATTAAATCATACATAGCATACTACCGGTAGCTAGTAGATTGTGTGTGTAAAGAACCAACATATATGTGTGTGTAAACACCCAAGACATTTATGAGTGTGTGTGTGAGTGCGCGCGCGTGTTGTTGCCCCATTGACTATTTCATAACCCTCTAATTTAAAAGCGATAACCAATTTATAAATTTTTCACCATGGCTCATCAGATTTCTCACAAAATGAGTGGCAATAACAGGAAATCGGCAACGAACAAAAAGCTAAAAAAAAGAATGAAAGCACCAGTAGGACAGCAGAATGACTGCATAAATGGGACACCCGATCCCCACAACCAGTCAACAGTTCCAGTAAGCAAGCCCAATGAACCTGACTAAGACTGTGTCAGATTGCTTCAATACCCTTGCTGGGTATGTTGCATTGAGGCATCATGAAATTGCACTTCTATCATTCATTTGATCAATGGTACTGGAATCTGGAAGCCCACTTAACCCAACTGTTCATCCATTCCTTTTAAAGATTGAAAATGGACACAGAAAAAGAAATCATGTACATATATTGACACTGACTCTATTTTGATCATGAAAAGTAGAAACTACTGCTAAACAAAGGACAGCTGAATCTAAAGGATGCAGATCAGAAATATGAAATTCAGATTTACTCAAAAACTGTAATTTGATAGTCAAACTGGACTTCATGCAATTATTCAAACAATATCAGCCAATTCGTGCTCATTCTCAGAAACTAGAGGCATGGAAAAGTACAGTTTTCGTTAATTTTTTACAATAAAAATACCTTCAAGCTAGCAAATATTTGACTTGACCCAGCAACACAAAAAAAACTGTCGCTGACTCATGCATACTTTTCGTGTGACACCTATCTTATGAGACAATAGATCATTTTGTGGTCTTTTGAGAATATAATCATTTCATGGTATGTTTTTTTGCTCAGACTAGGATGCCTTGAAGATGCACTAACGTATACAAAGCCTTGGGAATAAAACTGCAGGTCTTAGGCAATTCCAGCTAATGCATGAATCGCAGCATGTTCCTAAAAAACAGGCCTGCCTATTTAAAATGAGAATGGATATGAACTGAGTGGTGAAAGAACAACCTACGTCATATTTCCAGAATAAATGGATGGGCTCCACAAATATATTGTTTTTTTTTGAAGCAAAGAAAAGGAGGATACACTCAGTGGTGTTCACCCAGTATATTGGAGAAAAAGAAGAGGGACGAAATTACAAAAAAGCTAGAAGGCCAAAAAAAGAGGTCAGCGAGCCTCCAGACAGCGATAGAAAACACACACCAAGAAAATTAAGTACCACTCCAATCGTCCACCAATCCTGCAGCGCGAATCAAGACGTTCTCCTTGTAAAAGCGGTGCGCGGAAAAAATGGCCTCGTTTCGACCAAGCCAAATCGACCATAATCTTGCCACCGGAGTCAAGAGTCGCCTTCTATCCGTGTGTCTGTTCAAGAATAGCGAATCACAGAAGGCCACCACATCACTAGCTCGCACCCAAGCCACAAACGGGTCCTCCCACGGCCCACAAACCACAGGGCACTCAAAGAAAACATGGTCAAGGGATTCCACATCTGAACCGCACAGCACACAGATATTAGAAACATAATGTAGCAATCTGGAGTAGCGGTCTCTTGTCAAAAGCCTCTTTCTGCGGACCAGCCATAAGAAAAAAGCAATGCGCAAAGGTAGACCCAATCTCCAGAACAAGCAGCAGTCTCTCACCAAGGAGTCAGAACGAGCAGGCGGAGCCACAGATAACACATCGTAGGCCTTACGCGTCGAGAAGCCACCGTCCCTCCAGACCCAGTGATCCCTTCCCTCAGAAGGCGTATCCGCACCACCAAGGACGTCCAGTAGGGCAAGAAAGTCAGCCATCCTCTGATCCGTGAAATTCGCCCCCAAACGAGGGCACCAACAGTCACTCTCCCAGCAAGAAGCAACCGAGGCATCCTTGTCCTCCGCCAAAGCAAAAAGACGCGGGAACCGGACACAAAAAGGATCCCCCCCACCAGTTGTCCTTCCAGAATAAGAATGCACGGCCGTTCCCCAGCACAAGTTTAAAGCTCGCCCGATATCTCAAGAACACCTCCTGCACACCACGCCAGAAAGGAGAGCGAGCACTCACCAGACCCAACCTCTCCTCCCCTGCCCATTCCGCCCCATGGAGCTCCCTCAGAACATCAATAAAGAAGTTTCCATCCCTACCCCAAACCCTGCTCACCCACTTAAGAAAAAAGGCGTCGTTGACAAGCTTCAACCGCCTCACGCCCAACCCCCCCCCCCTCCTGCTTCCCCCTCGACACCTCCTCCCACGCCACAAGGTGAACCCCTCTCCCCGACGCACCCGACTTCCCCCACAAAAACCTTCTCAAACAAGACTCAAGCCTCCTACAAATCCCCCCCCCCCCCCCGGCAAACGACGAAGAGACAAAAAATACAACGGGATAGCAGCAAGAACCGACTTGAGAAGGACCAACCTCCCTCCCATCGAAAGAAGCGCCGCGCGCCAACCCGCCAGCCTCGCCTCCACCTTCTCAACGACCACACTCCAGTCCCTAAGTCTGGGCCTCCCAATCACCAACAGGAGACCAAGGTAGTCAAACGGTAGCTCGCCCGGAGTAGAGCCCAGAATCCTTTTCCCCACCGCGCCTGTAGGATGGAAAATCAGGGGGCAATAGGGGGGTAATGAAGATAACGGAAAATGGACCTCGAAAACTCACCCTCCTCTTTTCCCTCCGCTAACCTCACAACTATCTGACCACCCACCCCCGACATCATATATTTCCAGAAGAAGCGCCACAATCAAGCGCCAAATCCACCGTCATGCCAAAAGGAATAACCTTTGACTTGGCTCCATTAATGAGCAGCCCCGAAATCTCGCTAAATAGTTCAAGAGTCATCGACATGCCAGCGACCTCATCAGCACCTCCCTCTATGAAGCACAAGGTGTCATCAGCAAATTGTATCAGCGGCACAGACACGCCTCCCTTGGAGAAGCCCGTGGAAAGTCCAGCAGCAACAACCCGATCAACCATACGAGCCAAGACATCCGAAGCTATAACAAAGAGGAGGGCGCCAGCGGGCAGCCCTGTCGCAGCCCCCTTCTCGGCTGGATTAACCCCCCCTCCAACCCACCATTGACCAAAACCGAGAAGGGCACGGTAGTCACACAACGCCGCATCCAAGTAATCCACACCTCCGGAAAGCCCCGCCCAAGGTTCGAAATCTCGATTTCGATTTCGTTTTGGTCCCCTCCAAAACCGAAATTTCGATGAAATTTCGGGAAATTTCGACCGTTTCGGTGGAAATGTCAAAAATGACTCAAAAAAGCCATTTTTCGATGATTTTTTGGAAATTAAGATCTTCTGAGTTATTACAACAATAAATAGCTTACAAATACACACTTATATCACACATATTGCTTATATATGCCCCTTAGATCGCACATATCGGTCATATCGGTCATATCGGTCAAATCGATGTTAATGTTGATTCTTGACTGATATGTACTGGAAATTAATATCATCCAATCCAAGATCTTAAAATAACATCTTACAAATGCACACTTATATCACACACATCTCTCATCCATGCGCCTTATATCACACCATATCGGTCATATCAGACATATTGTTGAGCAGTCTGATAGATACTGTAAATGGAAATCAAAATAACTAAGTTAACAACACTTAAAAGACATCTTTTGTTCATAAAAATAGAAAAGAATTTTTTTTATTTAAAAATGTAGATAATGATTAATTAAACAATGTTTTGTTCATAGAAATAACCGTCACAGACAAAGTTCGAATGAATTACGGAATTAATTACATACTTACAATAAAGATGCATCTATTTACGAAGATAAATGACAAACAAATGAAAGGAACAAGCTATATCAAATATATAAAAGCTATAGAGTTTTTTCATCTCCATTGCTTAAACCCAAAGGGGAAGAAGCTCCCCAAGTTGAATAATCGATGTATGTATTATTTTGTCTCAACATACCATGTATCCATGAATTTCAACCGAAATGGGTCGATATGTCGAAATATCACCGAAATTTCGGTCGAAATCCAGGAAATTTTGTACTGAGATCCATGAATTTCAATCGAAATGGTGGGTCGAAATGGATCGAAATGTCGAAATATCACCGAAATTTCGGTCAAAATCCGGGAAATCGATATATATATATAGGAGTTTTGATACCCATGACCTCTAGAAACCAAAATTTCGGCGAAATTTCGCCGAAATTTCGCGAAATTTCATTCTATGGCCCCACCTTCTGAGGACCGACCATAAGAAGCTCCAATCAATGCTATCATAGGCTTTGGCAAAATCAATTTTCCAAAGCACCCCCTGTCTCCCCGAAGAGATCCAATCAACCACCAATTCCGAAACGACCGCAATACAATCAGAGATATGTCTCCCCTGAATAAAAGCAGCATAAACAGGAAACAATCGAGTCAAGAACCCGAGCAAGCCTCCGAGCCAGCAACTTGGCCACAATTAAGTAAATGGCGTTCGAAAACGATTTGGGGCGGAAGTCCCCAATATCCTCCGTCGCACTCTTCTTGGGTATCAGAAGCAAGATAGCCCTGTTAAGCCGATCAAAGCCTGCATTCCCCTCGCAAAACTCCGCAACAACCTCAAAAACTTCCTCGCCCACCAACTCCCAGAAATCACGAAAGAAAGCCACGGAGAAGCCATCAGGCCCCGGGGACCCGTCGTCGTTAAGCTCCCACACAGCCTCCTTAGTCTCCTCCAAAGAAAGCGGTCTAATAAGCATAGCGCAGTCCTCCTCTGATACCTGCGGCACCCCCAGCCCCAACCACCTCCAAGACCTCGGGGAGCGCCCCGTCATGACGCCCCTGAAGTGCTCCACAATAGCACGCCCCATCGCACTGTCCCCCACAAACCGCACCCCATCAACAGAGATAGAGCGCAGAGAATTGTTGCACTTCCTTCCGCTAGCCACACGGTGAAAGAAAACCATGTTTGCATCCCCATCTTTGGGCCACTTCATCCTCGAATGCTGACGCCATTCGATAAATCTCTTCTTGTCCTCCTCTGCCACCCTCTTTTGCGCACAAGACCGCTCACAAAGCTCATCCGCTGTCAGATCCCTATCATTTTCAACCGAATCGAGCCTCCTAATAACCGCCTCAGTCTCAGATCTGATAGCCACCCGCGTCGCCTGTGACTCCTTCTTGAAAAGCGCCAACCTCTTCCGCAACGATTCGAGCTTCCGACTCAATCTAAAAGCCGCAGACCCCACAAAGGAGGAGGACGCCCAAAGTTCAGTCATAACGTCCTTGAATCGCGGCTCCTGGATCCAACATCTTTCGTATCTAAACGGGCCTCTCAACAAGGGGGTCTCCCAGAGTCCCAAAGAATTGGTGAATGATCCGAAAAAGGCCTGGGCCTAGAGATAACCGAGCAAGAGGGAAACATCTCCATCAACCTGCCAGAGGCCAAGAAACGATCGATCCGAGATCGAGAACTGTTGCTCCTCCAGGTGTAGGTGATATCAGTTGTCACCAAATTCTCCAAAGCCAAGGAGTCCACAAGCTCAGCAAAACATGAAGACCCCAGGTCCCCCCCTCGCCCGGGGGCGATCCGAAGAGCGGAGTGTCACATTGAAGTCTCCCCCAATGATCCAAGGGAGCCCCTCAAAAGCACAGCCCGCCGCACGCAAGTCCTCCCAAAGCTCGTTCCTTTTTACATGACAGCAAGGACCATAAATGCATGAGAAGGCGATCGGAGAGGCCATCGCACCCCTCACAAGAACCACCGATATCATATGCCTCCCCAGGAGAGAAGAACTGAACGAAACAGCCGCCGACTTCCACGCAATGAACAAACCCCCCGCCGCCCCAACCGCATCCAGGGCCCTAAGATCATCCACCGCACCCGCACCAAAGGAACGCCACAAAGTATCATCAATCCCCCTCAACTTCGATTCCTGGATCAAGGCAATATCGCAACCCCATTCAGCAAGTCTGGACCCCAACCCCTTTCTCTTCTCTACCTCCCCTAACCCTCGTACATTCCAGGATAGAACCTTCATTAAGAAAGATGGCGACGCCCCTTAGCTTGCGAAAGGCCAGCCGCCTCCGCCACAGCATCTTTCAAAGAAGCACAAGAATGAAGGGGCGAGAATCCCGGTCGTGATCTGCTCCTCCGACGGTATCTTTTCCCCGACCTCTTATCAGAGCGTCTTCCCAAGTCAAAGTCCTCGTCCGCGGCCAAAGCACCTTCCACCGAGCTCGGCAAGGCGAGGAGAGGCGAACCAACATCAACTGTCAAATAAGGCCCCAGAATGGATCCGGAGTTCGAGCCCACCACCTTACCCAAGTCAGCATCCGACAGAAAAAGCGACCCAGACGCGGTCGGATCGCTAATAGGATCTTGAGGTACAACCGCTACAGGACCCGCCTCGACAAATGGGCCCTCGAGTGATAGGCTCGGATCCGAATCCGCGGAGGCAAAGGAAGTTCCCACTCCGGACCAAGATCCGACGTCCCGCAATCCGCAAAACTCCACCGCAGGCAGATCCGCCCACGGGCCCGAATAGCAAACGTGCAATGCACGGTCCACCTTCCAAAGACGAGAGCCGAAGATAGAATCAATCTCGGGCGGTTCCCCCTCAGCCAAAACGCATGTTAGAGAGATTTTGCACGGCATACGAGAAACGCCGCCGAAGGGGCGCGGGCAATCAACCATACGGGGCGACGCTTTGTAAGAGCCCCCACGCAGCGCCAGCTGTCCAACAGGAGACGAGGCGACGACACCAACCGAAGTGGACATCGTCCCCTCCGAGGAGGCCACCGGCCAAGCCACCGCCTGCGGCGGCGCCGGAGGCTCCAAGAAAGACACCTCCACCGGGAAGCGGAACCGACCAACCGACAGCGTCTCAAAGAACACCTTACCCACTGCGTCGTCCAGCAAGTTCTTGCTACACTCCAACAGAACCCGAGCCAGAAAAAGGATCCTAAAGAACAAAAGCAGTCTAGCTTAGCAAAGGAAGGCCCTGAAACAAGCCACATTTGCCATAGAAATCTATTTGTTTCCATTTACACTAGCAAATTCCAACAGGCAGATGTTCCTTTAGATTAACTTATATGCCACTGCCAACTAATGGCATGATCTACAACTACATGTGCATATAGATACTTACAAGACAGTCTAAAGAAACAAAAAGAGTACTCGGTGAAGGAATCCCTTGGAACAAGTCATATTTGCCACGGGATATCTATTAGTTCTGATTTACACTGGCAAATTCCAACAACTAGATGTTCTTTCCCTTAGGATTGATTTATATGCAGCTGCCAACTAATGGCATGATTCTATTAACTATAGGTGCATATAGATACTTACAAGACATTCTAAAGAAAAGAAAAAAAGAGTCTAGCTCAGTGAAGAAAGCCCTTGAAACAAGTCATATTTACAACGGATATCTATTTCTTTCCATTGACACTGGCAAATTTCAACAACTAGATGTTATTTCCCTTTAGATTGGCTTGCTATGCCACTTCCAACTGATGACAAGATCATATATAACTATAGGTGCACATAGATACTTCCGAGTCAATTTAACACACCCACCCCTGATCATTGAAGATGTGTTACGTGCTTTTCAAGTGCATAAGGTATCTGCAAAAAAAACATGCATGCCCAACACGACAACTTTATAACTTCAACACAAATACAGCACGAACTTCTATATAAGAAGGCTTAAGTACTGTCGTAAATTAACCTTTTCCCAGATATCACCATTCATGACTATAATTTGTAGACGGATCTCAATTATAGATTAAATAAGTCAGTTATATTTGCACAAGATACGATAGCATTTGTTAATCATTGTTACCCAGCAAATCATGTGTAAAGATTAATGTATACGAGTCCATGCATGCATACATACACCTTTGCATGCACGCGCACATATATATTATACATGCATATAGAATAGAACAGTAGTTCATCCACTCTTTGGACATGTTTGCAGGATTCAAAATGTGAGCCTGGGCATTTTTGTAATGAGGTTGTGTACAAGCTGAATTGCACTCGTGCCAGTATGACCTCATCTTCCTGTTATATATTTATTCTAATTTCTAACAAAAGAAAGGCTCCTTGTGATTATTTGCACGCCTAACTAGACAATTTTTTTTCTGACTGTGACTTGTTAAGTGATCATTTCTTAAAGATGCTAGTGAGTGTTGTTTCTTTGTAAAATTTGACGGAAAAAAGATGCAAAATTGCTCGTAATATGAGAATAATTAAAAAATACAAATTTCAAAGATGTATAACAATCCAAGCTCTTACTGGTGAATTTCTAACTCAAAAGACGGTTATTAAGCTCCACATGTTGCAGTAACCTCAGGTTGTGCTGCTGTGTTATTTCATTATTAAGGAACCGTGTGTTACCAGCCAACCCAAGGGCCAGGATGATATCAAGATCTAGATGACCATGCTAGGAGGCAAACATTGGTTTTTGGTATAATTTCCTGAAATTAGAAAGCTAATCTAATTGCGAGAAATTCAAGAGACAGAACACCATTCCAGAAAGATGCAAAGAACATTAATATTGATCCCAGATGGTCTAAAAAATTAAAACAAATTTAGATTGCTAATGCACCCTGACAATCAACAATTGTAAATGTCTAGTACATCTGACATCGGGATCTTTAAAATATTAGTTGTATTATACTACTAAAAATGTTCCAGAAAATTTGCATGCCTAACATTGGCCATAAATTGTTCCATTAGTAAGAAAAATGATGCTCGACACTGGCCAAAAAACCTCAAAATTAACAAGAAGATAATTTGCTTATGGTATGACAATAGTGTCCAATGCAACATGATCGGAAATGATAACAAGCACATCCAATTTCTACAGAGTCTAAACAGAATAATATTGAAAAAATGGAAGACAAGAGAACTAAATAATCACAGAACTGCGATGGAAAGTCTGAAAGAAATTATTCGATCGCGAAAAAGCTGAAGAAGTCAAAAAACGGTTCTCGTCTTACCACGGGGACTGAAGAAAAATTCACCCTGCTCTCGGTTGGTTTCACATATAACCACTGGGGAGATAAGGGGACACTATTGTCAGAAGCTACCAAGTCTGCAGCATAAACACGTGATCAAAACAATAGAAACAAAAGCCAAAAAAGGGAGCAATCAAGCATGCTGGTCTTGCCAAAATTACAAAATAAACAGAAAACAGTTCAGAATTCGAAATTGCTGTGTCTGCAGCAGGTATAAAGATTACAAAAAGTAAATGCCACTGCAAGACTATAATACGTGAATGACCTATTACAGAAAAATCAAAAGATACAAAGTCGGTAATAACACAAACGAAGAGCTGATCTTCTAAAAAGAAAGCAATGGATTGGTGGTTGTCAGTGAAAATGCAATCCAAACGGCACAATTTGAATCTTTTGGTTCTCTCAAACTTTTCTGGAGAAATTCCTAAAATAAATATGGAACTTCATTGGCACTCTGTTAGGTTATTTTGCAATACTTGGATGAAACTATGGGACTGAAATAATTTTCTGAAACTGCCTTCAGTAAAGTGTAGTGTACCACTTGGACGCCCATGAAATAGATTTCTCAATTCTCCCAGCTTGATGCAGTTTCGTCTACTTAATGTTGGAATCAAGGAGCTCCAAAAAAACAGCAATGATATGATTCCAATAGTGCAGCTATACAAAGAAAAGAATACAGCATGCATGATGGCAAAGTAAAAATCATTTGAATCATCCCTGGTCATCTCAAACTAACTAACCAACAAAGAGGGCCTGGTTTTATCACTATCGCGAAACACTCAACAGAAATGCAAGATGCCATGAATGGATAGAATGACCAATGAACGGAGCAACACCTTCAGGCATTTCCAATCATCTTGAAAGCGTATTTGAAACTTGTCTTACTAAAAATGTTTGATTTTAACTCTAGAAAGTTTGCTCCTGTAACTATCATGGGATGCACTATATATGATAGTGTATAGCTATATATATTCTAGACACGTTTTGAGAGCAAGACTCCCTCTAAACATTTGGAGTAGATCATTCCAAAACATTGACGTTCTCTTAGATAAAAACACCACACGCTAAGTATCATTTAGGCATGTATAAAACATAATTCATCAATCCAACTCTTCCGAAGTACAACCCTGACCGAACAGCAAGCCGGAGTTAAAGTAGACCTTTGCCTTCGTCTAGAAAACCCCCTGTTGTCTTTCCTTCGTTGCTCCCACCACCACCAGCATCTGCGAAAACCCATGCGAAAATCCTCTTGAGAAAACGAATTCACCCGATACAAAAAAAAAACGATCTGGATTGTAACTGACACAGCAAATAAACTTCCGCGAACACGCATCAAAACGGCATCACTTCAAAAATACCTAGAAGCAACCACCACGATTACAGCACGCGTTAGATCTGCTACATAGATCGTCCGCATGACCATACTGCGTATCGCAAAAACCAACTCCGGAACCCCGCAACCGCATCCCGTCCCCCAAAACACGCGCGCCCGCAAATCCAAACCCCGGGTGGCCACGACTCCGAAAATCAACACTCGAGCACCTCGAGAAACACGTTAAATCGCGGAACTGGACTACCTTTCACGATCCACGACGCGTCGGGAGCCTTCGACAGGGCAAGATCTTCCGGCAGGTTGGCCTTGCCTTCAGCCATGGCGCACAAATCCGGGACTGCGCTCGCGCTCGGATCAGAAGGCGGCAGTCGCCGGGGGAGGGCAATTCTAGGGTTTCGAGCGTGAGGGAGGAGAAGGATTGGGCGGGGAGGGGAAGAGAGCCGAGGCACAGAGGGGGAGCGGGTGAGGGTTCGGGAAAGGTCAGAAGGACGGGAGGGCAGTGTGACTTCTAGGCGACCATTCGCGTATTACGGTTGATTGCATCGGTGTGGATATGTGTAGGGCGCAGATGTGGAGATATATATATATATAATTCATGGATGGGGATCCGGCTTGAAGCAAGAAGTGAAAAGTGAAAACAAAATTTTTAAAAAATACTTTTGAAAATAAGTTGATTTCTGGGTCCATTAGAGATGCACGTAGATCTGATAAATTTTTAGTCCGATTCAATCACATGTTATTAAATAGAATTGATTTGATTTTATTATTTTAATAGATCGGATCGGATTGAAATTTTTCAAATCATTTAAAGTGTGGATGTGATCGGATCAATGTTATTCATCTCATCTTTTCCTATATAGATCGTGTATACAAGTCCTCTTGCCATCACACTTTCTTCTCTCTTGAGAGCACAAATGTTAAATCTTTAAAATAATAAAGTATATATGTATCTTGTAAAATTGTAAACTTTATTCGATTGCTTCTCTCCCAGTTCAATCTCCCTAGGGGTGCACACGGATCGGATAAAATCTGTAATCTGATCCAGTCCGATACTATTGGATTGGATTGATTTGGTTTTATCATTCTAATGGATCGGATCGGATTGGAATTTTTGAAATCCATTAAAGTATGGATTGGATCGGATCTTTACCAAAATCCGATCCGATCCAATCCGTTAATCCGTTAACATGCATGCGCGCATGTAGATACATACATGCATAATATCTATGTGCATCTGTTTCAAATTCTCTATAAAGACATAGTCAATGTCATTCGTGTCATTTTTTCTATATCAATCTTGGATAAAAGTCCTCTTGATATCACCTTTTCTTTGATGTTGTCCCTCTCTTGCACAATGTTATTCCCCCCCCAACACAATTTTGCTACACCCTCGTCCCCGAGATGTCAACGTCTATCTCAAACAACATAATCCCCTCCCATGCAATACTATTTGGCCTCCGTATGGTGCCACTCTTCTTACCTTAATTAAAAGACAGTAGATTTGGGATCGTTGTCTGATACATTTGTTACATATTTTTGATCTTTTTGCTTCTCATCTTTTACTTGCTCTAGCTTGCAATCTTATTTTAGTGATAGAATTGGATCAATTAGACATGCATATAATAATAAATAAGCATTATTTCAATTCTTTTTATTTTTAATTTGATATATATATTTTATTCATATTTTCATAAAATTTTGCATATTTCGACTATGTATAATCTTACAAATAAATTTCAGTCCAGGTCTATTTTAAATGAGAGGCATGATGCCTAAGTGGTGGGCTATATTTAAGCTAGTGTTGTCTTGCATACTCAATCGAGTATGGATGTCCTATGATTCTAGTTTTTTAATGATGTTGTGGAGTGTTGAAGGATGTTCTTGTGAGTGGTTGGGTTTGGCATAACTTAACATTCTAAGTTAATCATAGCCTTCATCAATATCTGATCACAAGGATCATGTTTTTTATTTATCTAACTTGTTTGTGTATCCTTATTTGATAACTTCTATTATTTTTATTGGAATCATTTGGTAGAAATCAAGTGAATAAAAAAACAAAATAATGCATTGTTTATTAAAGAAAAATTAAAATTTCAAATTTAATGTAATCCTTTAGTTTGATTGTATGATCTTCAACTTTTTATATTGGATTATGGAATTCTTCAACTTTCACTTGATAGGTGGTTTTTTTCTCTTCTCTACTTATATTCATACGAACGATTTTTAATTCATTATTCAAATGTTCAAGGGCTAGTGTATTGTAAAGTATAGACGTGTGTAATAGACTGTTGGACGGGAAATTATAAGCATGAAATCTGAACCAATCCGATCCAATCCGTAATCCGACGGATAGGATCGTATTGGATTTAGATATCTGATGGATTGGATTGGGTTCAAAAAAATAAAAATCCGTTAAGTTTGAATTGGACATGGATTAAATTAAAATCCGAACCAATCCGATCCATGTGCACCCCCTAAATCTCCCTCTCATTTCACTCTTGACCGCCAATATTCCTCACACTTCTCCCTCAGTTCATTTCGATGCCCCCTCCTCCCACTCTCATGCACAATGTTATTCCCTTCTAGTACAACGCCACAGCCCCTTCTCTCGTGATGTTGTCGCCCATCTCACGCAATGCCATCTCCCTTCTATGTGATACCATTCATCCTCATCAGTACGATGCCACTTTTCTAATCTTCGTTAAAATAAACTAGATTTTGAATAGTTGCAGGGTACGTTTGTTTGTTATTCGTGATCCTTCTTCTTACCTTTTGCTTGCTCTAACTTGCAACTTTATCCCATTAAATAAAACTAGATCAACTACATGACCAAATGCATGACACCAATTTAAGAAGAAACCAGCATTACTTTAATTCATTTTCATTTTTTAATTCATATGTGGTTTTGATTCATATTTTTCATAAATTTTGCATGTTTTAATATAAAGGTATAATCTTGCAAATAAATTTCATTTCAAGTCTATTTTAAATGATAGGCATGTTGCCCAATTAGTGGGATATATTTAAGTTGGTTTTTTCTTGGATACTCGGTCGAATATGTATGTTCCATGATTCCCGCTTGTTATTGATATATTACAAAGCATTGGAGGGCGTTCTTGGGAGTGGTTCAACTTTGACATAGCTTAACATCCTAACTTAATCGTGGACTTCATCAATATCCAATGATTGAGATAATATTTTTTTATATTCTAACTTATCTTTGTATCCTCATTTAGTAGATTGTATTGTTCTTGTTTGAATCATTTGTTGAAAAAGTAATTGCAGAGAACACATACTTTGTCAAGCGTGGTTGCGATCTCGCCATCACAGAAGCATTTTCCCGACGCCAGGAGTCCCCCCTCCCCCCCCCCCCCCCCCCCGAGGAAGGTGTCAGTGTTTGCTTCCTCATGGAGTATACGCAGAGACCTCTTTTTGTGTCACTCCTACAGCAAGAAGAAAATGTCTTGATTTCAGCTTCTAGTTGTTGGCCCAGTCTACTAGAGGAGTATTGCATCATTTATAAAAAAATAAATTGAATTCCAACTAAATAAAATACTTTAGTTCGATTGTGTGGTCTTGAACTTTTTATAGTAGATTAAAAGAATTCTCCAACTTTAATTTGATCATGTGATCCTGATGTCAAATTTAGTTATCGTTGTGAATACACACGATTCTCGATATTTTTGGTTAAATAAATAATGAACAAGTAAAATAACTTCTAAGAAGTATAGAAATAAGTTCAGAGGTCGAATACAAGGAAAGAATGTTTGTAGCACAATTCTTGAGATGAAACAAACACTTCCAAAAAAGCACTATTGGCGTGCACATGTAAGGTAGCACTTGGCGAGCACATGTGGCCTTCCGATACTTAGCGAGCACATAGGTTGCGCTTGTGCTCTCCTAGGATGGTCGTCAATTTGAATTTTAGGCAGGGTCGGGATGGACACGTGTTAAATTCAAGGCGAGCACTTATGGTACACATGTGCTCACCTAAAATGTGCTCGCCCAGTTGAAATTCAGGGTGGGTCTCAGGCGGGTGCGTGTAATAATATGGGCGAGCAGAAGGTCACTGGGCGAGCACTTAAATGTGCTCGTCAGCGTCTGTAAACAGAACGCTCGTCTGATTCTAGGGCTCATTTTGGTCAAGCTCTTCTCCCCTAAATCCTCTCTAGTGATTTTTGAAGCGCCTCCACCACCGCTTATGAATCTCCGATACCTCACTCTTACCTCTTCTCTCCTTCCTTAAGGTATATATGGTATTCCTTTCACTTGTTTTTTAGTTTTGTTGGATATTTTTAAAGAAACAAATAGTTTAGGGTTTCATCTAACTTTGATATTATTCACCAATTTTTGCTAGAATTTAGTTATATGTTGTCTTTTAAATACATGATCATTGGTTTGAGATGTATTGAAGATATAGTTTGATTAAAAACTTATTGAATGTAAAGGTGTTCTATGAAATGCCTAAATTAGATTACACATTTCGTATTAGCGTTATAGATTAAATTATACTAGCATTATAGATTAAACTAGATTAGGTAATAATGAAAGTGATTAGGATTAACTTATGTTATGTTTGGAATTTAATGTTATGTCTAGGGTTAAGCTTATGTCAATATTTTAATATTAGATGTATGATGAAGTGTTTAGAGTTAACTTATGTAATGTTATTTTAAAGAAGATCTATGTGTATAAATGTTGGTATTTGTCTTTGATGATATGAAGTTGACTTTGGGAATGATATGGAATTAGGTGAAGAAGAATTAGTGTATGATATGTATGTGTATAGATATGAATTTAAGGTTGTAGAGAGATTAGAAAAAATGCATGTGCAAATAAGAGGATTAAACATGAACAAAATCAAGGAAACTAGATAATATATGTGCATAGATCTGAATTTAAGTGAAGGTGTACATGTGATCAAAAGAATGGCAAGATCATGTGCATTGTTCAACAAACACAATAATTATATTGTGATACTTTTTTATCACATCAAATTCAAGTTAATGTGTCCAAGTATGTCACATTAACTTATAGATAGGTAGATAATAAGGATAAAATGATAAATAATTATCGAACCGCACCAAATATTCACACACAATGCGTCCTTCTACACCGGATGGTGTGTGGTCCTACACACCGGGAGGCGTATGCAACACATTGGAGAATTTCATCCCTCTAATGGTGTTGTATTTTTTAAATTTTTGCCCAGTGCTATTGGACTCACTTCGGGATGAGATATCCCGGTCAAATGGTCGAGGATTTTGATGTGTGCAAGTGGATGAATTTTTTTCCATGTACACTTCTATATAAATATCAATTAAATACATAATTAGACACTAATTTAGGATCGCATCTGTCCATATCCTTGTTGTTAACGAACCAAATATACGTAAATGCCCGGTCAACATAAATCACTAAATATTTTAAGATGATTTTATAGTCTCACTTGTAGCACTACAAATGTATGGCGTAATGTTATCTTAAAATGTTACATTTATGTTGACTTTTCTTAGTTTTGGAGGTCCCAGACTAAGGAAGTTCGAAAGGATTTAAACTTATTATAAGGCGATCGTTATCACATGTTGTAGTTTATTTCTGATGATATTCGGTTGCATAACCCATTTCTCTTTGGTATACCAAATCAATCATAATCTAATATTAAGATTTTCACTACGGTGAAGGTTTTGAGAGTTGATTGTGATTGGTTTATGAGGTATACAGGAGGGGTGCATAGTTATGCTGCCGAATTTTCCTCATAAACAAGCTACCATGTGACAATCATCGTCTCATTGTAAGTTGAAATCCTTATGGACGGGCTCAAGTGATAACTTAATGTAAACAATTCTCATCTCATCTCTTAAAATTAGTGAAATAGATTTAGGCCAACGATGAGTTTTGGTTTAACTTTTTTAGATACGCTCTCTTAATGTAAACTGACGTTGAAACATCTCATCTTATTTGACCTTATCAATTGTTACATTCAAAAGAAATCGATGGCTAATAGAGAGTAGATGTACAAGCGTGTGGTGGATGGACGTGTTGCAGAGACCTTTCAAAAAGGTGTTCAAGAGTTTGTGGAATTTGCACATATTTGTTCAAAATAAAAGAATAAAGAAGAAAAGAAGAAGGAGAAGAAGAATGTAGTTATGTAATAAGTGCATATTGACCCAAACCCTGAGAGAAGGTCAATTATTGACCCGATCGACAGTGAAAAAAGCAGGGGGAGATAGGGTCCTTGTATATCCATCACTATGCATTCTATATACATATCATTCCTATATTTTGTTCTTCAATAAAAAGACCTCAAAATAAATTATTTCCTTAATAAAATTGTAAATAAAATGTTTTCTAATAATAAAAATACTTGAAAATGAATTGATGTACATAATGCAAATAACACCACTCATAAAAAGCCACAAAACAAGAACTTAGACGATCAATTCTGGCATCATATGAACTCAAATTCTTTCAAATCATATTTATTGGACTTCAAATATAATTATCTTTAAAATGAGGATGGTTTCATACTTTTTGAAGTTACGGTGTAAAAGTTGGCTTTTGGGGTGCATTGTTGATTGATCCGAATTTTATCCATTTAATAGTATCAAATTAACGATTTCGTTGCAGTCAGATAAATTCGAATCGATAAAAATTAACCGCACGAATAGAAGAATCGATGAATTAAATAATGTGCGGTTTGATGTATTTTTAACTTGAGCAAGCCCCAGGTTCGACTCAAGGAGGCAAAGGAACAACTTCAGATCAAGTTAGAAGAACTAGATCACGGTTTTCCAAGTGGGATTTTTTTGTAATTTTTTATGCAATAAAAATGCCAATGCACAAATGTGGATGAATTAGGTTATCAAGAAAACAAGTGACTTAGCCAAATTTAATTTTAATGTGAATTTAATCCAAATTCAGCCAAAATTTATTTTTCCTATAAACCTAATCCAACAACGAATGCAAATGTATTTTTTTTTGAATTTTTGGGCTTAAGACGCACAAATGAAATATACAAACTTTTCTTGATTTTTATGCAATTTTTCCTACAAACAAAATGCAAAAATTATGAAAATTTTAAGGAAGTGAAATATGATGAAAGGGAGCTACACTATTTTTTTGGAATTTTCTGACACTTTATGAATTTTTTATGAATTATTTATGGCAAACAGAGCGATTGTGAGTATTTAATGTTTTTAATAAATCCATAAAATAAATTTATCCAGTTGACAAATTATCTCAAAAAGATATTTTAATGAGCAATCTAGGAGACTTTAAATTTCGTAAAAATATTATTCGTGGATTTAATTAAAAATCAATTACAGAATCACTCTAGAATTTATTTTATGCAAAAGATAACTCCAATTTAGATGAAATTTGGACAGTAATTAAAACATTTGGACAGTAATTAAAACACAACTAGAGACATCAAATATGATTTTTTCACAATTTTTGGAGCAATAAATGAATATGAACGAATTTCAGAGCATAAATAGATAAAATATCACTAAATTTCAAACTCTTATTTTTAATAAATTATCCAATGCTCAAAAAATATAAATAAAAAGCCAAAAGATAAAGAAATAGTTGCTCATCAACGTGCTATTTTTCATTAAAATAAATGACGCAAGATGACTGTCCAACTTAATGCATAAAGTCAGGGGTGTCCTTGCAATACAGAAAATAAAAAATAAACAAAAAATGTGCATGGGGGCTATTTTGCAAGTAAATAAACGTGATGAACGAAATTAAAATTTTTACAAAATAAAATAAAAAGAAAAAATTTGGACCTTTGGCGTTTCTCCTCCCACAAGCTAGGGCGCAAGGGCGTGGGGGCGGCTAGGGCAAAATGTCGGCGCCACTAGAGCACGGGACAAGGGGTGGTCGACCGGCGTGGGGTAGGGGGAGGCCGCACGATGCGGCAACACTGAAGGAGGAGAGGTAGCGGTCGCAGGCAACTTGGAGGAGTGTCTGGGAGTCGGCGGAGCGCCGCACGCACGGGGATCGCTGCTACGGGTGGTCGGTTGGATGTGTGGCTAGGGGAGAGCGACAATCGAGGCTGGAGAGCAGGAAGGTGGCGTGGAGGCTATGCTGGGTGGTTGTGACATCGTACGCGGTGAGGTCACGTTGGCAGAAAGGGGACGGTGGCACGCGGATGGAGGCGGGCCTGGAGCGCGGGCGGAGGCGCGCGCCCGCTAGCGCGGCTGGAGGCAGCAACTTGCTGCCGTTGGTGGGGTGCTGGAACGGCGGGGACGAGGCGCGCACAGCTCCGGTGGACGGTCGGCATCGCTGGAGCAAGGGGCAGGTCGTAGGCGGAGGGAGAGGGGCAGTCTGGCCTGGAGGCGACGTGGGTCGTGTGCTGGGGGATGCCGGTGGCCTGGAGGTTGGCGGTGGCCTTCGTACGGGCGGCGGCTGCTCCTAGATCCGCGCGAAGGCGGTGCAAAAACAAGAGCTGCTTGCTGGATTTTTTTGCAAAAAAAATTCTTTGTGATTTTTTTGCGCAAACAGAAAATAGTAGTGAAAATAAAAGTTGGAAATATGGTGATTTAGTGAAGGCGATGATATGATGGTGGTGGTGACTGTGAATGTTTGAATAAGATGATAGTGAAAATATAATGAAGATGCATAAGACAAACAATGGATGTTAGATAAAAATTGTTAAGCAGAAGGAGAGGGATAGAGAATTTACCTGTGAAAATCAGCGGATTGTGGAGCTATGGTGTGCGGCTTCCGTTGTGGCCTCGATCAGTTTGGCGAAAAGACCGAGAAGCTATAGCTCTTCCAAGTCTACCTCACGCATGAAAACAATTTCCTCAACACGGACTAAACGTTCATTAGGTTCGACAAAGTGTTTCAGCAATTGTCCATTAACTAGGGATGTTTGCACTTCATCTGTAAGATTTGAGATCTCTACACATCCACTATCATGCACAACACGGACTATGAACAGACCCGTCCACTTGGCTTTAAGCTTCCCTTGGAAAACCTTCAACCTCGCATTGAACAACCATACTTTCTATCCATGAACAATGGTCTTTCGTCTGATATATCTATCGTGCCAATGCTTTTACCTTGTCTTTGTACACCAAATTGTTGTCGTATGCTCGGTTTCTTATCTCCACAAGTTCACTCATATCCAACTCTCTTTGTTTCTGTCCTAGGTGTGCATTCTAGTTGACCTTCTTGATTGCCCAATCGGATTTATGCACTAATTATGTGGGCAAATGGCACAGCTTTCCAAACACCATTCTGAATGGGGAGGTTCCTAATGGTGTCTTGTAAGCTGTCCTATAAGCCCAAAGAACCCGATCCAAGATCTGAGGCCAGTCCTTCCTTTCTGGGCGGACAAGCTTCTGCAATATGGTATTAACCTCCCTATTCGACACCTCTGCCATGCCATTGGTCTGTGGGTGGTAAGGACTAGCGACATGGTGTTCGATGTCGTAATCCTTTACGAGTTTCTTCACGCCTCTACTCACAAAATGGCTACCCCCATCGGATATCAACACTTTGGGGATCCCGAACCTAGAGATGATATGATCTTTGATAAATTTACAGACAGTCCTGTTGTCTGCGGCTCGGGTCGAGATAGCCTCCACCCACCTTGACATATAATCCGCCGCAAGAAGGATATATTTGAAACCATGGCTAACCAGGAATGGACCCATGTAGTCGATGCCCCAGGCGTCAAAGACATCACAAATGATGATAGGTTGCATTTGCATCTCATCCTTGGAACCAACAGTTCCTCCCATTCGCTGACATACTGGGCACGGCTTCGCAAAGGTGAGAGCATCACAAAACAGAGTCGGCCAGTGCAAGCCACATTGTAAAACCTTCCATGCGGTCCTCTTCCCGGAGTGGTGTCCTCCTGCCTCCAGACTATGGCAAAAAGTAAGGACGCTCTGATATTCCTCCTGAGGAATACACCTCCTCCAGACACAATCTGGTCCTTCAAAGAAAATGATCGGATCCTCCTAATGGTAATGTCTCACATCCGACTTGAGTCGGTCTATGTGTCTCTTGGGCCAATCTTTAGGAACTTTCTTGGAGACAAGATAGTTCACTATATTGGCGTACCATGGGAGTGAGTCGATAACAAAAACCGACTCGTCTGGAAAGGAGTCTCGAATAGGCGTATCATCAGAAGTATCAAGAATTTCGAGACGGGAGAGGTGATCAACCACTACGTTCTTCTTTCCAGGTTTATCTCTAATGTCCAAATCAAACTCCTAAATGAGTAAAATCCACCTAAGAAGACGCGCCTTCGCATCCTTCTTTTCCACTAGGTATCGTAGTGTTTTATGATAGGTGAACGCAATCACCTTAGATCCGATGAGATGAGATGTGAATTTATCAAAGGCGAACACTACTGCAAGCATCTCCTTTTCGGTAACTGTATAGCTATGCCGAGCGGGGTCGAGCACTTTGCTTGCATAGTGTATAGCGATCGGGATACCATCCCGCCTCTGTCCTAATAAGGTCCCAACAGCAAAACATGAGGCATCTGTCATGATCTCAAAATGAAGAGACCAATATGGGGCTTGTAGGATCGGGGCATCCATGATCATCCCTTGAAGTTGCTTAAAGGCCTCAAGACATCTGTGATCTACAATAAACTCCATGTCTTTGCCTAGAAGCTCAGTTAGCGGTCGGACGATCTTTGAAAAATCTTTGATAAATCTCCTATAAAATCCAACGAGCTCGAGGAATGACCTCAACTGCTTTACATTGGTTGGTGGCTGGAGTCGTCTGATCACGTCCACCTCGGCAGGGTCAACCTCCATTCCTCTCTTGGAGATGAAATGCCCCAACACAATGCCCTCTGTCACCATGAAGTGACTTTTCTCCCAGGAGAGCAGCCGATTAACCTCACAACATCTTTTTAGGACTCGGTCCACATTTCTAAGACAAGAATCAAAGGAATCACCGTAGCTCGAGAAGTCATCCATGAAGACTTCCACGAATTCACCGACCATCTTGGCGAATACTGCAATCATGCACCTTTGAAATGTACTGGGAGCATTGCATAACCCAAAGGGCATGCGCCTGAAAGCATAGTACTAAAGGGGCATGTGAATGTGATTTTCTCCTGGTCCTCAGGAGCGATAGATACTTGGTTGTAGCCCGAGAACCCATCTAAAAAGCAGAAGAATTCCTTTTCCGTTAATCTTTCTAAGATCTAATCAATAAATGGTAGGGGAAATGGTCATTCTTCGTTGCGGCATTCAAGCATTTGTAATCCACACAGACATGCCACGATGTGAGTACTCATGTCACGATCTCCTCTCCATCCTAAGTGGTGGTCGTCTGGATTCATGACTTTTTCGGGACAACATGGATGGGTGTCATCCACTTGAATCGGAGATGGGGTAAATAAAACCCACGTCACACCATTTCTCAATCTCCTTCTTCACAACCTCTCGTAAATTTAGATTCAACCTGCGTTGGAATTCACAAGAGGGTTTAGCTTCATTCTCTAGGTAGATATGGTGCGAACACAGAGCGAGATTTATCCCGTGGAGATCGGAGATGTTCCAGCCTATTGCCTTACGGTTTTTCTCCAGGATCTCTAGCAAGCGAGATTCCTGCTCCTCGGTCAATCACGAACTGATGATGACCGGATATTTCCTCTCTTGTCCCGCAAGTAAGGCATATTTAAGGGTTGTGGGTGATGGTTTGAGCTCAGGTAAGGTGTGGTCATCAAGGAAATCTGGCTCAATCAACTCTGGTTTTGTGTTGGTAATTGTTGGATCTGTCTTTGAAGAAAATGCCACCAACTCATTCAGTTCTGGAGTCGGATCGTCAAAAGTATCAAAACAACAGGTGAAAGCCACGTCCGACTCATCACCCTCATCTTCCGATTGTCCTAAAGAGGAAGGACTGACAGGCCCAGCCGAGCCTCTACGTCATCGAAGATGTAGGGGGATGCATTCTATGTAGGATCCGCGTTGTATTCGCTCCTAAGGTTCTCGCAAACTGTCTCATGTACAAGATTCTCTCCAGAGGAGAGGGACACCTTGGTGCTAGCAGGGTTTTGTCTCCATGGCCCAACGGTGTCTACATGAACACAATCTGTTTCTGGCGAAGTGTACTCGGTGCTAGATTCAGAATCTGGCCTCTGTCGCCTTGTCTGCTTCATCTCGAGTTCCTCATCTTCGCCTGGAGTTTGGAACTGAATTTTCCCGATCTTATTATCAAGTAAAGCCCTTGTTGTTCCAAGGACGGGCCTTCCTAGAATGATATGGGAATCTCTCCAATTTTAAGGGGTCTCCATATCAAGGACTGTAAAGTTCACCATGTAATCCTGACCCTCGAATTTGATGATAATGTTCCTCAATTCTCCCTTGGACCTCTTGGTTGATTTGTCTGTGAACTGGAGTAAGGCTCTGGATTTCCTAAGAGGTCTTAGATTTAACCGCTCATAGAGGGTTGTGGGCATCAGATTAATTGAGGATCCATTAACTAGGAGAGTGCGTGCAAACTCAGTGTCATCGACACGACTCACCACATAATGGGCACCCATGTCCCTTCGCTTCCTTTGAAACGCATTTTTGATGCGCAAAGTTCTCCTCAGGTAGAGACTTGGTGGTGTCTTCCTCATGTACCCGCGCCCGATCAGGTACGGTCAAGGTCCTTCCGCTCCTGAGGGACATATGATTAACATTATCGTACGAAAGGATTTCGTGTTCAGATAGAGAATAATTTGAATAGTATACCTGATCGCGTGGTCGATGCTGACCCTGATTCAGGCTATTTGGGTTGGCCTGAATCTGGGCAGGAATTGGGGTCTTTGATGCCATCTGCTGGTCTTGGTGGCGTGAGACACAGTTCAGATTTGTTCTGATACTAGGTAATCGTTATGTATCTGCTGAACCCTATCAGTTATGTCTGGATGGCCAAGGTGAGGGACTCCAATTCACTACTAGGCGGGGCTTGCTGCTGTTGACTAGAGGATGAGTGATTCGACTGTCTATACTGGACTTGCTGATGCTGCTGCGGGTGGGACGGTGCGGTATAAGGTGGTGGAGGGCCCTGCTGGTTGCTGCCTCGAGTGGAATGTACGCTATTGTTGGTGTTGTTGAGGCTGATATCCTTGTCCTGGCCGGGACTGTACAAAGCGCGGTGCGGGGACGGAGCTAGTTTCTTGGTAAGCTAGGGTCGGTCGGTGTGGCTGACCATTCCCTATCCCCGACTGTCTACCGATAGGGTCATGGTTGTACCACAACCAGTTGATCTCGAACACCTGTAAAGGCTCCTCGTAGACTGTCTCCACATATGGGAGTGCGTGCTGCTCCTGCTGACTATACTGCTGCTACTAAACCCAACTGCTCTGAGGCCCGTGTACCTGCTCCTATACAAGATGAACTCGATGTACAGGTACAGGTAGCGCAGAAGGGACAGGTACTCGTATCTTAGCTGTCTTCTCAGTCAATTCCTCCATTTGCTTCGACAATCGTGAAAGCGCCTCAAGGTCAGTGACCATCTTGTGGAACTGTTCTACCATGGTGAGCTTATCAGTTATTATCCCCATGCTAGGGATTAGGTCATCCGTCAGATCCCTACAGTTCTCCAAGTTGTCTCATTAGATAGGCTTGAGGGAGACAACTGACGAGCCTTGGTGGCCTGAGATCTGCATGTTTCCGCCATCTGCTCCAGAATCTTCCATACGACATTTTCGTTCTTATTTAGATAGCATCCTCCACATGCTGCACTCACTGCATTTTTGGGTCATACCACATAACAAGGTCTGGATTAAAATCGCCATGGTAATGCCATGATAGGGGCATTTTTTCAGTCAAATCATTGAATCTATCACAAGCTTCATGGAATGGTTCGTGGAGGCCCTGGGAAAAGCTAGCGATCTTCGTCCTCATCTGGTTAGTCCTACTGAGTGGGGAGAATTTCTTTAGGAATAAATCTTTGAATTGCATCCAGGTCGTACATCTGACCCCGAGATTCTTTAGCCAATGAGTAGCCTTATCTCCTAAGGAAAACGTGGTAGCCTTCAGCCTGATGTAATCTTTTCCAACCCTAGGGTGACTAAGGTTGTTGCATACCATCTCGAAGTCTCTCAGAAAAGCATATGATTCTTCGGTGGCATTCCCATTAAACTTCGGTAGTAGACTAAGAAAATGCGGCTTCAGCTCGAACGCTTCTGGGGGCACCTCAGGTACAAGCCAACTATGTATCTCATTCTCGGCTGGTTTGTAGGCATCTACCATCGGTCTATCTATTCCACCTACCTCAATCACATATCCCATCCTAGCCATAAGATCTGCATTTAGCTGCTCAGCTCTAGCTAAACGGGCAAGGACTTGATGCATAGGATAATCTCTGTGTTCCTCTTCGTCTGGATGTTTCTTAGGCATCTTGGCTTCTGGTTCACCCTCTTTACCTGAGTAAAGAATGTGGTCTAGCTTAGAGGACGTAGTAGTGGAGACATTCTCATTGAGGCGAAGGTTTTCCGTGGTGAGATGAGAGGAAGAGAAGGAATGGTTTGAGGGTAACGATCCTGAGAGTGGGGGGTCCCGAACTCAAGAGGATCATGAGCTCGGGTTGGCCAAAGTTATGCTTGGACCGATGAAGACGAGCTTCGTGGGGGGTTCGATGAGAGATCTGCGAAGCTGTAGTAGATATCCCCCCAGTCAGTCATCTTTGATGGCAGAAGGAAGAGTTGGGAGTATAAGTGTGTAGAGATAGGATTTTACTCATACCTGAAGCAAGCAAATGAATCACAAACCCTGATTTCACACTCAACACGGTGAAGGACCCGAAAACGAGTCCGATTAGTCTTTGTTGATTTTAATTGTGATTTTTCAAGCAAATAGCAAAGGTTACATGGCCTATAGAGAAGTCGGCTCAAAGACGGATGCGCCTCCCCTGTTTAACATGTCGCCTAAGATACCAACACCCTTCCTTTCTTCGCTCCTATCCCTAGTTGAGAATTCAAAGACCTACCCCTGTCTACCTACTGAAGTAGGCGGAGGCTGACAAGGCTTTTAACTTTGCCCCTATCTACCTGCCAGAACATGAGGAGGCTACTAGCAACTTGTCGCGGTGCACCGCAATTTCACCCCTATCTACCTATCGGAGCAGGTCTACTTGGCACTGGTCAATTGAACCCATAACTCAGCCTGTGATATTTGCTCGGATCGGGGTATGTGATATGGAAAGGCGGGGATTTTGGCTCTACCTTAAGATGTGCACACACACTCAGTACCCTCACTCAGCCTGAAATCAAGGTCGAGTTATTCTCCCGCAAACAGAATTTCCAATTTTATTTTAACTTTTTTGGTCAATTTGTTTAGCAGTTCTGATTTTAAGTTAGATGATCACTTGATTAATCCAATACACAAGGCACACCTATCGTCCAGTCCCAATTTCCTTTAAACCTAGATTAGATAATCAAGGGAGAAGGAGTCTAGAAAAGCTGATGCACGATAACATAATGATGTATGCCAAGTTCAGAAGACTTACAGTGATCCTTGCGCTCTACATGCGGGATGCAAAACCGAATTGAAATTTTATCTATATGAATGCAAGCGAGAAAAGCCGCTCCTAGAAAAGCAGTTCTATATCGCGAGTGAAAAACAAGTTAGATTTGGCTAAAGTCATGCGGTCTAAGTATGTCTTTTAATGGTGAAGTGTGGTCATAGATATTACGAGCACAGACAATCCTAAGAGAGCTCTAAGAGCCGCAAGTGCAAGTCCTATCTTACGTCAAGAAACCACACAACACATGGATACTCTTTTTATTAGTAAGTACATGCGCGAGAACCCAAATGGGAACCACTGGAAATGCAAAAAACTTTTTTACAAGTCGTCTCAAAGACCACTCACTTCAATTCGATGCAGGTTCCTCGGCTCGCCTGGCGAAGCGCCTCTGATTCCTCATGTTCCTCGCACAAAATAAATGATGGCCAGATAAAAGACGACACAAAATAAACAATTGCTGAAAATTTGACATAAAATTTGGGAATTAGACTACCCGGGGATGGAAAACCTAAAATCTAAATTTTCTAAAAATTAACCTAAGCCGTGCCTCCCCGGCAATAGTGCCATTTGAAAGCCGTAGATTACCCTTCTTAATTCAAACCGGATTAACGATTAAATTTAGTGATGTTCGTTGCAGTCGGGTAAAATCGGACTGATCAAAAACCACTTTGATTAATAGTTAAATTAAACACAAGCGACAATTTTTTATTTTACTTGGGTAAGCCCAAGGTCGAACTCAGGGAGGCAACTTTTTCCTTAGATTAATTCGAAGTCAATTTCGATGTTAGATTTTCAGGAGAATATTTTTGTGGCATTTTTTATGCAATTTAAAAAATGCAATGCAATTCAAGCCAAATTCGAGAGTCAAAGATGTGAAGTATAGTCAAATTAAGTCCAAAAATATGAAATTTGTCCAGAATGTGAAATGCAATGAAATTAAGGTACTGCATTTTTTTTGGAATTTTTGACTCTATATGGATTAACTATAAATTAAAAATGAAGGCATGGTGATTTTTGCAAAATTAATTTTAATTTATACCAAATAAAATCATTTTCAGATATAAAAATTATCATATATACTTCTATGTGAGATGAATCCAGGAAAATTATTAGTCCTCAAAAATGATGAATTTTGGACCTATTAAAAATTAATTAAGCAAAACACAAATTACTTTATCAAGGCCTCGTTATTCATGCAAATGATGTGATTTTTGAATACAATGTAGAACTATATAAACTAGACCTATTGTGTTTTTTTTGTGATTTTTGGAGCAACAATTAATTTAGTAAGCAATTAAAGGCACACAGTGGGCACAATAATTTTCCACGAAAAGAATTATATTAAATTCTTCGAAGCTCACAAAAATATAACAAGCCTTCACAATGATAAAATCTAAGATGATCTACAATAACAATTTTTAGAAATAATAAATGATGCTAAATGAGTGGTTAAACAAACGTGCATACACAGTGGTATGGATGCAAAATAGAAAATACATGATTAAGACAGAAACGTGCTGACAAGGACGAAATGCAATCACCTATAGTGATGAGGGTATGGGTGCAAATAACCCATGGGACCACGTGCACCTCACGTGATGTTGCTAGCGGGGACTTGAATGTAATTTCCAAAACTAGCAGGGGCACGGCTGCAAATTAACCCAGACGTCACGTGACATAGACACGTGCGGTCAGGCTCGAGTGTTATGCAGGTTCGGATGTGCTTCGGCGTAGCTTCGGGAGTAGCCTCGGCTTCAGATGTGGATCAGAAGGTGTTGGAGGCTCGGGACTGCTTCGATAGAGGCTTGAATGCTCGGATGCAGGTTCGGGTGCTCCGAGCCTAAAGGCGTGGGGAAGAGGCTCGGAGCGAGCTAGCATTGACACATGCAGGCCGTCCGATCAAGGAGATCGAGTGTTTGTAGCTCTTAAATGAAGGCAACGTGGCACGCTGTGGGCCATCCGATCAAGATGATCGCATGGTAACTGCATGTCTGGTTCCTCCTTGCCGTCGCTGCCTGCGGCGGGCTTGGTTGGGCTCCGACGAAGGTCCCCTAGCTCTACTGCCTTCTATCTTGCTCAATGAAGACTCCATGTTGCTCATGAATGGTTGGGCATCATCGTGGGAGTGCGGTGGAGCAACTGGAGCATCTGCGAGTCTCGATGGATGCCTGGATGCCGGAGATACAACAGCTCGAAGAAGCTCCGTCGAGGAGTCCGGCAGTTGAAGAATGGAGCACCTACAACGTTAGTGACTAGCCGAAGCATGGTGAGTGAGGTCTCGTGAATGAAGTGAGTGGTTCGAGGCCTTGCGGGGCGAAAAGGTGAATGACCTAGGAGCTCCTCCGCTGTGAATGGTGGAGTCGTGATCTGGGGTGATCGGTGATCTCGATAGGTCGATAGGAGGAGCAGAGCGGTGAGCAAAGATGAGGGATGTGAGGTGAAGCTCGATCCGTGGTCGAGGGGAGGTGATATTGAGCGGAGAAGCCTGATAAATTTAGAGAAGATTAGAGAGAAAGAAGTGGAGAATTGAAGAAGAAGAAGAAGAAATTTACCTGGAGATGGACAGGGTTTACCTGGGATTGGGAGCTCTGATTGGAGCCACAGGTCAGTGCTCTAGGGCCGGCAGATGCCCGAGCTCGAGCAGCTTGAAGCTGAAGCTGCTGCACGATGAAAGTTCACCGTGGATCTCGCCGGAGAAAATCCTTTGTCGATGCTCAATTTCTAGCTGAATCTCTGTCACAAATCATGAGGTAGGAGCTCAAGGGTCTCTCGTGTAAAGGCGGATGCCGGTGAAATGGGGGCGGAGGTGATGTATTTATAGAGAGAGCTTGGCAGTTCTGGTGATGGGAGGTGAGGTTTGCGTGGGGGAAGGAGGAGAAGGCACTAGCAGGCTGCGCAGATGCGATCTGGGCTTTGATCCAAGGGATGAGATTGAAGCGGGAATGGATGGCTTAGATCTTAGTATGTATGGGATGATAAGACGACAGGAAAAGGGGGAGCGCGTGGCGCGCAAGAGACCGGATCGCATGGCGTAACTAGATGGCGTCACGTGGCCCAATCAGATTATTGTGACAAAGAAAGTTAAATAAGAGGGAGAAGATGACCGAATTTGAAAAAACTCAAAACTTGAAAGTTGTAGATCTCGATGAGATCTACAAGTTTCATGTTGACTAAAAATGGAAACGAGGTCAAATGAAGTGATAAAATATAAGGGTGAAAATGTCAATATGTACAATATACAACAGGGGCCCAAAACCCAAGTTTTGCATACGATCTCCGATTTTAATGAAATTGGTCTCATTTTGAAGGTCTTCGAATGTATATTACTATAAAAGTGAGTAGGTCTAAATCAGACACTGTATGAGAGAGATATGTGAATTTTAAGGCTCATAGTCTCAATCTTGAATTTGGTTTTTTGGGTCAATTTTACAAGTTAGTATTTTTTTGGTATTTTTCTTGTATTAGTGCTAGTAATATATGCATTATAAAGTTGGTTTTATTGGATTTGGAATTAGTATAAAATATATACAAATATGTATTTACATATGATTTTTACAAGTGAATTTGACTTCTTTATTAATGCAAATATGAATGCTAAAATGCAAATATTTATAGTGCATGCATGAATGCTAATTATGCAATATAAGTGGAAATATACAGCTAATTAATCGGGAACACAGCTCTATAGAGTGATGAATCACAGATTCATCAACCCCCTATACTTAAACCTTGCTCGTCCCCGAGCAACCAAAATGAAATGCAAAAGTGAAATGATTTTAGGTTCCATACCAAGGTCATGAGGAAAAGGTGAAAATGGAGCTTGACTCGACCTTTGGATTAATTATGTGGCAGAACCTTAGTGGGATCTGAATTTAAGACCTAACAGACTTTAAGTTCCACAAGCCTTCTATTCAAGACGCCTTAATAGTCAGGTCAGAACAAATCCTCATACGCAAATTTCTGATGACTATGAGTCTTACTTGTATTGTGTAAGTGAAATATAGCTCTCCACATCAGAAATGGCAAAGAACCAACCTCCTCTAACAAGGTAACTCTAATTCCCCAGTCCATTAACTCTTTCCTCGAGGAGCGGGGTATTCCCTTCTAGGTTCAAGTGCAACCGACTCAAGAAGAGGGGGTAGAGAGAAGAACGGACGGTAGCCAGTATAACTACCTATCCCCGGATGCTTGACCAGTGTAGCCAAGTCATCTAGCTGCAGGATTCTTGCAAATATACATACTTCGACAAGCATTCTATTTTTAATCAGGCATGTCCACTTTTTTGGAGTTTTCTCTTTTCGTTCCTTCCCTTTCTTTTTCTCTTTTTTTGGAAATATAAACAAGGTGCAACATGTACATAAGGAATTTTTCTCCTTGAGCCAGTAGACTATCCCTCTTTTGAAGCTTTATTGCAACCCACAACATCCCATCCTTAGATGTCAACACCACCAGACTAGGTTGAGATGCACTTCCCTCCCTAGAGGAGGACGGATGTTTCCACCCTTGTGCTACTCCAAGCCAAAGGATTCTACCTCCTCACCACCTCATAAATGAAGAGCTACGTGCATGGTGCTTGTCCAACTTAGGTCATTGTCTAAAAGAATCATGTGTGTGTACGAGATATTCTACTTAGACTAATCAAGATGACATGTAAACATAGACTTGCGGACTCAGAGAATTAAGTCACTTGACTTGAAAAAATTAACTCCAGTTCCTATAAGGTTCCTTTGAAATTAGGTGGATTTTTAAGGTCAAATCAAACCCATCCTCAACATCTATTCATAACTTGGTTCAAAACCCACTAACTTTTCACTTTGCATATACTAGATATGCAGATGAGATGCAGGTGACATGCTGTAGAGATGAATGCAAGACATTTTTTTAATGCAAGGATGATATGCAATAGTAAATAAGAAGCCTATTTTTTTTATTTTTTTGAATTTTTACCCACCCCATAATTATTGTATAGTATGTACAAAAATACGTGAAAATAAGCGAAAGTATGGGCTATGGATAAGGTATATATGTAATACATACATGCCCCTCTATACTTAGCGTGTGCTATGTACTCAGGGCACTAGAAGCGATGAAAAAGACATAGCTCGTGCTAAGCATAGGAGAGCTAAAATAACAAAATGTGTGGAAGTCGTCCCACCCCCTATACTTAGGCTCAAGCAGCCTAAGTGTAGAAGAATATCAAAAAATGGGGGGACGAGGTCAAGAGGGGAAGTAGACGAGTATATACATGGAGGGCATCGGTTCCCCTTATACTTAGGCTCAGGTTAGCCTAAGTATAGGACATGAGTGGATGTGAGAACCGATGAGATCTAGAGAATGTACAACGATTGGTGAAGAGACTCAGGTCACTCTCCCCCCTATACTTAGGATCTAGTCATTCTAAGTATAGTCATAAAATGAAAAGATATGGAGCCAGGGCGAGTGATTCGAATCACAAGGGAGGGAGGTAACGATATCATTGCAGTCAGATAAATTTGAATCGATAAAAAATTAACCGCACGAATAGAAGAATCAATGAATTAAATAATGTGTGGTTTGATGTATTTTTAACTTGGGCAAGCCCCATGGTCGACTCAAGGAGGCAAAAGAACAACTTCAGATCAAGTTAGAAGAATTAGATCACGATTTTCCAAGTGAGATTTATTGTAATTTTTTATGCAATAAAAATGCTAATGTAAAAATGCAGATGAATTAGGTTATTAAGAAAATAAGGGACTTAACCAAATTTAATTTTAATGTGAAATTAATCCAAATTCATCCCATTTTTATTTTTCCTATAAACCTAATCCAACGGCGAATGCAAATGTATTTTTTTTGAAATTTTTGGGTTTAAGATGCACAAATGAAAAATGTAAACTTTTTTGAGGTTTTTATGCAATTTTTCTTGCAAACAAAACACAAAAATTATGAAAAATTTAATGGAAGTGAAATACGATGAAAGGAAGCTACACTATTTTTTTGGAATTTTCTGAGTCTTTATGATTTTTTATGAGTTATTTATGGCAAACAGAGCGACCGCGAGTATTTAATTCTTAATAAATCCACAAAATAAATTTATCCAGTAGAAAAATTATCTCAAAAAGATATTTTAATGAACAATCCAAGAGACTTTAAATTTCGCAAAAATATTATTCGTGGATTTAATTAAAAATCAATTACAAAAATTACTCTAGAATTTATTTTATGCAAAAGACAACTCTAATTTAGATGAAATTTGGATAGTAATTAAAACACAACCAGAGGCATCTAATGTGATTTTTTCACAATTTTTGGAGCAATAAATGAATATGAGTGAATTTCAACACATAAATAGATAAAATATCACTGAATTTCAAACTCTGATTTTTAATAAATTATCTAATGCTCAAAAAAATATAAATAAATAGCCAAAAGATAAAGAATTAGTTGCTAAGATGACTGTCCAAATTAATGCATAAAGTTAGGTGTGTCCTTGCAATAGAGAAAATAAAAAATAAACAAAAACTGTGCATAGGGGTTATTTTGCAAACAAACAAACTTGATAGATGAAATTACAATTTTTACAAAATTAAAGAAAAAGAAAAAAAATGGACCTTTGGCTTTTCTTCTTTCGCAAGCTAGGGCACAAGGGTGTGGGGGCGGTAGGGCGGAATGTCGGCACTGCTGGAGCACGGGATAGGAGGTGGTTGGGCGGCGCAGGGCAAGGGGCAGCGGCGTCGGGGGAGGAGAGGTAGTGGCCGCGGGCGGCTTGGAGGAGCGATTGGGAGTCGGTGGAGTGCTGCGCGCACGGGGATCGCTGCTACGGTCGGTCGGTTAGATGCATGGCTAGGGGGCGAGCGACGATCGAGGCTGAAGAGCAAGAAGGCGGCGTGGAGCGGCTGCACGGGGTGGCTACGACGTCGTGCACGACAGGGTTGCGTTGGTGGAAAGGGGACTGTGGCACGCGGAGGGAGTCAGGCCTGGAGCGCGGGTGGAGGCGCGCGCCCGCTGGCGCGGTTGAAGGCGATGGCTTGCTGCCGCTGGTGGGGTGTGGAACGGCAGGGACGAGGCGCGTACAGCTCCGGTGGACGGTCGGCACTACTAGAGCACGGGCAGGCCACATGCGGAGGGAGGGGGAGGCCTGGCCTGGAGGCGACATGGGACGCACACGGGGGGATGCTGACAGCCTGGAGGTTGGCGGTGGCCTTCGCACGGGCAGCGGCTGCTCCTGGAGCCGCATGAGGGCGATGCAACAGCAGGAGCTGCTTGCTGGATTTTTTTGTTTTTTTTGCAATTTTTTCCTTTGTAATTTTTTTGTGTAAATAGAAAATAATAGTGAAACTAAAAGTTGCAAATGTGGTGATTTAGTGAAGGTGATGATATGATGGTGGTGGTGATTGTGAATGTTTGAATAAGATGATGGTGAAAATGTAATGAAGATGCACGAGACAAACAATGGATGTTAGATAAAAAAATGATAAGGAGAAGGAGAGAGACAAAAAATTTTCCTGTGAAAATCACCGGATTGCGGAGCTGCAGCGTACGTTTCCGTCATGGCCTCGATCAACTTGGCGAAAAAGCTGAGAAGCTATAGCTCTTCCAAGTCTACCTCACGCATGAAAACAATCTCCTCAACTTCTTCCAAGTCTACCTCACGCATGAAAACAATCTCCTCAACACGGACTAACTGTTCATTAGGTTCGACAAAGTGTTTCAGCAGTTGTCCATTAACTAGGGATGTATGTGCTTCATCTGTAAGATCTGAGATATCTACACATCCACTATCATGCACAACATAGACTATGAACGGACCCGTCCTCTTGGCTTTAAGTTTTCCTTGGAAAACCTTCAACCTCGCATTGAACAACCATACCTTATGTCCAGGAACAAAGATCTTTTTTCTGATAAATCTATCGTGCCAACGCTTTACCTTGTTCTTGTACACCAAAATGTTGTCATATGCTCGGTTTCTGATCTCCACAAGTTTATTCAGATTCATCTCTCTCTGTTTTTGCCCTAGGTGTGTGTTCTAGTTGACCTTCTTGATTGCCCATTCAGATTTATGCACTAATTCTGCGGGCAAATGGCACGGCTTTCCAAACACCATTCTGAATGAGGAGGTTCCTAATGGTGTCTTGTAAGCTGTCCTGTAAGCTCAAAGAACATGATCCAAGATCTAAGACCAGTCCTTCCTGTCTGGGCGGACACCTCTGCCATGCCATTGGTCTGTGGGTGGTAAGGACTACCGACATGGTGTTCGATGACGCAATCCTTTACGAGTTTCTTCACGTCTCTATTCACAAAATGGCTACCCCATCGGATATCAATACTTTTGGATCTCGAACCTAGAGATGATATGATCTCTGATAAATTTTTACACAATCCTGCTGTCTGTGGCTCGGGTCAGGATAGCCTCTACCCACCTTGACAGATAATCCACCGCAAGAAGGATATATTTGAAACCATAGCTAACTGGGAATGGGCCCCTGAAGTCGATGCCCCAGGCGTCAAAGACATCACAAATGATGATAGGCTGCATTTGCATCTCATCCTTGGAACAAACGGTTCCTCCCATTCGCTGCCATACTGGGCATGACTTCGCAAAGGTGAGAGCATCACGAAACAGAGTCAGCCAGTACAAGCCACATTATAAAACCTTCCATGCGGTCCTCTTCTCGAAGTTGTGTCCTCCTGCCTCAAGACTATGGCAAAAAGTAAGGACACTATGATATTCCTCCTGAGGAATACACCTCCTACAGACACAATCCGGCCCTTCAAAGAAAAGGATCAGAACCTCCCAATGGTACCATCTCGCATCTGACTTGAGTCGATCTATGTAGCTCTTAGGCCAATCTTCAGGAACTTTCTTGGAGATAAGATCGTTCACTATATTGGCGTACCATGGGAGTGAGTCAATAACAAAAACTGACTCATCTGGAAAGGAGTCTCGAATAGGTGTATCATCACAAGTATCAAGAAATTCGAGATAGGAGAGGTAATCAACCACTATATTCTTCTTTCCAGGTTTATCTCTAATGTCCAAATCAAACTCCTAGATGAGTAAAATCCACCTAAGAAGACGCACCTTGGTGTCCTTCTTTTCCATTAGGTACCGTAGTGTTGTATGATCCATGAACACAATCACCTTAGATCTGATGAGATGAGATCTGAATTTATCCAAGGCGAACACTACTGCAAGCATCTCCTTTTCAGTAACTGTAAAGTTACACTGAGCGGGGTCGAGTACTTTGCTTGCGTAGTGTATAGCGAACGAGATACCACCCCACCTCTGTCTTAATATGGTCCCAACAACAAAATCCGAGGCGTCCGTCATGATCTCAAAAGGAAGAGACCAATCTGGGGTTTGTAGGATCGGGGCGTCCATGATCATCCCTTGAAGTTTCTTAAAGGCCTCAAGACATTTGTTATATACGATAAACTCCATGTCATTGCCTATAAGCTCAATTAGTGGCCGGGCGGTCTTTGAAAAATCTTTGATAAATCTCCTATAAAATGCAACATGCTCTAGGAATGACCGCAACTGCTTTACATTGGTTGGTGGCTGGTGTCGTCCGATCACGTACACCTTGGTAGGGTCAACCTCCATTCCTCTCTTGAAGATGACATGCCCCAACACAATGCCCTCTATCACCATGAAGTGAATTTTCTTTCAGGAGAGCACCAGATTAACCTCACAACATCTTTTTAGGACTCGGTCCAGATTTCTAAGACATGAATTGAAGGAATCACCGTGGACCAAGAAGTCATCCATGAAGACTTCAAGGAATTCACCAACCATCTCGGCGAATACTGCAATCATGCACCTTTGAAATGTACCGGGAGCATTGCATAATCCAAAGGGCATGTGCCTAAAAGCATGGATACCAAAGGAGCATGTGAATGTGGTTTTCTCCTGGTCCTCAGGAGCGATAGCTACTTGGTTGTATCCCTAGAACCCATCTAAAAAGCAGAAGAATTCCTTTCCCTCTAATCTTTCTAAGATCTGATCAATAAATGATAGGGAAAATGGTCCTTCTTCGTCGCGACATTCAAGCGTCTGTAAACCACGCAAACACGCCATGAGGTGGGTACTCATGACACGATCTCCTCTCTGTCCTCATTGGTGGTCGTCAGAATTCCCGAGTTTTTTGGGACAACATGGATGGGTGCCACCCACTTGGAATCAGAGATGGGGTAAATAAAACCCGCGTCAAACCATTTCTCAATCTCCTTCTTCACGGCCTCTCGTAAATTTGGATTCAACTTGCATTGGAATTCACGAGAGAGTTTAGTTTCATTCTCCAGGTAGATATGGTGTGAACACAGAGCGAGATTTATCCCGTGGAGATCGGAGATGCTCCAGCCTATCAACTTGCGGTTTTCTCCAGGAAATCTAGCAAGCGAGATTCCTGCTCCTCGGTCTATCGTGAACTGATGATGACTGGATATTTCCTCTCTTGTCCCGCAATGAAGTCGTATTTAAGGGTTGTGGTAATGGTTTGAGATCAGGAAAGGTGTGGTCATCAAGGAAATCTGGCTCAATCAACTCAAGTTCTGTGCTGGTAGTGGTTGGATCTGTCTCTGAAGTAATTGCCACCAACTCATTCAGCTCTGGAGTTGGATCGTCAAAAGTATCCAAGCAGTCGGCGAAACCACATCCGACTCATCATCCTCATCTTCTGATTGTCCTAAAGAGGGAAGGACTGACATGCCCAGTTGAGCCTCCTCGTCATCGAAGATGTAGGAGGATGCATTCTCTTTAGGACCTGCGCTGTATTCGCTCCTAAGGTTCTCACAAACTGTCTCATGTACAAGATTCTCTCCAGAGGAGAGGGACTCCTCGGTGCTAGCTGGGTTTTGTCTCCATGGCCCAACGGTTTCTACATGAACACAATCTGCTTCTGACGAAGTGTACTCGGTGCTAGATTCTGAATTTGGTTTCTGCCATCTTATCTACTTTATCTCGAGTTCGTCATATCCGCCTGGAGTTTGGAACTGAATTTTCCTGATCTTATAATCAAATAAAGCCTCTGCTGTTCTAAGGAAGGGCCTTCCTAGAATGATATGGGAATCTCTCCAATTTCGAGGGGTCTCCATATCAAGGACTGTAAAGTCCACCATGTAATCCCGACCCTCAACTTTGATGATAATGTTCCTCAATTCTCCCTTGGACCTCTTGGTTGATTTGTCTGCGAATTGGAGTAAGGCTTTGGATTTCCTAAGAGGTCCTAGATTTAGCCGCTCATAGAGGGTTGTGGGCACCAGATTAATTGAGGATCCATTATATAGGAGAGTGCGTGCAAGCTCAGTATCATCGACATGACTCACCACATAATGGACACCCATGTCCCTTCGCTTCCTTTGAAACACATTTTTGATGACGCAAGTAGTGGCTACTGATAAAACGTACTTCTCAACATGACTTCTGGTTTTCCTGCTAACCCTAGTAGGTGTGCATCTCACCTTAAGGTGCTTCTGAAATGCAGGTGTCATATCCACATACTTATCAAGAGGGATTGTGACCTTGATATATTTGTTGCAGAACTTTGCCATCTCAGGGGTCATCTTTTTGGATTTTTTGATCTTTTTCTTTTTTCCACACTTAAGGGCACGAGGGAAAGGGATTATTGATGATAACTCAGATTCTGATACTGAAAGATTCTCATTCAAACGGGAAACTGGGTTTTGTACAGGACTGGAACTCTGACTTTGACTCCGACACTAACTCATACGAAAAAGAAATTCATGTAGTGAAACATGTGATGCATCTATCACGACTTCTGGTGCGTCCTCCTCATATGGAGGTGCGGGCTCCTCATCTCTTTCGCTCGATTCATTGATGGTGCTCCTCTCCTTCTTCTTGCCATGGTGTTTTGAGGACATGGAAATCCTCTTATTCCGCTGGTGATGGTGGTTGTGATGCTGCTCCTCTGCCTCCAAGTTCTCCTCAGGTAGAGACTTGGTGACGTCTTCCTTATGTACCCGCACCCGATCACATATGGTCACGGTCCTTATGCTCTTGAGGGACATATGATTAACATTATCATACGAAAGGATCTTGTCTTCAGATAGAGAATAATCTGAATAGTATACCTGATCGCGTGGTCGGTGCTGACCCTGATTCAGTCTATTTGGGTTGGCCTGAACCTGGGCAGGAATTGGGGTATTTGGTGCCATATGCTGATCTTGGTGGTGTGAGACACGATTCAGATTTGTTCTGATATATAGGTAATCGTTCTGTATCGGTTGAACCCTATCAATTAATGTCTAGATGGCCAAGGTGAGGGACTCCAATTCACTAGTGGGCGGGCTTGCTGCTGCTGATTAGAGGATGAGTGATTCGACTGTTTATACTGGCCATGCTGGCCTTGCCAATGCTGCTGCGGGTGGGATGGTGCGTTGTAAGGTGGTAGAGAGCCTTGCTGGCCCGAGTGGAATGTGCGATGCTGCTGGTGCTGCTGAGGCTGATATCCTTGTCCTAGCCAGGACTGTACAAAGTGCGGTGCGGGGACGGAGCTGGTTTCCTGGTAAGCTAGGGTCGGTCAGTGTGGCTGACCGTTCCCTATCCCCGACTCTCTGCCGATGGGTTCATGACTGTACCACAACTCGTCAATCTCGAACACCAGCGGAGGCTCCTCGTAGACTGTCTCCACCTGTGGGGGTACGTGCTGCTCCTGCTGAGTGTACTGCTGCTCCTCAATCCAGCTGCTCTGTGGTCCCTATACCTACTCTTATACTAGATGAACTCGATGTACAGGTACATGTGGTGCAGAAGGTATAGATAGTCGTATCTTAGCTACCTTCTCAGTCAATTCCTCCACTTGCTTCGGCAATCGTGAAAGCGCCTCAAGGTTAGTGACCCTCTTGTGGATCTGTTCTACCATTGTGAGTTTATCAGATATTATCACCATGATAGGGATTAGGTCATCTGTCAGTTCCGCTATAGTTCTCCTAGTTGTCTCATTAGATAGGCTTGAGGGAGACAACTGATAGGCCCTGGTGGCCTGAGATTTGCATGTTTCCACCATTTGCTCCATAATCTTTCATACAACATTTTTGTTCTTATTTAGATAGCTTTCTCCACATGCTGCACTCACTAACCCCTGCATTTTCGGGTAATACCACAGAACAAGGTCTGGACTAAAATCGCCTTTGTAATGCCATGACAGGAGCATTTTTAGAGTCAAATCATTGAATCTATCACAAGCTTCATGGAATGGTTCGTGGGGGCTCTGGGAAAAGCTAGCGATCTTCGTCCTCATCTGGTTAGTCCTACTGAGTGGGTAGAATTTCTTCAGGAATAAATCTTTGAATTGCATCCAGGTCGTACATCTAACCCCGAGATTCTTCAGCCAATGAGCAACCTTATCTCCTAAGGCAAACGGGATAGCCTTCAGCCTGATGTAATCTTGTCCAACCCTAAGGTGAATAAGGATTTTGCATACCAGCTCGAAGTCTCTCAGGAAAGCATATGGTTCTTCGGTGGCATTACCATTAAACTTCGGCAACAGACTAAGAAAATGGGGCTTCTGCTCGAACACTTCTGGGGGCACATCAGGTACAAGCCAACTATGTATCTCATTCTCGGCTGGATTGTAGGCATCTACCATCGGTCTATCTATTCCATCTACCTCAATCACTTGTCCCATCCTAGCCATACGATTTGCATTCAGCTGCTCAGCTCTAGTTAAACGGGCAAGGACTTGAATCATAGGATCATCTCTATGTTCATCTTCGTCTGGATGTTTCTTAGGCATCTTGGTTTCTGGTTCGTCCTCTTCACTTGAGTAAAGAATGTGGTCTAGCTTAGAGGACGTAGTAATGGAGACATTCTCACCGAGCCGAAGGTTTTCCTCGGTGAGATGAGAGGAGAGAGAAGGAATGGTTTGAAGGTAACCATCCTGAGAGTGGGGGATCCTGAACTCAAGAGGGTCATGAGCTCGGGTTGGCCAAAGTTACGCTTGGGCCGATGAAGATGAGCTTCGTGGGGGGTTCAATGAGAGATTTGCAAAGCTGGAGTAGATATCCCCCGGTTAGTCATCTTTGATGGCAGAAGGAAGAGTTGAGAGTATAAGTGTGTAGAGATAGGATTTTACTCTTTCCTAAATCAAGCAAATGAATCACAAACCATGATTTCACACCCAACACGGTGAAGGACCCGAAATCGAGTCCGATTAGTCTTTTTTGATTTTAAGTGTGATTTTTCAAGCAAATAGCAAAGGTTACGTGACCTATAGGGAAGTCGGCTCAAAGCCGGATGCGCCTCCCCTATTTAACCCGTCGCCTAAGGTACCAACGTCCTTTCTTTCTTCGCTCATATCCCTAGCTGAGAATTCAAGGACCTGCCCCTATCTACCTACCGAAGTAGGCAGAGGCTGACAAGGCTTTTAACTTTTCCCCTATCTACCTGCCGGAACAGGCGGAGGCAACTACCAACTTATCGTGGTGCACCGTAATTTCACCCCTTTCTACCTACCGGAGCAGGTGGAGGCTACTTGGCGCTGGTCAGTCGAACCCATAATTCGACCTATGATATTTGCTCGGATCTGGGTGCGTGATATGGAAGGCGAGGATTTTGGCTCTTCCTTAAGGTGTGCACTGATGACACGCCAAGCGACTAAGGTAAAGGAGCTAATCGGTCATTGCGACCTCGATCACTCGGTTATGCCAATCAAGAAAAAGAAGACCACCAACCAAGAGAAAAATCAAATCAAAAACGGTAGCGGTCTCGCTATTAATTTAACCTGGTATAGCGACCAGGGTCGAACACAAGGAGCACGGATTGGCCTTGCGGCCTACGAAGTAGTCAAAAAGAAATAAAAGAAAATAAAAGGAGTATTTTTGGTGGTTTTTAAATCTTTTTATATTTTTTTGGATTTTTAATGTATTAAGAAAATAATAAAAACAAGTAAACAACTCACTTCAACAATTTATTAAAAGTACTAAAAATCAACCAAAAATTCTAACAAAAATATTTTTATGTGTTTTATAATTTTTACTATTTTTGGTGAATTTTTGGGATTTTTCTGATGTTTATTTAATTTTCTAAAATTAAAATAAGGACTGAAACTGTAGGTACTGTCCAACCGAGCTAAAAGGACCTAGATAAGATATCTAGAAGCCCCAAATTAGCCTGGAGGTATTTTTCCTGTATAGAGAATAAATCAAGGAAAAATTGGACACCTAAATTATTGTTTTTGGGTTTTTAGTCTATTTATTAGAATTTTTATAAGATTTTAAGTGTTTTCAATTTTTTGGTGTTTTAAGCAATGAAAAATAGCCAAAATTGGCTAGAAAATCAAGCAAGCTTAAACAAATAGTAAGTAATTTTGTAATTTTTAGATGAATTTTAATATTTTTTGTGATTTTTCAAGTTAGACAGTAACGAAAATAGAGGTTTTTGAATTTTTAAAAATATCAAAATAAAACAAAAATGTCTCCAAAAATCCTCGAAAATTTTACACTATGGCAGGAGCCATGTTTCCAATTTTCGTTGGATTTGGAGTGTATTTGCTATTTTATTCAAAAATGGAAAGAGTGTACTGTGCACAGGGACCAAAGTGCAAATACCCGAAGTCCTGAGGGGCCTGGTGCAAAAATCCCAGGTGAACACGTGCGTCGCGCGTGCCTGAGGCACTCAGGGACCCAAATGTAATAAAAATTACTTCCGAGGACTATTTGGTAACATGTACCAAAAGTCCAGGGGGTAATCTGCAAATAACCCAAAAATATCCGCACATGCTTAAATGTTTCACACACAGGGGTATAAATGCAAATACTCAAAAGCTTTCATTCATTCAATAACATTCAGAACTACAGGGTATAAGATGCAAATACACCAAAAAGACACGTGACGAAGCACGTGCTACATAACACACAGGGGCATAAGTGCAAACTAAATAAAGAGCAGGGTCCTCTATGCAAATATCCAAACTAAAATAAACTACCTAAAATATTTACAGGACTCAATAGTAAAGACAAAACTGAAGGGGACCTAAGTAATATTTACCCCTTTATTAATGGAGCCGATGGATGCGCGCCACGTGGAGCATCTGACGGTGGCGGGTGACTGGCGCTCCAAGGCTAAGCTCCTCACAGTGATCCGACGGCTGGGGATAGGCCACGTGGTGCATCGGACGGTGGAGGACGTAGGTGGCTAACCCTCTCTGGATCGACGGCTGGGATCAGTCCTCCAAAGATCGGGCGGTGAATGAAGCTCCTGGAATGGATGGCTTCGATGAAAACTGGAGCGAGAGGGCTGATCGGACGGTCGGGGAAGATCGAGGAAGAACAGTTCGCCGGTGAAGTTCGCCGGCCCAAGGCGCACGCTCCTGACCTCCCCTGTTGCTCGTGAAGATCGGAGAAGCTCCGCGATGATGTTCCGCAGTTGATGGTGGTCTCCGATGACCAAGCCGAGCTCTGGGGAGCTCCGACGAGGTCGGCGGAGGAAGAGATCCTAGACCGAAAGGTCCAAACCCTCAGATGGGCTTGGAAGTACCTGCAAAGTAAACTAGGAGACAGCAGGTCGAGGGCAAACTGCCTCGACCCGGTTAGGCGGGGTGACGATGATCGGAGGGTCGATATGAGCGAGCTCCGGCGAAGGTGGGGACGGAAGAGCTCGAACCCCAGCTCCTGTGCGAGCAGGGTTGGATGGAGGTATGGAGAAGGTGTGCGGGAGGAAGGCGGTGGCTATGGCGAAGCCCGATGATCGAACGGGGGTCGGACGTGGACGGAATCGATGGTGAACGGCGGCGGAGCGAAAAGGGGGTAATCCAAAATTAGCGAAAAAGAAAAGGCTAAGGGTCTACCTGGGTGGCTGAATGGGCTGTGGTCGAGCTTGCGCAGCTCTGGGTCTTCGCCCCACGGAGCGCCGACATCCGAGGCTCGAGCTCCACCTCAGGGCGGAGCAAGGCGGCGAGATGGTCACTGCACCTCTCCTCGCTGCGACACTTGCTGGAGCAAGTTGTCACTCTTGCCAACACAGTGGAGGTCACTGGGGGGTGGAGTGAATGGCCAAAGATGCGAATGGAGGAGGCGGAGCTGAAGCTTTATACGATGGAGGGTCCGGGAAGAAGGGCACGGGTAGGGCGTTCTGGAGCGCGGATCCCGATGCGGTAGCTCCGGCTAGGATCTCGGATATGTCAGGAAGGAATCGGACCCGGGAATTAGGCGAGGGTGAATCGGGTTTAGGCGCTAAAATAGGGGGAAGTTGGGTCGGGCGCCTAACCCGTGGGAAGTGGTCCTGGGGGGGGGGCAGTTGACCTGGCGGTCAACAATCCCCAGGGCCAATGGGTGAAGGCCACGTGGATAGTATTTGAAAATGAAATTCAAGGTACCAAATGGCCGAATTAGTAAAAAGTTAAAACATGAAATATTTTTATTTTATTTTTTTTCTATTTTTAGTGATTTTTAATTAATTTTTCGAAATAAAAATAAGGTATGTACATAGTAGGGTTAGATATAGGTATATATACAATGTATAAGATTTTAATTTTTGATTTTTAATTGTTATTTTTATACAATTTTATTTCTATTTATATTTTATTTATTTATATTATAAAATGAGGAATAAAAAGACATTTTTATTTTATTTTTATTATTTATATACATATGTGAAATAAATATATATGTACATTTATATACATGGTATATTTACAATATATTTTTGTGTTTTTAATTTTGTTATTTTTATTTTGTTTTGTTTTAATTGTTTTTATTTTATTTATTTACACTATATAATATAGAATATTTACAAAAATTTTGGAAATTAATTTTATTTATTTATAAGGCTAAATAAATATAGATGTGGATGGTCTATATACATGGTGAATGATGTTTTTATCTTCTTTTTGGTTTTTTAGGGTTTTATCTTGTTTTTATATTTAAAAATATACACAAGTATTTACAAGCCAATTTGAGTCTATTTTTGTGAGGAAAATACTTTTATTTTATTTACATAAATATTTACACACATGAGCCCCTATCTCCCTCTACTTTGGCTTTTATGCGGTCAGGCCCATGCTGAGCCCTCCCTTGGGTTAGGTTGCTCAATATTTATTCTAAATATTTCCCTCTTTTTCTTTTTAATCTTTATTCTTTTATTTTTGCACAAAAACATGCTAATTATAGGTTTTTACACAATGCATGCTTTTGGTAATTATTTCTATTTACAACTATATACATGCATTTGCAAAGGTTTTTGTAGCTAAAATATAAGAATAAAGAGTGATGAATGAGTATTCATCACCCCCTATACTTAACTTTGCTAGTCCCTTAGCAAACACTTATTTGAAAAAGAAGTGAAAAAGAAATAAAGAAAAAGAAAAAGAGAATGTACATGGATCAAGGCTGATTATTAAACTTGCCTTCATTAAATTAAGGTATGGAGCTCGATCAGATTTTTGGATTATTAATGTGTCGGAACCTTATTTGGACTTAAGTTTAAAACCCAACAGCCTCTAAGTTCCACTATTCTATAACCAAGACTCCTCAATGCTCCAGATCAGAACAAGTCATCAATCACAAACCCTGAAGACCATGAATCTTTTCTTGTCCTGTGAATGTGAGGTCTAAGCTCTCCACCTCAGAAATGGCAACTTGACAACCCTCCCCAATAAGGTAACTCTATGACCTCAATCTAGCCACTCTTTCCTCGAGGAGCGGGGTATTCCCTTCTAAGTTCAAGTTCAACCGGCTCAAGAAGAGGAGGAAGAAGAGAATGGGTCAAGGCCAGTGTAGCCAAGTACCCTTGGGAGCTTGACCAGTGTAGCCAAGTCTCCCTGCTGCAAGCTACATCAGGTGGATCATGAAACCAAGCTTTGCTTATTGCACTCTATATACATACTCCGGTGGGATTATCATTTTCTCTCAGACCCACCACTTTTTTGGAGTTATTTTCTTTTTGCATTTTTTCTTTTTAAGTGCATCTATACAACATATACATGTGCAGCATATATACAAGAAGTTTTTCCTCTTGAGCCAGTAGACTATCCCTCTTTTGAAGCTTTATTGCAACCCACATCTCCCGTCGTTAGACCTCATGGCAACCAGACCAAGTTGAGACGCACTTCCTTCACTAAAAGAAGAAGAGAGGTTCCGCCTAGAAGTACTACCCTCATATGCTACCTCAAGTCAAGGAAGACTGCCTCCTCACCATCTCATCCGTAGAGAGGCTCGGTGCATAGTGCTGGTGTCCAATTAAAGCCATAATCTATATGAGTCATGTGTTGTTGTTAAGTGCTCTACTTAGTCTCATTGAGATGACATGTGATCATAGCCTAGTGGACTCAAAGAATTAAGTCACCATGGACCTGAAAAGCCTTAAACCTAAGCCCTATAAGGTTCCTCTTAGAAGTTAAGTAGATTAAGATCTTAATCAAGCTCCATTTCTCAATTTGATTCCAGGCTAGTTTAAATGTCAACTATCATCCAGAAAAACTATATACATATATACAAAAGATGCTATTTACACAAAGTTTACAACATGTAAAATTTTTGAAAAATGTTTTGAGATCATGACTGGATGATGCATGAAGTGCAAGTTTTGCAAAAGAGATTTACACACATTTACACAAGATTTTTGCAAACTTTTGATTTTCAAAACATTTTGGAAAAATTTTGTACTATATACATAATTTTGATAAGAAAATATTTACACAAGCCTTACACAAAAGATTTTTGAAAACATTTTTACAAAAATAATTTGTACACTAGCTATTTATGTACAAATAAAAGAAGTTTATGTACATGAAAAATTTTTAATTTTTGTGATTTTTAAGGTTTTTATAGCCATTTATTTATTAACACACTCACACAAAGTACGAGTTATGGCTAAAGTATATATGAAATATATACACCCCCCCTATACTTAGCTCGAACGTTGTCCTCAGAGTCAAGAGTGATGAAGAAGACATAACTCGTGCTAGGTATAGGGAAGTGAAAAGAAAGGCTATATACAAAGACGAATGAATGAAATAGAACGTCAAGAGGATCTCGGGTCTTCCCCCTATACTTAGGATCAAGTAATCCTAAGTATAGCAGGCTGTACACTAAGGGAAAACCGAGTGGAGAATGTACAGGGTCTACCCCCCCTATACTTAGGGTGAAATATCCCTAAGTATAGGCAGCAAAACAGGGGTAGAAAGAGATAAAAGAAATACCCGAAGGTCCTGCATCCCCCTATACTTAGGGTAAAGTGCACCCTAAGTATAGCATAATCAATAGATGAGGAAAGGGATGTGGGACTAAAGAATGTAGTGATATAAACATCTGGATCTATACAAGGTGGAAGATCAGTGAAACTCAGGCATGAGATGCATTAGATGTGAGTCAAAGACCACATCTCACGCAAAATGAATGGGGGCAAGATCAGCGACCCGCGGCTCATGATCTAGAAATGGCTTGAGCCGCTGGCCGTTCACTCGAAAGGTATTCTCAGACAACAACTCGGATATATCAATGCTACCGTTGTCGTGTACCTTTCTGACCAAGTAGGGTCCCTTCCACTTGCTCTGTAGCTTCCCTGGAAATAAACGAAGCCTCGCATGAAACAGCCATACTCTCTGTCCAATCTCAAAATGCTTGTGGCTGATGTGAGAATCATGCCACTCCTTCACTCGCTCCTTATACTGTAGGCTGTTTGAGAAAACAGTATCTCTCAACTCCTCCAGGGCTGCCAACTCTGCCCTCCTCTGGTCTCCTACACCATCTGGATCCATAAGAATATCAGTAACTGCCCATAGTGACCTGTGCCTAAGCTCAACAGGTAAATGGCACGGCTTGCCATATACGAGGCGAAAGGGAGATGTGCCCAATGGTGTCTTGAAAGACGTCCTATATGCCCACAAGACCGAGTCCAAAAGCTGTGACCAATCCTTTCGGTCAGGGCGGATGACTTTCTGCAATATAGTCTTGATCTCCCTATTCGACACCTCGGCTAGACCATTCGTCTGTGGATGGTAAGGTGTAGCAACACGATGGTCTATACCGAACTCGCTAGCAAGGGCCTTCACCTGGTCGTTGATGAAATGAGACCCCCCATCTGAAATCAGAACTCTAGGAACCCCGAACCGCGTGATGATATGCTTCCTCAAAAATCGGCAAACTGTCCTCGCATCAGCGGCTCGGGCGGGGATAGCCTCAACCCAACGACTAACATAATCCACGGCCAACAGAATGTACTCAAATCCCTGACTCTAGGGAATGGACCCATGAAATCGATGCCCCATGCGTCAAAAATCTTACAGAAGTGAATGGGCTACATCGGCATCATATCACGCTGTCCACAAGTGCCCATCCTCTGACAGTCAGTACACCTCTTCACGAACTCATCAGAGTCCTTGAAGAGGGTAGGCCACCACAAGCCGGATTGGAGCACTTTCTGTGCCGTTCTCCTCCCAGAATGATGTCCTCCTGCCTCAAGCTTGTGGCAGTAAGTGAGGACGCTATGGTGTTCCTCCTGAGGAATACACCGACGCCAGACGCTATCCCCTCCTTCGTGGTAAAGGATGGGATCCTCCCAGTGGTAGGACTTGGCCTTCGCAAGGAAGGTCTCAAGCCTCTGCCTGGGCCAATCTTGTGGGACTTTCCCAGCAACGAGAAAGTTCACAATATCGGCATACCACGGAGTGAGGCGATAGCAAGGATCGCCTCATCTGGGAAGGTCTCACAAATGGGATCTATCTGCTCAGACTCCTCAGGCTGCTCTATACGGGAGAGGTGATCCGCCACCACATTCTTGACTCCAGGCTTATCCTTGATCTCAATGTCGAACTCCTGGAGTAGAAGGATCCATCTAGTAAGTCTGGCCTTGGCATCCTTCTTTGCCATGAGGTATCGGATGGCGGTGTGATCAGTGTACAAGGTCACTCTAGATCCAATGATATAAGATCGAAACTTATCTAGGGAGAACACTACGGCTAGCATCTCCTTCTTTGTGACTGTATAATTCCGCTGGGCGGAATCCAATGTACGGCTAGCGTAGTGGATAGCAAAGGGGACTCCATCCCTCCTCTGTCCCAGCACGGCCCCTACGACGAAATCGGAGGCATCCGTCATGATCTCGAATGGGAGAGACCAATCAGGCGGCTGAAGAACATGAGCTTCAATCACACACCGCTGGAGAGTCGCAAAGGACGAAAGACACTTGTCATCGACAAGGAGCTCGGTGTCTTTCGTCAAGAGGCCAGTCAACGGCCGGGCAATCCTGCTGAAGTCATGAATGAATCTCCGATAAAAACCAACGTGCCCCTGGAATGACCGTAGCTGCCTCAAATTGGACGGCGGTGCGAGTTTTCTAATGACATCAACCTTGGCCGGATCAACCTCCATGCCCCTGTTGGAGATGATGTGCCAAGCATCGTCCCTTGAGTCACCATGAAGTGACTCTTCTCCCAAGATAGAACCAAATGGAACTCAATATATCGCTGGAGTACCCGGTCTAGGCAGTCAAGACAAGATTCGAATCCGTCACCGTAGACCGAGAAATCGTCCATGAAGACCTCCAAACACTCCCCTACCATGTCCGAAAAGATCGACAACATGCACCTCTGAAAAATCGCAGGGGCATTGCATAGCCCAAATGGCATGCATCGAAAGGCATATGTACCGAAAGGACAGGTAAAGGTGGTCTTCTCCTGATCCTCAGGAGCGATGGCCACCTGGTTGTAGCCCGAGTACCCCATCCATGAAGCAATAATGGCTCTTCCCTGCCAGTCTCTCGATGATCTGGTCAATAAAAGTCTGGGGGAAATGGTCCTTCTTGGTGGCCTGGTTGAGTCTCCTGTAGTCAACACAGACCCTCCAAGAGGTGGGTACTCGTGTAGCAATCTCCTCTCCCGACTCACTGATCACAGTCGTGATGCCCGTCTTCTTAGGCACCACATGCAAGGGGTTGACCCACTTGGAGTCAGAAATGGGATAAATAAAATCTGCACTCCACCATTTTGATATTTCCTTCATCACGACCTCTCTCAGGTTGGGGTTCAGCCGCCGCTGGAACTCACGCGACGGCTTCGCCCCCTCCTCGAGATAAATATGGTGGGAGCACACTGATGGACTAATCCCATGGAGATCTGCTACTCTCCATCCGATTGCCTTGCGGTTCTTTTCAAGACCCCCCATCAAACGGGATTCTTGCTCTCCAGTCAGATCGGCGGAGATGATGACTGGGTACATCTCAGGTTCGCCCACAAGGAATCGATACTTCAACGAAGTAGGGAGCGGCTTCAGCTCTAGACAGCTGGGGTGCTGGCAAATCTAGCTGGGTGCTGGCAAATCTGGCTTCGGAAGAAGATGTGTGAATGCTGCTAAATCTACCAAATCTGCCTGGGAGAAAGAAGACGAGCTCTCGCAAACTGGATCTGGAGAAGGCTGCTCAACTGTGCTGTCTCTGATCTGCTCTGCATCTACCTCCTCCTCATCTGTAGGCTCTGGTGGACTCAGGTCTGGCATCTGATCATCACAATCTGCCCAATCAAACTCTGAATCCGAGGGATCTGCATCAAACGAGGTGGCATCAGTACCACCGTCACACAAGGTGGCCTCAGTACCACCATCACTAGACTCTGTGTCGCGGTCGAAAACCGGCTCTGCTGCCTCTGTAGTATCCTGGACAAGGGCTGTGCTCTCCAAGCTCTCCTCTGCTATCATCTCGGCATCAGCGATGTTGAAAATGAGAGGATGGCCTGTGCTGTAGGGTCTGCCCATGCTGCCTCGTCGTCTGTGATCACAAAATCACAGTCCTGGTGGATGTCTGGCCCGGCATATGTCAGCTGCTCTGAATCTGTGCTGGTCTCTGAGCATGCTCTCTCTGGCTCTGTAGTCCTCGACCGTCTCTATTTGTACACTCTCGCCCTCGACGCGAAAGTATACCTTCCCGCTATCATGATCAGTCATTGCCTTGGCTGTGGCCAAAAACGGACGACCGAGGATGATGGGGGTATCGGCCACTGAATCATGGATCTCCATGTCCAACACTACGAAGTCCACGGGGAATTGTAGGCCCTGAATAGTGACGATAACATCTCGCAACAACCCCTTCGGCCTCTTGACAGATCGATCAGCAAACTGAAGGACTGTCCTGCTCTGTCTAAGAGTGCCCAACTCGAAGCGGTCGAGAAGGGCTGCCGGAAGGAGGTTGATAGACGATCCGCTATCCAATAGAGTCCGGTCGAACCTCTGCTCACTAATCTGACATCTGACATACGGGGCTCCTGAATCTGGCCTCTTGGCCGGCAGACGGTTCTGGATCGCGAAGCACGTGGCTTTCGTCAGCACATGTATCTCTGAATGATGGTTCCTCCTCCTCCTCCTGACTGTGGTCCTATCTCTCAATGAACGCTGAAGAAGGGGGATGTGCTGCAAAGCCTCCTAAAGGGTCAGCTGTATGTGAAATCTGTCGATCATGCTCTGGCTGAACTCCTCCTACTCTCTCTTTTTTGGGTCTTTTTCTTTTTTCTTCCCCTTCCCCATCAGAAGGGCTCTAGGGAAGGGGATCACAAGGTCCTTCTCAGATGAAGGACTAGGAATAGGTCTAGACGGCTCGACGGCCGGATCCGCACATACATCAATCACCACAGTGGGACCAGAAGAAACTAAACTTTTCCTTTATTCAAAACAGTGTTCTGAGATACATCAGCATGAGGAAAAACAACTGCTCTCTCAAAATGAACACCGGTGGCCTCAGTACCACCCCGGGCTGGCTCTCCTGGACGTCTCGCGGCCTTAGTACCGCGTGCTGGCTCGGCTACTCTAGTGGCGTCAGTACCACCTCCTCAAACTGGTAAAGTGGCAGCCTCAGTATCGCCGGTGGGATCAGCATCCTTGGTGGCATCAGTACCACCGTCATCATCATGAGCGGCCTCAGTACCGCTCTCCTCCTCCTCTGGCGCTCTAAGAGTGTCCTCGTGGTGTAGCTCATATGAGGCGCCGCCGCCTGCTGGTGTCCTACCGCTCCTAAGCGTAACAAAATCAGCATCAAAAAGATCCGAAGACATATCATCAAATGGATCACTAGGAGTGGTATGCTCAGTGTAAGCTACCTGCTCAGACTTCCGCTTCAGGCTGTTGGGATTCGGCTCTATCTGGGCAGGTATGGCGGCCTTCCCTCCTCACGATGTCCCGCATCTCCTGGCGGAATTCGTCCATCTCCCGTCTGAAGGTAGCCTGCTGGTCCGTGGGGAGGCGGGCTATGTCATCCAAAACAGGGCTCTCGTGGGAACCCGACGGGTAGCCTCTCTGGTGATGAGGTTGCTGGAACTGGTGCTGCTGCTGGTGAGAGGGGTAAGAGGAAGGATGCTGCTGCTGGTGTGGCTGGTGAGCCTGCTGCTCATGCCTCCAAGACTGTCCCTGCTGCTGATAGGGACGAGGAACGAAGGATGACTGCTGGTGTGGCTGGTAGACTGGGGGCTGCTGCTGCTAGTGATCTCTCTGCTGGCTATACTGCCCTCCCTGACCGGATGACTGCTACTGGGGCTGGGTACCTCCACTCCCCCAACTGAATCCGGGATGGTCTCGTCGGATCCCAGGCTGGGGATGGTCATACCAAATCCCGTTGACATCCATCAACGGCTCTGCGTCGTACTGGGCTGGCGGGAGTACTGCCAGAGGCTGATCCGGCTGGTATACCACCATCTGCATGTCTGGAGATGGTGGGGACTGGTAAGAGGGCTGCTGCTGCTGGTACGGCTCCGCCTGTACAAGGTGAAACCTGTCTAGGCTGCTGAAAGGAGCTGGAGCGTTGGGACGAGCTGCTGCTGCCGCCGGTATCGCCTCGCGACTGAAGACGAGGCTGGGAAGCCGTCTGTGCCTCCTGGAGACACATGAGCTGGGTCTTCATGTCGCTCAGAGTCTGTGCCATCTGCTCCATCTGAGTGATGCCCTGGCACTGCTTCTTCTCGAACAGCTCCATCCGATCCAACTTCTCACTGATGATACCCATATCCGTAGCGGATGACTCTGCCTGTGCTGCTGCTACTGTGGATGAACTGGATGGACCGGCATCGACCCGTGCTATCCTCTGGTACTGCACGGGTCCTGGCTACTGCTGGGGTCTACCCTGAGTGTATAACCGGGTCTGGGACATCACCATATAGTTCTCGGCCATCTCCTCGTAGATGGCCCAGAACTGGTCGTGATCCTTGGCGAAATAGGACATGCCACAAGAAGCATTCACCAGCCCTGGAGCTCTGGTGTCAGCCCGCTGAAGAAGCTCTGCACAAGGTTCGGCTTCGAGATGTCATGGTGCGGGCATCGGTCAGTCAGCTCACGAAACCTCTCCCATGCCTCATGGAATTGCTCGTTGGGGAGCATGGAGAAGTTGCTGATAAGGGCTCTAGCTGCATTGGTCCGCCCGAGTGGATAGTACTTGTTCATGTACTCGGTGCGGAGCTACTCTCAGGTGTAAACGAACTTCCCCAAATGCTTTAGCCAGGTGGCTGCTCTGTCTGCTAGGGAAAAAGGGGAAGGCGATCATCCTAATCGTGTCCTGGTCCACCTGACGGTCGTGGACAGTGCTGCAAATCATCAGAAACTCCTGGAGGTGGAGATGGGGATCCTCAGTCGCGAGCCCGTGGAAGCGGGGGAGTAGCTGCAAGGTGTTCGGGGGAACTTGAAGTCCCCTACGATGGCTGGAAGTACTACCCAGTGGTGCGTCAGCGTCGATCCGGGGTTATGTAACTCCCGCATCGGTCTCGGTGGTCCTCCTGCCGCGGCTGCGGCGGCTGCCGCGGCTGCTGCATCTGCATCCTCTGGAATCCTCGGTCCCTCTCTACGCTCCTCGCGCTCAGCTCGCATCTGCTCCATCTCTCTCCTCATATCAAGCATGAATGCTCCCTGATCCCTCAACTGCTGCTGGACGGTCTCTAAGGAGGTGATCAGGGTGGAGTTGATCGCGTCCTGGTCCAGCACAAAGTGCTCAGACTATGGACCAGGGGAACGATCCTCGGAACTGCCGGCCATGGCGTCTGCAAAATCAAAGGAGCCAAACTCAGGTGCTGTCAAATCTGCGAGTCTCTCCTCTGGCTCATATCTCTCAGAACCGAAAGAAAGGGGGTCGAGGGGGAACAGGGCGGAATCATACTCGGGCTCGGAGAACTGGTCTCAACTCTCGCGGGCCAACCTAGATGAATGGGTAGACGTGCCCGAAAGCGGTGCAGCCAGAGGCTGCCTAAGAGAGCGTCTACCCATCATCGTGATCTGACGAGTAGGGCGGATGAGATCTGCAAAAACTATGATGAGCAACCCAACCCTCTGTTCACCAACACAACACGAGCTGAAGACCGTAAAGGCTCGGTCAAATTATCTTGTCAATTTTTATTAGGTGAACAAGCAGTCTATCAGAGCGCTTACGTGACCTGTTGGGATACCCGATGCTACTCCAACCGACTGTCCGCACGGAAGAGTCGGTAGTCAGCTGGAAATAGCACTGGAGGGCTCTACCTAGTGTGCGGGTCACTCTCTCGTGCAAGCAAACCAAACAATGAGGGGGTTGCTTTCCCAAGACAAATTTTTAAGTGGAGTGTCTTTTAGGGTCAATAGTTTTAGTAGTCCCAATTTTATGGTTTTTCTTTTTAATTTTTTTCCAATCAAAACAAAGGCCTAACGAATTTTTCGGTTCTCCTGGTTATTTAATCCAAAACAGGGGAGAAGACGAAAAAGCCGATGCGCGATAAATCAATGATGCTTGCAGAGATAGAAATGCGTACCTTTCCTCCAGCACTCTACATGCAAGTGATCCGCGCAGAAATTTAAAGACAAAAAATAAACTACCCTATATGATGCAGCGATGAAAACCGAGTCCTAGATGAGCAAGTCTACTCGCAGAACTGTCTAACTGGTCACCGACCTCCAAGCCAAAGGTCCGGTCTTGGCCTACCCCTCCTCTGCCCGACAAATCGGGGGTAGGAGAAAGCGCTTTACGGGGCAGGCTGCTGCACGTAGGCTACGTAGGAGATGAATCAGTTATTTTTATTAATCGATTATTAGTAGGTCCAATTAATCGCACTATAGGAACATGCAGATAATTAGGTGTGGGGACCCTACTAATTACGGCACAAGCAAGCAGAAAATCCTAAGTCTAGGGGCTCGATGAAAAACCGTGTAAACACCGGAAAAGGCAGCTAAAAATCAAAACCGCGCAAAGCCGCGAAAAACCTAAGGGTCCCCCGAGCACACCGGTGCTCGGCGAAACAGACCCGCTAGTCAACCAAGCTAAGTCCAAGAGTCTCTGAGTCCCTGTATTATTACAATAATAATCAAATGAAAGAAAAATAAACCTAAACTAAACTAAACCTCTCCCACTCAGCTCTCCTCTCACGCTCTCCTGTGGCTCCGTGCAGAAGGGAGCCGCCTCCAAGTTCCTCAGTTGCGTCGGCTTCTCGAAATCGGCCGCCTCGGTCCTCGGGCCCTCGCAAGAAAAAGACAAGTGGTCAGACCAATAATCAAATAATAAAAAATAAATGAAAATAAAATGAGGGTATATATGCAAAAATGCAAAATAAAATAAACAAACAATAATCAAACAAAACAAAAATAAAAGAAAAGAAAATAAAACTAAATAAAGAAAAATTAAAATATAAACAAAAGCCGCGAAAAGCCGCGACTCTGAAAGAGCCGCGAAAAGTCGCGAAAACAAAAATAAAGCAAAAACAAAAACTACTAAGCCGTGCTCCCCGGCAACGGCGCCATTCTGATGACACGCCAAGCGACTAAGGTAAAGGAGCTAATCGGTCGTTGCGACCTCGATCACTCGGCTATGCCAATCAAGAAAAAGAAAGACCACCAATCAAGAGAAAAATCAAAACAAAAACGGTAGCGGTCTCGCTATTAATTTAACCTGGTATAGCGACCAGGGTCGAACACAAGGAGCACGGATTGGCCTTGCGGCCTACGAAGTAGTCAAAAAGAAATAAAAGAAAATAAAAGGAGTATTTTTGGTGGTTTTTAAATCTTTTTATATTTTTTTTGGATTTTTAATGTATTAAGAAAATAATAAAAACAAGTAAACAAGTCACTTCAACAATTTATTAAAAGTACTAAAAATCAACCAAAAATTCTAACAAAAATATTTTTATGTGTTTTATAATTTTTACTGTTTTTGGTGAATTTTTGGGATTTTCTGATGTTTATTTAATTTTCTAAAATTAAAATAAGGACTGAAACTGTAGTTACTGTCCAACCGAGCTAAAAGGACCTAGATAAAATATCTAGAAGCCCCAAATTAGCCTGGAGGTATTTTTCCTGTATAGAGAATAAATCAAGGAAAAATTGGGCACCTAAATTATTGTTTTTGGGTTTTTAGTCTATTTATTAGAATTTTTATAAGATTTTAAGTGTTTTCAATTTTTTGGTGTTTTAAGCAATGAAAAATAGCCAAAATTGGCTAGAAAATCAAGCAAGCTTAAACAAACAGTAAGTAATTTTGTAATTTTTAGATGAATTTTAACATTTTTTTGTGATTTTTCAAGTTAGACAGTAACGAAAATAGAGGTTTTTGAATTTTTAAAAATATCAAAATAAAACAAAAATGTCTCCAAAAATCCTCGAAAATTTTACACTATGGCAGGAGCCATGTGTCCAATTCTTGTTGGATTTGGAGTGTATTTGCTATTTTATTCAAAAATGGAAAGAGGGTACTGTGCACAGGGACCAAAGTGCAAATACCCGAAGTCCTGAGGGGCCTGGTGCAAAAATCCCAGGTGAACACGTGCGTCGCGCGTGCCTGAGGGCACTCAGGGACCCAAATGTAATAAAAATTACTTCCGAGGACTATAGGTAACAGGTACCAAAAGTCCTAGGGAAATCTGCAAATAACCCAAAAATATCCGCACATGCTTAAATGTTTCACGCACAGGGGTATAAGTGCAAATACTCAAAAGCTTTCATTCATTCAATAACATTCAGAACTATAGGGTATAGGATGCAAATACACCAGAAAGACACGTGACGAAGCACGTGCTACATAACACACATGGGCATAAGTGCAAACTAAATAAAGAGCAGGGTCCTCTATGCAAATATCCAAACTAAAATAAACTACCTAAAATATTTACAGGACTCAATAGTAAAGACAAAATAGAAGGGGGCCTAAGTAATATTTACCCCTTTATTAATGGAGCCGATGGATGCGCGCCACGTGGAGCATCTGACGGTGGCGGGTGACTGGCGCTCCAAGGCTAAGCTCCTCGCAGTGATCCGATGGCTGGGGCTAGGCCACGTGGTGCATCGGACGGTGGAGGACGTAGGTGGCTAACCCTCTCTGGATCGACGGCTGGGATCAGTCCTCCAAAGATCGGGCGGAGAATGAAGCTTCTGGAATGGATGGCTCCGATGAAAACTGGAGCGAGAGGGCTGATCGGACGGTCGGGGAAGATCGAGGAAGAACAGTTCGTCGGCGAAGTTCGCCGGCACAAGGCGCACGCTCCTGACCTCCCCTGCTGCTCGTGAAGATCGGAGAAGCTCCGCGATGATGTTCCGCAGCTAATGGTGGTCTCCGATGACCAAGCCGAGCTATGAGGTGCTCCGGCGAGGTCGGCGGAGGAAGAGCTCCTGGACCGAAAGGTCCAAACCCTCAGACGGGCTTGGAAGTACCTGCAAAGTAAACCAGGAGACTCGCAGGTCGAGGGCAAACTGCCTCGACCCGGTTAGGCGGGGTGACGATGATCGGAGGGTCGATATGAGCGAGCTCCGGCGAAGGTGGGGACGGAAGAGCTCGAACCCCAGCTCTTGTGCGAGCTGGGTTGGATGGAGGTATGGAGAAGGGTGTGCGGGAGGAAGGCGATGGCTATGGCGAAGCCCGATGATCGAACGGGGGTCGGACGTGGACGGAATCGATGGTGAACGGCGGCGGAGCGAAAAGGGGGTAATCCAAAATTAGCGAAAAAGAAAAGGCTAAGGGTCTACCTGGGTGGCTGAATGGGCTGTGGGCGAGCTTGCGCAGCTCTGGGTCTTCGCCTCACGGAGCGCCGACGTCCGAGGCTCGAGCTCCACCTCAGGGCAGAGCAAGGCGGCGATACTCGCCGGATCGATGGGTCACTGCACCTCTCCTCGCTGCGACACTTGCTGGAACAAGCTGTCACTCTTGCCAACACAGTGGAGGTCACTGGGGGGTGGAGCGAATGGCCAAAGATGCGAATGGAGGAGGCGGAGCTGAAGCTTTATATGCTGGAGGGTCCGGGAAGAAGGGTGCGGGTAGGGCGTTCTGGAGCGCGGATCCCCGATGCGGTAACTCCGGCGAGGATCTCGGATATGTCAGGAAGGGAATCGGACCCGGGAATTAGGCGAGGGTGAATCGAGTTTAGGAGCTAAAATAGGGGGAAGTCGGGTCAGGCGCCTAACCCGTGGGAAGTGGTTCTGGGGGGGGGGGCAGTTGACCCAGTGGTCAACAATCCCATGGCCAATGGGTGAAGGCACGTGGATAATATTTGAAAATGAAATTCAAGGTACCAAATGGCCGAATTAGTAAAAAGTTAAAACATGAAATATTTTTATTTTATTTTTTTCTATTTTTAGTGATTTTTAATTAATTTTTCGAAATAAAAGTAAGGTACGTTCATAGTAGGGTTAGATATAGGTATATATACAATGTATAAGATTTTAATTTTTGATTTTTAATTGTTATTTTTATACAATTTTTATTCCTATTTTATATTTTATTTATTTATATTATAAAATGAGGAATAAAAAGACATTTTTATTTTATTTTTATTATTTATATACATATGTGAAATAAATATATAGTAACATGTTATATACATGGTATATTTACAATATACTTTTGTGTTTTTAATTTTGTTATTTTTATTTTGTTTTGTTTTAATTGTTTTTATTTTATTTATTTACACTATATAATATAGAATATTTACAAAAATTTTGGAAATTAATTTTATTTATTATAAGGCTAAATAAATTAGATGTGGATGGTCTATATACATGGTGAGTGATGTTTTTATCTTCTTTTTGGTTTTTAGGTTTTTATCTTGTTTTTATATTTAAAATATACACAAGTATTTACAAGCCAATTTGAGTCTATTTTTGTGAGGAAAATACTTTTATTTTATTTACATAAATATTTACACACATGAGCCCCTATCTCCCTCTACTTTGGCTTTTATGCGGTCAGGCCCATGCTGAGCCCTCCTTGGGTTAGGTTGCTCAATATTTATTCTAAATATTTCCCTCTTTTTCTTTTTAATCTTTATTCTTTTATTTTTGCACAAAAACATGCTAATTATATGTTTTTACACAATGCATGCTTTTGGTAATTATTTCTATTTACAACTATATACATGCATTTGCAAAGGTTTTTGTAGCTAAAATATAAGAATAAAGAGTGATGAATGAGTATTCATCATGCACACACACACAGCACCCTCACTCAGCCTGAAATCAAGGTCGGGGTTATTCTCCCGCAAACAGAATTTCCAACTTTATTTTGATTTTCTTGATCAATTTGTTTAGCAGTCATGATTTTAAGTTAGATGACCACTTGATTAGTCCAACACACAAGGCACGCCTATCATCCAGTCCCAATTTCCTTTAATTTTAAGTTAGAAAACCAAGGGAGAATGAGTCCAGAAAAGCCGATGCACGATAAAACAATGACGTATGCCAAGTTCAGAAGACTTACAGTGATCCTCACGCTCTACATGCAGGATGCATAACAGAATTGAAATTTTATCTATATGAATGCAAGCGAGAAAAGCCACTCCTAGACAAGCAGTTCTATTAGCGAGTGAAAAACAAGTTAGATTTGGCTATAGTCCTACGGTCTAAGTGTGTCTTTTAATGGTGAAGTGTGGTCCTAGATATTACAGGCACAAATAATCCTAAGAGAACTCTAAGAGCTGCAAGTGCAGGTCCTATCCTACGTCAAGCAACCACACAACATGAAGAGACTCTTTTTATTATTACTTACACGCGAGAGAACCCAAAAAGGAACCACCGGAAATGCAAAAACTTTTTTTTTACAAGTCCTCTCAAAGACCACTCAATTCAATTCGATGCAGGTTCCTCGGCTCGCATGGTGAAGTGCCTCCGATTCCTCGTGTTCCTTGCACAAAAATAAATTATGATCAGATAAAGGACGACACAAAATAAATAAATGCTGAAAAATGGATAAAATATATTCACAAGAAAAACCGGGAATCAGACTACCCAGGGATGGAAAATCTCAAATCTAAATTTTCTAAAAATTAACCTAAGCCGTGCCTCCTCAGCAACAACGCCATTTAAAAAGCAGTAGATTACCCTTCTTAATTCAACCGGATTAACAGTTAAATTTAGTGATGTTCGTTGCAGTCGGGTAAAATCGAACTTATCAAAAGTCACTTTGATTAATAGTCAAATTAAACGCAAGCGATACTTTTTTTATTTTACTTAAGCAAGCCCAAGGTCAAACTCAGGGAGGCAACTTTTTCCTTAGATTAATTCGAAGTCAATTCCGATGTTAGGTTTTCAGGAGAATATTATTGTGGTATTTTTTATGCAATTTAAGAAATGCAATGCAATTCAAGCCAAATTCGAGAGTAAAAAATGTGAAGTATAGATAAATTAAGTCCAAAACGTATGAAATTTGGACAGAATGTGAAATGCAATGAAATTAAGGTACTACATTTTTTTGGAATTTTTCGACTCTATATGAATTAACTATGAATTAAAAATGAAGGAAGAGTGATTTTTGCAAAATTAATTTTAATAAATACTAAATTAAATCATTTTCATATATAAAAATTATCCTAAATACTTCTATGTGAGTTGAATCCAGAAAAATTATTAGACCTCAAAAATGATGAATTTTGGACCTATTGAAAATCAATTAAGCAAAACACAAATTAATTTATTAAGGCCTCGTTATGCATGCAAAGGATGTGATTTTCGGGTACAATGTAGAACTATCTAAACTAGACCTATTTTGATTTTTTGGTGATTTTTGGAGCAACAAACAATTTAATAAGCATTAAAGGCACACAATGGGCAAAATATACAATTTTCCACGAAAAGAATTATATTAAATTCTTCGTAGCTCACAAAAATATAACAAGCCTTCACAATGATAAAATCTAAGATGATATACAACATGCAATTTTGGAATTAATAAATGATGCTAAATGAGTGGTTAAATAAACGTGCAAACGCAGGCGTATGGATGCAAAATCGAAAATATATGATTGAGACAGGATCTGAAATGTAATTACATATACTGATGAGGGTATGGGTGCAAATAACCCATGGCACTATGTGCACCTCACGTTATGTTGCTGACGAGGACTTGAATGTAATTTCTAAAACTAGCAGGGGCACGACTACAAATTAACCCAGACGTCACGTGATAGAGACACGTGCGGCCAGGCTCGGGTGTTATGCTGGTTCGTATGCGCTTCAGCATAGCTTCGGGAGTAGCCTTGGTTTCGGATGTGGATCGGAAGGTGCTGGAGGCTCGGGACTGCTTCGATAGAGGCTCGGATGCAGGTTCGGGTGCTTTGAGCCTAAAGGCATGGGGAAGAGGCTCGGAGCGAGCTGGCGTGGACACATACGGGTCGTCCGATCATGGAGATCGAGCGCCATCTGTAGCTCCTAAGAGGAGGCGACGTGGTGTGTGGCTGTCCGCTCAAGATATGATCGGATGGTAACTGCAAGTCTGGTTCCTCCTTGTTACCGCCGCCTGCAGTGTGCTTGGCTGGGCTCCGGTGAAGGTCCCCTAGCTCAGCCGCCTTCTATCTTGCTCAGTGAAGACTCCGGGCCTCTCCTGAATGGCTGGGTATCATTGTGGGAGTGCGGCGGAGTAGCTAGAGCATCTGCGAGTCTCGATGGATGCATAGATGCCGGAGATACAACAGCTCGAAGAAGCTCCGACGAGGCGTCTGACCATTGAAGAATGAAGCACCTGCAATGTTAGTGACTAGCCAAAGCGCAGTGTGTGATGTCTCGTGAATGAAGTGAGTGGTTCGAGGCCTTACGGGGCGAAAAGGTGAATGGCCTAAGAGCTCCTCCACCGTGAACGACGGAGTCATGATCTGGGGTGATCGATGATCTCGATAGGTCGAGAGAAGGAGCAGAGCAGTGAGAGAAGATGAGGGATGTGAGGTGAAGCTCGATCAATGGTCAAGGGGAGGTGATACTGAGCAGAGAAGCCTGATAAATTCAGAGAAGATCAGAGATAAAGAAGTGGAGAATCGAAGACGAGGAAGAAGAAGAAGAAGAAATTTACTTGGAGATGGAGAGGGTTTACCTGGGATTGGGGGCTCTGATTTGAGCCGCCAGTCGTCGCTCTAGGGCCAGTAGATGCCCAAGCTCGAGCAGCTTGAAGCTGAAGCTGCCGCACTGTGAAAGTTTGCCGTGGATATCGTCGGAGAAAATCCTATGTCGTCGCTCGATTTCTGGTTGAAACTCTGTCACAGATCAGGAGGTTGGAGCTCAAGGGTCTCTTGTGTAAAGGCGGATGCCGGTGAAATGGGGTGGAGGTGATGTATTTATAGAGAGAGTTTGGCGGTTCCGGTGACGGGAGGTGAGGTTTGCGTGGGGGAAGGAGGTGAAGGCGCTAGCGGGCGGCCCAGATGCAATCTGGGCTTTGATCCAAGGGCTGAGATTGAAGTGGGAATGGATGGCTTGGATCTTGATATGTAAGGTATGATCGGACGATGGGAAAAGGGGGAGCGCGTGGCGCGCAAGAGACTGGGCCGCGTGGCGAAACTAGATGGCGCCACATGGCCCAATCAGATTATTGTGACAAAGAAAGTTAAATAAGAGGGAGAAGATGGCCGAATTTGGAAAAACTCAAAACTTGAAATTTGTAGATCTCGATGAGATCTACAAGTTTTATGTTGATCAAAAACGAGAACAAGGTCAAATGAAGTGATAAAATACAAGGGTGAAAATATCAACATGTACAATATACAACATGGGCCCAAAACCCAAGTTTTGCATACGATCTCCGATTTTAATGAAATTGGTCTCATTTTGAAGGTCTTTGAATGTATATTACTTTAAAAGTGAGTAGACCTAATCATACAATGTATGAGAGAGATATGTGCATTTAAAGGCTCATAGTCTCAAACTTGAATTTGGTTTTATTGGTCAATTTTACAAGTTAGTATTTTTTAGTATTTTTCTTGTATTAGTGTTAATAACATATACATTATAAAGTTGGTTTTATTACATTTGGAGTTAATATAAAATATATACAAATATGGTATTTACAGATGATTTTTACAAGTGAATTTGACTTCTTATTTAATGCAAATATGAATGCTAAAATGCAAATATTATTAGTGAATGCATGATTACTAATTATGCAATATAAGTGGAAATATGCATCTAATTACTCGAGAACAAAGCTATATTTCAACTTTTAGAGTGATGAATCACAGATTCATCAATGTATAACCATATAGTACCTATACATGTAAATATAAATATTTAACTATTTTAATACATAATTTATGTATATTGTATTTTTAATTATTGTATATACTCCTAATAATATTATAAAAATCATAAAAACACAAAATGAGTTAAAAATGATAAAATATTTTATACTCCATAAATTATTGTGTAAATAAATAAAATATAAATAAGAGTTATTTTTGTAAAAAAATAAAATAAAAATAAAAGAATAAAAATATATAGGTATACTATACATGTATATAATACAATATATTGTATATATTGTATATATGAATTTATAAAAAATAAATAAAAATCATAGAAAAGTAGTTTAAAGATAATAAACATTTTATTTTATTTATTTATTATTTTAAAATCCTTTACTATTTTTTACTTAATATTTTTAGATTTATTAAAAGGAATTTCTGATTGTCTTACTCGGGTTTGTTGACCCAGCTCAACCCTCCCTTCTCCAGGACCCGATTCGGATTTCTATCAGCGGACCTCATTTCTACCAATTACCGTGCTCGAATCCGACCACCATCCTCGAAATCTAGACCCCTAGATTCCTTGAAGATCCGAGATCCTCGCAGATCCCTAGGTGGCGTTGAATACTCCTAGGGTTTCCCTCATTCCTACGTTCTTTCTAGAACCATAGGACTACTTATAAATTCATAGATCCACCTCCATTGCTCTGCAACTCGTCCCTCACACCACCCTTGCCCCTTAACCACCTTCAGGAGAGTGACAACATCCCAGAGAGTGCCTTTGGAGCTTGATTAGACGTCTGGTTGAACGTAACTCACTACGTGGATGATCGTCGCAACAGGATTGTGCCATGACCTCGACCCCACCTCTGCTTCACTTCACCGTTTACGGCAGACCACCCATTTATCATCCTTCCACTTCTATTTCGCCCGTTCGATTCGATTTTGTTCATTTTCCCCGCCGACCATTTCTTAGCTCCGGTCATTGCACACGGAGCCCCATCTTCCACTCCAGTCGCTCAAATCGACTCATCGTTTCATCGTCACCCTTCTCACACATCCTGATCCCCCTAAATCTTGCTCACCAGAGCATGATTAGATAGGTCTCTTCCCCTATTTCCACCGAAGACTACTTTAGCACCCCACCGCCACTTCTCTCTTTTTCAGCTGCTAATAACCATGGTCGAGGCATCGTCCTCGAGCCTAGACCCCCTTTGCATGTACATGCATGTGTGAGAGGTTCAATTTGAGCTTCATCTGAGGTGGCAGAGCACCTCTAGGTGGTTGGAGCTTCGCCACGATCATCTGACCGTCCACCATCCCATCCGAGTGTCCCTTGCGACACAGAGAGCCATCTCCATTACGTTGGACCCATCGACGAGTTGATTAGAGTAGCAGAGCATCCTGCACTCATGATAAAAACTCGTCAGCCAGCTCTTCTTACCAGTTCTTGCAGATCCTCGTTCCACCGTTCAATGAAAGAGCTAATCTCTCAGTTTTGATCTGAGCCACACATCGACCCCCTTTTCCTGTACATCATACCGGAGCCTTTGCAGATCTGAACTTCATGTCGTTAGCTTTCCATGATCGTCAGATTTACTCAGTAATGATCATCCAGACCATATGCCTGCTCCACTCGCATGTGCCGTCAGATCTTTAACAGAGCAGCATCAAAGCTGTCTGCGCCTGCCTCCATGAGAGCCTGCCACGTGCCCCTCTTACGAAGGGTACATTTCACTCATTCCCTCATCCTTTATCTTATTTTACTTTAGTTTACTAATTATAATAATTAGTTAAAACATTTTGCAAAGAGGACCTCAGACTTTATTTATTTGCAGTTTAGCCTAGTTGAGTCCAGTTCACGTGCGTCCATGCGTGTTTTTGTGGGTGATTTACATGATTTGTCCTGAACTATTTTGTGATTATTGAATTAACTGAAGTTTTGATTATTTGCATTTATACCCATGTGAGCACTATATCATGTGTAGTGCGTGTTTTTCCTGGAAATTTTGCATCAAGGCCTTCATACTTTCTGTGTGTGTTATTCTAAGCCCTAGAACTTGTAATAATTGCATAAAGGTCCCTCTTGCACTATTTTTAATTATTGTCTCTTATTATTCATAATAAAATGGATTTTGGCCCTAAAAATTATACAAAAATACCTTGTAGCTCCTGCTAACTTGTTATTTGAGTGGTGATTTTTGTGTGCCATTTCCTTTGTTTTTCTATTATTAAAAATAACAAACAATAGAAAAAGAGCATGCTTGTCTTAGGGAATCTATAAAAATTTGAAAAACCTTTCAAAAAGTCCATGAAAATTCTTGTAGTTGTCTTTTATCCTATTTTAGTTTCTTAATAAATTTTGCTTGAAAATGCCTTATAAAACCCCCAAAATTTGCAAAGGAATAAAAAACTTATAAAAATCATATAAAATCAACAAAATTCGAAAAATTGCATTTTAAATTCATTTATATATATATATTTCTTCATAGTTTTTAATAAAAATTATTTCCATAAGTTTTGAGCTTTTCTTATATTTTTAATTGAAAAATAATTCTGAGTGAACATCATTTGCTTATTTTCTCATTTTTTCATTTTTAAAAAATTATAAAAACATTTGAAAAATTAACTGAAAATCTTTCTAAAAAGTATAAAATATATAAAACCCAATAATATTTTCATTTGATTTTTCTGAGTAATTGACCTACTTAGAAAATCCAAAAAAATTGCTTGTGCATATTTTTTGTCCTTTTGTTTATTTGCTCTATTTTGAAAAATTTAATAAAATGAAAAAAAATATTTAAAACTACTAAAAAGATAATAAAAATCCTTCGGTTTTCTAAATCAGCTACTTAGCTTTTAATTGTACTCCTTGAGTTCAATCCTGGTGGCTATACCCGGTTAATAAAAGTAGCGAAGCCACTTGTGCTTAATTTGCTTGATTATTGAATGGTTAAAATAAAATTTTCTCGTTGATTGCATTGGTTGATTAGGGTCACAATGATAAGTTAATTAATCACTTAATCCTAGTTAGCTTTTGTAACATCATGCACTATCAATCCATTTGTGGATACATTTATGGACGTTGCAGGTCCAGATTTTGACACCGTTGATCTAGATGAAGAGGAATCAAGTGGTGAGATAACAGACTTATACGAGTTGTTGAGAAAGGCAGAAGAGCCCTTGTGGTTGGGTTGTAAGACATATTAAAAGCTCTCAGCAGTTTTGGAACTTCTTTTGATGAACATAGAGTATATATGACATATCGTAATTTTGATGCCATGCTTACAATTATCAAGAAATTGTTATAAAACCAAAAAATGATGTAGAAGATGGGTTTGGCTGAGGTTAAGATAGACTCATATAAATTATCATATTTTTTATTACGGAGAAAATGAGTATTTGACACATTGTCCTGAATGTGATCGATGAATCTCCATTTCATCACCTTTATTCTATCATTTTGGCCTTAAAATTCATAACTAATACATAACATTATTTTGTACATATTAACATTCATTGTTTGTTCTATTTATTGTATATAAAACAAGGGTTTTAATGCTAAAATTATAGAATAAAGAAAAGAAAAAGAATAAAATATCAAAGATATTTTATGAACCTAAACCCCGAGACCAAGTCAAGAAATTAATTGGTAAACAAGGAATAAAGTAGGGGGAGATAAGAGCCAAGAATACAATAATACAAGAAAAACCCAATTCTTTTATCTTCAATAAAATATTTTTTGGACCTATTTTATTTTCCACATTTTATATCTCAAATAAAGAAACTTTATACATGAAAGTTATAGATAGTAATATATAGAAAAATACAAAATTGATTTGATGAGAAAATAATATACAATGTACTTTCTATACACAAAATAGAAAGCCCAAACCCATACTTCGCAAACCCATATCTCTCAACTCAAAAAGTATCAAAATCACTCTAATTGTATATAACTTTTAATAAGCTATTTAGTGAGGGTGGTTTCATATTTTTTGGAGTTAATATGTGAAACTTAGGTTTTGGACCCTTATTGTACTATATACCTGAATAAAATATTCATTTTATTTATTCTTTACTATTTTTATAACTTTACATTTTTATAATTTTGTAAATATTATTTATAGTATATGTACATATTAAAACTAGAATAAAACCATAATACAAAAATAAAATAATGTCCAAAAATATATAGATAAAATACATGTACGCATACCTATATAATTTATCCCCCTATTTATTTAAGTGTAACATCAGAAAATATAAAAAATATATTTATACACCTAAAAATAATTTGTAAATATATAAAATAAGAGAATAAAATAATAAAATCAAAAATACAAAATAAAAATAAAATATACAAAACATAGATCAATATACCTATAAATATACCCCTATAAATTAACTTGTGATAAACAACACCAAAAAATAATAGAAATTATACTAAAATGCTACATAAAACAATAAACATTTTTTTTATTTTACAATAAAAAATAATAAAGTCATTTACTATTTTCAATTATTTATTTTCAAATAAAAGAACCTATTTTGTCCTGTAGGGGTCTGCATGGACCAATCAGCTTTCGAAGATCGTTGACCCCCCGATCAACTCCCCATTCCTCCTTCTGGCTTCTGTCAGAATCTCGAGCGTCCCACCTTCTCAGAATTTTCCTTACCGCTCCGTTTCTTCATCGCCCTCGAGCCCTTCACAAGATCTGATCCTTGATCTCCCACGAATCTCGCCGACCCATTAGATCTCCTGTACATATCTTCATTTCTTCCTGAAGCATCGATCAATAAGGGTGCCTCCACTGTTGATAAATAACTCCACCTCCCGCCTCTTCAATTTTGGTCATCGCTCGCGTCCTTGATTCCTTGCCTCTGGCCTAGCGTGTCTCCATGTGACAGGTGGAGTACCCCTGGAGTGATCGAGAGTGGATGAAGGTGGTAGAGGTGCATACACGCTGACCTCATCGTCCGCACTGCTCCCTGCCTTCGTCGGTAGGTATAAGAGTTTTTTTCTCTGCTTTACAGGTGGATTTCATTCCCGTGTTTTATTTCCTATATTTAATTTCACTTCTTAGTTAGTTATCTTAGAATAACTATGACCCCTCGTCGAAGCTCTCGAGCTCCATCATGGTTTCACCATCATTCCCCCCAGTACCGATGCATGCTTCCACATTCATTTCCTTCCCCAATCATTTCCCTTCATTCCAGACCTTTCATTTCACCCAGATCCCTAGTGGATCTAGAGATCCGTGTCTCCCCTCCTCCACTCGCCAGAGATACATTGCCACGCCCCATTTGTCGTTCACGCATGCCAATAACAACCCCCATGACACCTTTTTGCTTGTGTACATTTTCTTGCAGGTCCTGGACGCTCCAGACCCCTTAGGGGTCGAGTTTAGATCAAGCCGAAGATACCTGGAGCCCATTATTTCCCCGAGCTCGCTAGCCACCACCAGGGCTCCGGCATACCTCTTGAAGCCTTCCTCAGATGCGGACGAGCTTGGGCGATTTTTGGCATCTCCTACGAGCATCCCAGGTGGTCGACGTCGAGAGCTATACTGGATCGAAGCTCGAAGGATCGGGGGTTCTTCCTTGTTCTTCCGAGCACCTCCAGAGCTGTCGGATAGAGCCCTATCTCCAGATTCTTCAGATGTTGTTGGATGCTACTACCCGTGACCGTTGATCTCCCACGTGGGGATCTAATCCTGACCGTCCAAGGCCGAAGCATTACCAGCTGATGAATATCCATTTAATCACCTTTATTCTATCATATTGGCCTTAAAAACCCTAGCTAATGCATGTTAAAAGCAACAATTTGTACAAAATAGCATTCATGACTTATTGCATTTATTGTGTAAATAATACCACATTTAATGCCAAAATTATAAAATAAAGAGAAGAAAAGAAAAAGAATAAAATATCGAAGATATTTTATGACCTTGAACCCTGATATCAAGTCATAAATTGAGTTGGTCGACAAGGAATAAAGTAGGGGGAGATAAGGGCCAAGAACACAATAAAACCCAATTCTTTTATTTCATTATTTTTCATTTTGGCACCTATTTTATTCTTTATTATTTATTCATCAAATAAAGAAACTTTGTACATAAAAGTTGTAGATAATAATGTAAATAAAATACAAAATTGAGTTTGCACAAAAATAACATACATGTTCATTTTATACACAAATAGAAGACCAAAAACCCAACTTTACAGACCCATATCTTTCAAATAAAAACTCAGAACATATCAAAATCACCTCTAATTGTATATAACTTTTGACAAGCTAGTTAATGTGGTGGTTTCATTTTTTTGGAGTTATGGTGTGAAAGTTAGGTTTTTGACCCTCACTATACATATTACCCGATTAAAATATTCAATTTATTCACTATTTATTATTTTTAAAAATTCATATTTTTAAAATTTTGTAACTATTATTTATAGTATATGTGCATATTAAAACTATAATAAAACCAAAAAAAAGAAAATGTAAAATAAAATAAGTTTATAAATACATAGACAAAATACCTATGTTATACTTGTATATAAATAAAAGGAATCATATTCTTTTATTCTTTATTCATTTATATTTTTTACAATACTGTATATATTATTTATATTCTATTTAAAATATAAAACTAAAATAAAATCTAATAAATACATTAAAAAAGATGTATATAATACATAGACAAAATACCTATAAGTATACCTATAAACTATACATAGCTATTTATTTAACTGTACAAATAATGTCACAAAAATAAAATAAAAATATATTTATATACCTAAAAATTAATTATAAATATATAAAATAAAAGAATAATCCAATAAAATAAATATACAAAATAAAAATAGAAATAAAAATGCACAAATCATAAATGAATATACCTATAAATAAACTATTAAAAATTAATTACTAATAAATAAAATCAAAAAATTAAATAAAATATATTAAAATACTAAATAAGAAATAAACATTTTTTATTTTATACTCACAAAAATAATAAAATCATTTACTATATTAAATTAATAAAATACAAGTAATTCAACATGTTTTGTCCTTATTCGGCTGACGTGGCTCAATAAGGGCACACCAAGAGTTGACCTCCAGTCAACTTCCCCTACATTTCTGATACCCATTAAATCTGTATTTTTCTGCATCTTCCCCCTTATTTCACGGGCGTCTCATCCATCCATCGTCTACGTCCCATTCATAAGAAATGATCGTGATTATTGTACATACACGTCAACTACTTGGATCTCCTGTATATACGCTCGAATTATTGCAATCGACCGATCAATAAGGGTGATCACCTTGTTCTATAAATACCACCTCAGCCTCCCATGCATTCTTTAATCACGCCTCGAGTCTAAGAGGCATCGTCTTGGATCCATATGAGCTTCTCATGACAGGAGGGGGCATTGCGAGGTCTGGTGAAGCTCCAGGAGCACAGAGGTGCACCCACGGTCGTCCCGCCGGTGGTCCTGCTCCCTGAGCTCTCTAAGGTATAAGAGATGCTCCCTTTAGCCCTTTTAGGTCTATTTTAATTTCAGTTTGTTATTTCCGTACTTAGTTTAGCTTGCAGATATTAGCTTTAGCCTAGATAATATGATCCGTAGTTCGCCAGAGTCGAGCACCGGTGAGCTCCTCCGCGCATGATTATCTTCTCTCCGACCCCGCTTTTTCCCTCATTCACTTCCCCTCTCGTTTCTCTGCTCGCTAGTCACCTTTGACCAACCAGATCCGCCCGGGTCTGCAAATTGAAGTCTACCTCCGTCGCATCGTCGGACTTTGTCACCCGTCACCCATATCCAACTCATTCCATGCCTAATCGGGTCGAGGCAGTTTGTTCTCGACCCATGCTCTTTTCTGTGCAGGTTGTGCGTTCAACGGAGTCCTTCTGAGCTGAATCAAGCTTGCCTGCAGGTTCCTAGAGGTCCAATCTAACCTGGGCTCGCATGACCTCGCCATGAGGTCCCGGAGCCTTTGTTGACCATCAGCCGCTGCGGAAGACCTTCCTGGAGATGTAGAGCCATGGCCATCGAAGGATCCCGTCGGGAGGAGGAGTAATCAACGAACGAAGTTCGGGGAAGATGAGTTCTTCCCTGTTCTTCGTAAGGAGCAACCACCGTCCGATCTGGGGAGGCGTCTCGGATTTGATCGCAGCCGTCCATCATCTCCACACTTCAACAGTTCTTTGGGACCCTTGATTAGATTTGAACCGACCATCGGCGAAGCGGTATCCGCCGTTGTGCGAGCGACACGTGTCCAAGTGAAGCTTCATCAATTGATGGATTGCGCCTTAGATGGGGTAATTTGCATATCCAACACCACCCTTTTTTGTATTTATTAAATAGTTTTGTAAATAAATTATAGCATGTAAAATAATTTGGACTTTTTGCAACAAGGCCCCTACATTTCCTTTAATTACATTTCGGTCTTATCCAGCTCAGCTCACGTGTAGTCCCACATGAGCTGGGGAAATTGCATTGTACCCCCAGGAGTATTTTGTAATTAGTAAATAGTATAATAAAATTAAATAAATGTTGTTTTATTCAGGCACTTTGCACTAACCCCCTCTCTTTTATTTTATTTGCAAAAATGCCCCTACTAGGACATGTATTTTGTTGCTTTTTTGTCTATTTATTATATATATGGTAATGGTGCTCCTAAAAATATACAAAAATAGCTTTAAAGCCTAATGCCTTGTATTTTCACACCACTTGTTCATTTTGCATTTTTTGGCATTTAAATATTTATTAAAAATGAAATAGAGCCCATTTATTCCCTATTTAAATTATAAAATATCAAAAATAAATAAATAAAAATGTGTCTAAAAATTCCAAAAAATTATATAGTCTATTTTATCTTATTTTATTTATATATCGAAAATCACTAAAAATAGAAAATAAAAAAGGCTCGAAATAAAAAAAACACCAAAATCTTTTATAAAAATCTAAAAATCCTTAAAAACCCAAAATATATTTTCTGTTCTAGAATTTTATTTACATAAATATTTATATATTAAAATTAATTTAGGAAATTTAGGGACTTATTTACTATTTTTAATATCCAATTCAATTTCGGGTATTTTATTTATACCTTATTTGGGAAATTTTTAATTAAAAATAAAAAAGGCAAAAATTCAGAAAAATAACAAAAAATTAGAAAAATATGAAGAACCCAAAAAGAATGTGTTTTCCATATTTTCTCTATATTTACTAGCATTTATAAATATATTATTATATCTTGTATATATAAAGCCTTATACATGCTATATTGTTAGTATAAAAGAAAAGGTAATATAAAAATACAAAAAAAGAGAAAGAAAATATAAAAACAAAAAATTAAAAATAAAATTCAAAAATATAAAATAAAATAAAATAAAAATATATATTAAACCAAAAACCCACAAAAAGATCTATGTATATACATGAGATGACTTGGTTGCACACAAATAACCTTAGGCTGCCTGTGTTGCTCTCTATGGTTCGACCTCTACATGTTGCTTGCTGTGAATTTTATGGCAGATAAAAATAAATCTTAATTCCATATTTTTGCTATTAATTGATTTATATATCTTGTGGATTAATTGCTGACTAACCGGGGGTTTCAGAGTGGTCAACTCATCGATCGCGGTCTCGCCTTGTGAGGTCATGCGACCCTCTCTCCGTCCTCCTGTTTATCAGATGGCACCATTGTCGGGGAGCAATGAGCATAGCCTAATTTTATCATTCACTTTTATATAGTCATTTATTTGATTTATTGATCCATTGTTGTAAATATTCATTGATTTTCAAATTAATTCTTTGATTACTGTTGTAAATATTTATTGATATGTTTATTTAATTACATGTGCTAATGACATCTCTTTGTGACTTTATTGCAAGGGCCCGCCACGCGAAGATGGCTTTCTAGGAAGCCGATGCAACCGAGCTTGGAGGAGGCTGGTCTTCTACCAAGGAAGCAAGGAGACGAAATTAGCTTAGCCGTAGTTTAAAATCTCATTTATGTAATTTTTGGTGAGAGAGAATTTTGGCATGTAAATATTAATTTGGACTTTACTCTCCATAACGAGGTCCAGTGCCCGGGTGTCTGTTCACTTGAGGGCCACATCACAGTTTTCCGTGTTTCTCGCATTCTTTTATTTTGTTTTCCGTTGTTTTGAGCTTTCCACCTTATTTTTATTTGTTTTGTGTGCATGGAGCCCCTAGACTTGGGTTGCTTGACTCAATAACTAGGTCCAAACCTTAATAAGAATGCAAGTTCCTATAGTCTCTTACGTATGAATCTAGTCAAATCAATAATTTTAGTAATTCAGACCTGAGACCGCGTGTCGCTAGAGGTCGTATACAACGCATGCAAGACCCGTTGTGGTGGGCACCGATCAACATGAGAGACCTGACCTTGGTCTCATTTTTGAATAACTAACAACTGGTTCTTCATGATTAATGACATCTACTGTTCTGGGCAATTTTATCCATTGCACACCGTCATATAGATAGGTTTAAAAATTCTATTTTGCATATCGCATGGAGAAGAGCTGGAAAGCACTGTAAGTCCTCTAACTCAGCATGCATCATTAGATTCAATGATGAGATTTCCATCATTGAATCGACTTGCACGACTTTTTCGCTACCACCCTCTGATTTTTGAGCACCCTAGGACTTAAATGGAAATCTACAAAAAAGTTAGACGCTTGCATGAAAACATGCTAAAAAAAGTGAAAACCCGAAAGGATTTAAAACAAGGGGACTGCTAAATAAACTTTGACCTTAATTAAAATCTATAATGGACTATCACTATCTTCGGTTCATAAAGCCCTCATTGTTTTCAGGTACCTTCAGAGGGGACCAAAACCCTCTCCATGAGCGAGGCACGTCCCGCTAAGGATTAGAGCCAAAACCCAGTCTGTAACTGCCTTGTGTATCATCTGGATTTCTGAAGTAATGGCGTTTCTATCATATATGATCGAGTAGGGCCTTGTCAACGATGGTGTTTTTGCCCTGTGTGGAACATCGACATGGTCTGAAGCACTGAGCATAAGCCACGCCTTCACGGGGGTGTCTGTCTCATCGGTTGGCATCCGAGTAGGTTCTTGCACACTCAAGGGTGATTCTGTTGCGAGCGAGAACCAAAGTAGCGATTTCGCCTATCGGCTTCCTCTCTCTATTTTTTTGTCTGAATAGGGATCCAAGAAGGGTTACAAGGACCTCAAAAAGTGTAGACTACATGTTACAAAGGAGGAGGACAAGTACGATATACTTTTTTGGCAGTACTTTCTTTCCTATAGCGTTAGCGTGCTAAGGACTTGTTATAAGATATGCCTGAAATAACAACTCTAAAACTGAAGAGATAATAAAGTAGCTGAACCTTTGCGACTTCACATGGCGTGAGTTGGTGAACCCAATTTTGTATTGTGTTTGCATGGATCTAGATCAAGGTTCAAATATCAAGTCCCACACACTTGCGCAAATTTTGTCATATGTTTCTTCCTTTTGACCCTAGCTCAGTTTCAAGCCTTTCTACTATTTTACACTCTAATTTATTCCTCGTTGATCACCGTATCTTTCTTCCTGCATCAATCTTCCTCTTGCTTTGTGATGTTGATCCACTGATGGTTTAGTCAGGACCCTGGCGACACCTACATCGATTCCATGGAATCGACCTTGTCAATAATTCAAGGCGATTCTCGAGAACCCGACACGGACCTTGCGGGTCGATCACCAGACTCCTCATCTTCTATCCTTCCTTTTGATGACCCAATAAACAGGGACTACTCTTGTCCCACCTTTGCCGTTGCGGATGAAAGTCGATTATAGTCCATATCCTTTTTCATTCATAACACTCTGGGATTGACCTTAGTTTCATATTCATCTTGGCTGCTGGGATTCAATTGCAAGTGGTCTGATTGGGATTCTCTCATCTTTCAGATAGAAGCCAAACCAAGCACTGGATCCCAATCCAGAATTCATCTCCTCAAACTCAGACCCTGAAATGGCTCCTCAAGGAAAGGGATAGCATCCCCAGCCTGAGCAAGGACAGATTCCTTATCAGAATCAGGTGAACGCACAGTTATTGGCATCTATCCAAGCCATCCAACAGTAGCCAACAGAGCAAGCCCTAGCACAACGTTTCAGGACATACTGAATGATGTTATGAATAAGCAAGCAGGAAGAGGAGACAGACTAGGAGGAGGAGGAGGAGGAGGTGGACCCCGTGATAATCCAGATGAGGAAGAGCCTGAACAAGGCCACGCTGAAGAAGACATACAACCTGGAGACAGCCAGATGACCGAGTGGATTCTCATACCACCAAGTGCATGCTCACTTCGAGCTGAAGTCTCAGTTCCTTTCTCTTCTCCCTTTTTTTCCACGAGAACACCAGTGAAGAGCTGTACATTCATCTGCAGCAATTTTCACACATCTGTCGTACTATCCACTACGCAATGTCCCATTGTCGTAGTGAAAATGATGGCGTTCTCCTTTAGCCTACAGTACAAGGCCCTTTATTGGGTTAAACATATGGGAAAGGTTGTGATGACATAGGAGGAACTGAAGTCCGCTTTCCTACACAAATTTTATCCTCTCGGTCGGCTCGATCAGATGCGGGCTAGAATCAACAATTTCTCTCAGAGAGCCCACAAGACTATTCATGAAGCATGGGAGAGGTTCACAAATCCACAGGAGAAATTTCCCCACCATGAAATTCTGAGGACCAGCTTGGTCCAACACTTCTTCGGGGGCTAAACATAGAAAGCCAAAAGCTTGTTGACACAGCCTGTGGGGAGTCACATTTCAATAAGGATGAAGATGTAGTTTGACATATTTTTGAAAAGTTGATATCATTAAGAAATGATCACATGATCTTGAGAAACTAGATGTGATCAAAAAGAGGGCGCAGAATCTTGACAAGTTGCACCAGATCACCAAGCAGTTAGAACCGCTGGTGGGCACCATCAATTCTGTCCAGTCGGCAACACCATCCACAGAAGCTCCAGCTGAGAAGAAGGACGAGCCATCACTGCCACATCAACCTCAACCGAGCCAGCAACCAACGACCGTCCAACACATATACTACATGCAGATGCTCGATCAGGGCCAGCCACAGCAGCAGATGGTTGTCTACCAGCTGGACTACCTTCCATCATCAGATCCGGCCTTCCCATCACCACCCTTGATCCAAGAAGTCAATGGTGTATGGAACAATGATGTGCAGCTGACCCGTCCTACCGGACACCCCCAAGGGCAACGACAAGCCAACCATCAATACCACCAACCACAGGGTGGTCGTTTTGGGAAGTGCTCACAACCCCCGTCTCAGTATCACCAGCCTCCGCAATTCAACAACCAATGGAGGCATCATCAACAGTACCAGCAGTCACAGTATTGTCAGCCTCAGCCATATCACCAGTATGCAGCTGCACCACCTCCACAGTATCAACAACATCCTCCTCCCCCTTACCATCAGTATATCTATCTCCACCTCCTCAGCACCACCAGCAGTCGCAGCCTCAGCTTCCAAACGCTCAGCAACAATGTGGCACCCACGCTGAACACACTGAGGTGAATCCTGTGAACCCAACCCTTGATTGCTTAGCCCAGCTCGTCAAGGGCCTTGCAGACATGACGAAGAAGCTCGACGACCTTACCGCCACCAAAACTACCATTCCAACACAGGTCGAAGCCAACCCCAATAGCTTCAAGAGAAAGGAGCAGGTAGAATGTTATGTCCACTCTATGCCTGTAGATTTGGATGGTTGTCTATTGCTTTATCTAATGCTGTAACTTTTAGGAGCGGTAGGGCCTTGCCTCCGCCTGCCACCAACAAGGGGAAGAATAAAACTTTAGGTGAATCATCATCTTCTGCATCAACCGTGCTAGCTACAGGGGTGGGTGAGGAAGAAGAAGAAGTAGGAGGAGCCATTCCAGCTGCCACTCACCACCAACATCACCAAAAAGAACAAAAAAATAGAAAAAGCAAAAGGAACAAAAAGAAGATCATTGCCAAAGCAAAGCCGTGCCAACCATGGAGGAGCTACCAGCAGCAGCCGATCCTATGCCGATCGATGGGTTGGAGGCCCTACTTTTTTCTTGTCTACCTGCAGCAGAATCTTCACTTATAGACTGTACACCTTTTTATAATCCGGATGTACAAGCTATATTCTGGGCCAAGAATTTTGTTGTAAACAAGAACTCTATTTCTGATTTCAGCACTATATATATTCCTTTTCCTGATGCAATAGGAAAATAAAAAAAATGCAAGAAGAAAAAGTGCATTATCTAATCCTGGATTTGTGGATATTATTAAAAATTTGACTATTGAGATTCCACTAATGAAGGCCATGGAGTACATGCCAGCTGTGAAGAAAGGTTTGAAAGAGGCATGTACAAGCAAGCGTCGCCCAACACAAAACAACAGACGCCGACAGGTTGAGAAGCATGTTCTCACCATGGCCACAGTTGCAGCCATCATCAACCTCCCACAGAAGAAGCAGGACATAGGAGCTCCTCTAATCAGTTGCGAGATTTTTGATCAGGTCTTCGAGCACACTCTGCTTGACTATGGATCTTCCATCAACCTTCTACCATCGTCATTATTGCAAGAATTTGGATTAGGTCCTCTCAAACAAACACGAATGATCCTTCAGTTTGCGGATCGATCTATCAAGCGACCTAGAGGTCTTTTGAAATACGTTGTGGTGAAGGTGCGGGAGTTGCAGTTTCTAATTGATTTTGTGGTCCTTGATATGGACTCACCCGCACCCTTACTTCAGACTCCTATTATCCTAGACCGATCATTCCTGCACACTTTGGAAGCCGTGGTTGATTATGGGTTTGGAAAGATTACATTCAACTCAGGCAACAACAGAATCACCATAGACATGATCGGTGAGACCAAAGTCATAACTGCTAAGGGACATGTAGCTACAGACTGTGACTTCATTGCGGAAATCAGAGATACACAAGTCTCTTTGAACGATCCTTGGATACAGGAAATCCTCTCCTTAGAGGAGGACTTGAAAAGCATAGTCGACGCAAGCTCCGATGACATCTGGGAGAGAGAGTCAAACTTGCTGATGAAACTCTTTGACACCAGTGATTCACTTCAGACCGAACACACTGATTTCATCGTAGAACCGTCCGACACAGTAACAAAATCTCGACACAGTAACAAAATCTCAACCTAGCACTGAGGCCGGCAACTCTGTCGAAGTTCAAGCAACACATCCTCCCACCAACACTGTTTCAGAAGTGACTGATAAGTTGGCTAGATCAGAACCAGAACTCAAGCCACTTCTAGTTGGCCTGAAGTATGCTTTCCTTGCGGGCACAGAAAATATGTATCTAGTCATCATCAGTAGTAGGCTGACCTCGGAGCAAGAATCTCGACTTCTCGAGGTTCTAGAGAAAAACCGCAAGGCACTTGGTTGGCATGTCTCGTATCTCTGCAGAATAAATCATGCATAGTGTTCACACCACATTTACCTGGAAGAATATGCCAAGCCATCACGCGAATTTCAAAGGAGATTGAACCCAAATCTGAGGGACGTCATCGTGAAAGAAACCATGAAATGGTGTGATGCATGCTTCATTTATCCCATCTCCGATTCAAAATCGGTGAGCCCCTTGCATGTAGCTCCAAAGAAGTTAGGGCTTACTGTGTTTACAAATGACAGAGGAGATGAGATATCTACTTAAATACTGACATCCTGACACGTATGCATTGACTACCGCCATCTTAATGCATCAATGAAGAAGGACCACTTCCCCCTGCCATTCATTGATCTGGTTTTGGAACGATTAGCTAGCAAGGAGTTCTTCTTCTTTTTGGATGGTACTCAGGAGAATGCCCTTTGGATTGTGCAACGCACCAGCGACATTCCTAAGATGCATGCTTACAGTCTTTGCCAAGATGGTAGGAAGTTTTCTCGAGGTGTTTATGGACGACTTCTCCGTCTATGGTGATAGATTTGATTCGTACCTTAAGCACCTTGACAGAGTACTTCAGAAATGCTGTGAAGTCAATCTAGTGTTATCATGGGAAAAGAGCCACTTCATGGTCACAGAAGGGATTGTGCCAGGTCACGCTGTTTCCAAACGTGGCATGGAAGTCGACCCAACAAAGATGGATGTCATTGCTAATCTTGAGCCACCTCAGACAGTCAAGAATGTGAGGTCATTCCTTGGGTATGTGGGATTCTACAGAAAGTTGATCAGTGATTTCAGCTGCATTGCCCGACCTCTTATAGAACTTTTATGTAAGAAGACTGAGTTTAATGTGGATCAACAAGTTCTCCTTTCATTTAATCAGCTGAATGAGCTAATCACTCAAGCTCCAATCCTACAGCCACCGGATTGGTCTCTTCCCTTTGAGATCATGACAGATATGTCAAATTTTGCAGTTGCAGCTATGTTAGGACAACGAAAAGACAAGGTGCCCTATGCCATTCATTATGCCAACAAAACATTAGATGAAGCTCAAAGAAATTATTCGGTGACAAATGAAGAGTTGTTGGCTGTGTTATTCGCCCTCAAGAAGTTCATATCATACCTGCTTGGATCGAAAGTCACCATCTTCACCGACCACTCTGCTATCCGATATTTATAGTAGAAGAAGGATGCCAAATCCATACTGATCAGATGGATCCTTCTCCTCCAGGAATTCGACTTGGAAATCAAGGACAAGCCTGGAGTTCAAAATGTGGTAGCAGATCACCTCTCTAGAATTGAGCAGCAAAAGTCTCTACTAAGCATTACACCCATCACAGACACCTTTCCTGGCGAGTCTATTCTGGTCGTGGATTTACTCCCTTGATATGCTAATATTGTCAACTACCTCGTTTCGGGTGTAATTCTGCAAGATCGGACGAAGATTCAGAAGGACAAATTCTTATCGACGATCCATTTCTACCAATGGGAAGTTCCTCTCTTATTCAGGGAAGGAGCATATTGCATTTGGTGCAGGTGTATTCCACAGGAGGAGCATCATAGTGTCCTCGAGCATTGTCACTCACTCGAATCTGGTGGACATCACTCTGGAGACAGAACAACATCAAAAGTACTTCAGTGTGTCCTCTTGTGGCCCACACTATTTAAGGATGTAGCAACCTTCATCAAATGATGTACTGACTATCAAAGACTGATGGGCACCCTCACAATGAAAGATTCAATGCCCCTAAAGATCATTCAGATAGCAGATGTATTCGATGCTTGGGGCATCGATTTCATGAAACCTTTCCCCAACGGTCAGGGATATGAGCACATCCTTCTTGCCGTTGATTATGTGAGTCACTGGGTTGAAGCTATCCCCGCTCGAGCTACAGACAACCGTACAATTTGTCGGTTTCTAAAAGAGAACATCATTTCACGGTTCGGGATTCCGAAGATACTGATATCAGACGGGGATAGTCACTTCATAAATAGAGAGGTCAAGAAGCTCACGAAGGAGTACGACATCGAGCACAATGTCACATCTCCTTACCATCCCTAGACCAATGGCATGACAGAATTGTCAAACAGAGAAATCAAGATGATCCTTCAGAAACTTGTGAAGCCGGACAGAAAGAATTGGTCCCAACTCTTGGAATCCGTCCTATGGGCATACATAACCGCTTACAAGTCTCCCTTGTGCATGTCGCCCTATCATCTTGTATATGGGAAACCATGCCATCTGCCCGTGAAATTAATTCGTAAATCTTTATGGGCTATCAACATCTGCAATTTGGACTCAAAAAGAAGTGATCAGAAAAGGAAAGATGATCTGAACATGCTCCTGGAATTTCAAGACTATGCATATGATAACACCTTGATGCACAAGGAGAAGGTGAAACGCTGACACGACCAACACATCAGACGAAAGACCTTCGAAGTTGGACAGAAGTGTGGCTATTCGATGGAAAGTTGAATATCTTCCCGGGTAAATTAAAGAGCAAATGGACAGGGCCGTTTCAAGTTCGAGAAGTGCGTGACCATGGCATCATTGCAATATTAGAATTGTCTCCTGACGCACAACCATTTGTTATCAACGGTCAACTCCTGAAGCCTTACCTCGAGTATGACACCTTCTTGGCCATCGTTGACTCTATCCAAGTACTGCGATGATACATCCACAACACTGTTAGCATTAAAAGATTCAGATAATGCAACTCAGAAACTTTTCCCTTAAATCTTTTTTGTCTTTTATTCTTTTCTTCTTTTCATTTCCACCTTCGCTCTATTAAATATAAATATAAATATAAATATAAATATATATATATATATATATATATATATATTTAGGTGTATCACCCCTTTTGGTCAGCCTTCTATACTTAGGGCGCACTTTGCCCTAAGTATAGGGGGGTGTACACTCCGATTACTTTCCTTCTTTGATCCTCTCCACTGTCTCCTCTTTTTGGCTATACCTAGGGCTCTTTTACCCTAAGTATAGGGGGGAGACAGTCCGAATACGATCTATTCATCCTCACCCTTGACCCTCCCTGCTTTGTGTACAGTCTGCTATACTTAGGATTATTTGATCCCAACTATAGGGGGGCAGTTAACTTCCCATTCGTTTATTTATAACCTCGTTCCTTTATTCTTTAGACTTTCTTATACTCAGTACGAGTTCTGTCTTCTCTATTTCTCTTTGATCTATGAGGATATAGCTCGAGCTAAGTATAGGGGGGTTTTATATACTATGTATATACTTTACGCCATAACTCGTTCCTTTGTATTTTAAATAATACTCATGGTTAAAAATACTGCTAAATTCGTTACAATATTCTAATAAAAAAGATGCTAACAACTCCTCAAACTCTTTTTGTACATACTGATTAATAAATCATGCAAAAATTCTTTTACAAAATGTTTGAAAAATAGTTTGAAAATCTTTTTAAAAAATCTTTTGAAAACTGTTTGGAAAATATTTTATAAAATGTGTTCAACCTATGTCAAAGTATTTTATTTGCAAAATTTTAATTTCTTTGCGTGAAATAAAAATGTTTGAAAAACAATTTGCAAATGGTTTGGCAAAACTATTTGAAAAATCTACATATACTGTTTGAAAAACCTTTGCAAAATGATTTTCAAATACATGTAAATGTTTGTAAAAATTGTTTGAAAAATTATGTTGGACTATAGTTTTCAAAAAATATGAAAAATGATCTTCAAATAAGTTTGAGGAGTATACACACCATACTAAAAATTCTTTATATATATATATATATTTGTGATCAATTATCCCTTGTAAATCCTTTAAGAATAAAAACTCTTGTAACTATAAGATGCATTCCCGTGAAAATATCTGCACCTATTTTCTTAGTCGAAATCTTCTGCATTCAAAAACCACAAAAACATTTGCAAAACTAAAAATACCAAAACTATTTTGTATTTGCACATTTATTGACAAATGGCATTTTTATTCCTCGAAATTCTTTTTGTATACTGATTAATAAATCATGTTAAAAATATTTTTGCAAAATGATTTGAAAAATTATATGACCAGTTTGGAAAACTTTTTGTGAAATGTTTTCAACCTTTGTAAAAATGTTTTGATTTGCAAAAATTCTTTTCTTTGTGTGAAATAAAAGATTTGAAAGCCTATTTGCAAATGATTTTAAAAATGATTGTAAAAATATTTCGAAAAATCTCTGTATACTGTGCAAGATCTTTGCCTAATGGCTTTCAAATGTTTGTAAACATTTCCGAATTTTTTTTGCACTACAGTTTTGAAAATTATTTCCAAATAAATTTGAGGAATAAATGCCATCATTAAATAAAAATAATTATACAAAAATAATAAAGTCTTTACCAATTATATATAACTATAAAAACAACTTGTTAAAACCCGCAAATACTTTAAAAGTCTTAATACTTGTAAATAGATAAAAAGCGGCACGCCTGTGTAAATAGTTGTGTATATCATTTATTTTTGTGCCAAAATTCTTTGTGTAAAAATTCTTTTTACTTTCAAATCCTTTTTGAAAATTGCATCATTCTTTCTACATTGAACATAGCATTTGCATATCATTCACATTCTTTCAGATTGAGCTTGATGATTGAACAAGTCCAAATAAAGTCTAAGATTGGAGCTTGGTTGGACCTTACTGCAGCTAACTGCATTGGAACCTTATGGGAACTAGGTTTAAGGTACTTCATGTCCATTGGGACTTAATTCTTTGAGACTTAGGGCTGGGTTCAAGTCACCGCAACTGATAACTAGAACTTTTCGAGACACAGGCATGCCCCTTATCGGCCGTAACCTAACTTAGACACTTGCACCTTTCCTTTGGCTCAACTCAGTTGGAGTGGTGAGGGGAAGGGATTTTCCAATTTGAGACGCACACGAGTGGAAACATTCGTCCTCGTCTAGGGAGGGAAGTACACCCCAAACTGGTCCAGTTGCCATGAAGTTTAGAGACTGGAGAGTGTGAGTCACAATAATGCTTCAAAAGAGTGATAGTCTTCTTGCTCGAGAGGAAAAACTCCTTATGTAAATGCTGCTGTATATAGTATTTCGGAAAAAAAAACTCCAAAAAAGTGGACATGCCTGATTGAAAATAAATTGCCTGCCAGAGTATGTATATATGTTGTATAGTCAATAAGCAAGCTTGAGCATCAAAGTTATACCGTGTGAGCCTGCAGCTGGATGACTACACTGGTCATGCATCCCAGGATAGGTAGCTACACTGGCTACCGTCCATTCTTTTCTTCACCTCCTCCTCTTGAGTTGGATGCCACTTGAACTTAGAAGGGAATACCCCACTCCTCGAGGATAGAGTGCTGGATTGGGAAATCATTGGGTTGTCATTCTGGAGAAGTCAGTCCTTTTGTCATTTCAGTTGGGGATAGCCACTATGACTTACACTGTACACATCAACTTCATAGTCATAAGGGTTTGCGTATGATGTAGGCTAGTTTTGACCTGGCTCTTGAGGTGGTTTAGACCGAGTTTTGTGGCTCTCGAAGGCTGTTGTGTTTCTAATTTAGTTCCCGACCAGGTTCCACACACATTCTCACATAAGGTCTAACCTAAGCTCCAAACTCTGACTTTGTAAAGATAAGTTTAATAACTGAAAGCAATTCTATGTATTCTTTCTTTTTCTTTTCTTTCTTTTTCTTTTCGTACTTATTGCATAAGTGTTTGCTAGGGACTAGCAAAGGCAAGTATAGGGGGGGTAATGAATCTCCATTTCATCACCTTTATTATATCATTTTGGCAACCCTAACTAATGCATGTAAAAAGAATTAATTTCTACAAAATAGCATTCGTGACTTATTTGCATTTATTATGTAAATAATACGACTTTTAATGCCAAAATTATAGAATAAAGAGAATAAAAGAAAAAGAATAAAATATTAAAGATATTTTACGATCCTGAACCCCGAGATCAAGTCAGGAATTGAATTGGTCGACAAGGAATAAAGTAAGGGGAGATAAGGGCCTAGAACACAATAAAACCCAATTCTTTTATTTCATTATTTATTCATTTTTGACACATATTTTATTCTTTATTATTTATTAATCAAATAAATAAACCTTGTACATAAAAATTGTAGATAATAACGTAAATAAAATACAAAAATGAGTTTGTACAAAAATAACATACACTGTTCATTTTATACACAAAATAAAAGGCCAAAAAACCCAACTTCACAGACCCATATCTTTCAAATAAAAACTCAAAACATATCAAAACCACCTCTAATTGTATATAACTTTTCACAAGCTATTTAATGGTGGTGGTTTCATTTTGTTGGAGTTACGCGCACATGTTAGGTTTTTGGCCCTCATTGTACATATTACACGGTTAAAATATTCAATTTATTCATTATTTATTATTTTTACAAATTCATATTTTTATAATTTTGTAACTATTATTTCTAATATACAAGCATATTAAAACTATAATAAAACAAAAAAGGAAAATGTAAAATAAACTACTATAAATACATAGACAAAATACCTATGTTATACTTGTATATAAATAAAAGGGAATCATATTCTTTTATTCTTTATTCATTTATATTTTTTTTACAATATTGTATATATTATTCATATTCTATTTAAAATATAAAACTAAAATAAAATCTCATAAAATACATTAAAATAAAAAGATGTATATAATACATAGATAAAATACCTATAAGTATACCTATAAACTATACATACCTAATTATTTAAGTGTACAAATAATATCATACAAATAAAATAGAGGATGGGGAGCTTGCACCAAGTGCATGTAACTTTACATGCACTTGTGCTTATATCTTCCATATTTTTTTTACTTTTTTGAAAAATACCACCATGTATATTCATCCATATATCCCTCCAATATGTCATTCAAATTTCGTCAGAAACAGAGACTCCTATGACCTCCATCCAGAACAGGTAATTTTAACAGTTTTAGAATTGCTGTAATCGACCTGTCCTGGATGGAGGTCATAAGAGTCTCTGTTTCTGACGAAATTTGAATGACATATTGGAGGGATATATGGATGAATATACATGGTGGTATTTTTTCAAAAAAGTAAAAAATGTGGAAGATATAAGCGTCGGTGCATGTAAAGTTACATGCACCTTGGTGCAAGCTCCCCATCCTCAATAAAATAAAATATATTTATATTAAAAATAAATACACTATTAAAAAATAACTACTAATAAATAAATTCAAAAAATTAAATAAAAATCATATTAAAATACTAAATAAAATAATAACATTTTTTATTTTATACTAAAAAAATAATAAAATCATTTACTATATTAATTAATAAAATACGAATAATTCAGCCTGTTTTGTTCTTATTCGGCTGACTTGGCCCAATAGGGGCGCGTCAAGAGTTGACCTCTGGTCAACTCCCCCTACGTTTCTGATACCTGTCAATTCTGTATTTTCCCGCGTCTTACCCCTTATTTCATGGGCATCTCATCCATCCATCGTCTTCGTCCCCTTCATACGAAATGATCATGGATTATTGTATAAACACACCAACTACTTGGATCTCATGTATATACGCTCGAATCATCGCAATCGACCAGTCAATAAGGGTGATCAGCTTGTTCTATAAATAACCACCTCCGCCTCCTACGCATTCTTTGGCCATCGTCTCGAGTCTAGGAGGCATCGTATTGGATCCAACCGAGCTTCTCGTCACATGAGGAGGCAGTGCGAGGTCCGGCAAAGCTCCAGGAGCACGGAGGTGCACCCACGCCGTCCCGTCGGCTGTCCTGCTCCCTGAGCTCTCTCAGGTATAAGAGCTGCTCCTCTTAGCCCTTTTAGGTCCATTTTGATTTCAGTTTGTTATTCCCGCACTTAGTTTAGCTTGTAGATATTGGCTTTAGCCTAGAAAATCTGATCCGTAGTTCACCGAAGTCGAGCTCCGGTGAGATCCTCCGCGCATGATTATCTGCTCTCCGATCCCACTTTCGCCCTCATTCGCTTCCCCTCTCGTTTCTCCGCTCGCTAGTCACCTTTAACCAACTAGATCTGCCCCGGGTCTGCGAATTGAAGTCTACCTCTGCCACATCGCCGGACTTCGCCACCCGTCACCCATATCCAACTCATTCCATGCCTAATAGGGTCGAGGCAGTTTGCCCTCGATTCGTGCTCATTTCTGTGCAGGTTGTGCGTTCAACGGAGTCCTTCTGGGCTCGAATCAAGCCTGGCTACAGGTTCCAGGAGGTCCAATCTTTCCTGGGCTCACCTGACCTCACCGTGAGGTCCCGGAGCCTCTGTTGACCATAAGCCGCTGCGGAAAGCCTCCTTGGAGATGTAGAGCCCATAGCCATCGAAGAATCCCGTCGGGAGGAGGAGCAATTGACGAACGAAGTTCATGGAAGACAAGTTCCTCCCTGTTCTTCGTAAGGAGCAACCACCATCCGATCTGGGGAGGCGTCTCGGATTTGATCACAACCGTCCATCAGCCCCATGCTTCAACCATTCGATGGGACCCTCGATTAGATCTGAATCGGTCATCGGCAAAGCGGTATCCGCTGTTGTGCGTGCGACGCGTGTCCAAGTGAAGCTTCATCAACCATTGGATCGTGCCTTAGATGGGGTAATTTGCATATCCAGCCCTACCTTTTTTTGTATTTATAAAATAGTTTTGTAAATAAATTATAGCGTGTAAAATAATTTGGACTTTTGTAACCAGGCCCCTACATTTCCTTTAATTGCATTCGGTCCTGTCCAGCTCAACTCACGTGTTGGCACACATGAGCTGGGCAAATTACATTGTACCCCTAGGAGAGTTTTGTAATTATTAAATAGTATAATAAAATTAAATAGTGTTGTTTTATTCAGGCACTTTTGCACCTTGCCCCCAGTCTTTTATTTTATTTGCAAAAAATGCCCATACTAGGACATGTATTTTGTTGCTTTTTGTTTATTTATTAAATAAAGTTACGTTGCTTCTAAAAATACACAAAAATAGGGTTAAATGCTTCATATCTTATCTTTCACGCCACATGTTTACTTTGCATTTTGAGCATTTTAAATATTTATTAAGAATGAAATAAAGCCCATTTATTACCTGTTTAAATTATAAAATACCCAAAAAATCTAAAAATGTGTCTAAAATTTCCCAAAAATTATATATAATCTATTTTATCTTATTTTTTTACAGACCAAAAATCACTAAAAATAGGAAAACAAAAAGCCTAAAAATAGAAAAACACCAAAATCTTTTGTAAACATCTAAAAATATCCTTTAAAAATCTAAAAATATGTTTTTCTATTATAGAATTTTATTTATTAAATATTTATAAATTAAAATTAATTTGAGAAATTTTGGGACTTATTTACTATTTTTAATATCCAAATCAATTTTAGGTATTTTATTTATCCCTTATTTAGGATATTTTTGACTTTAAAAATACATAAAAATTAGCAAAAATTATAGAAAAATAACAAAAAAATTAAAAAAATATGAAAACCCAAAAAGAATTTATTTTCCGTATTTTCTCTATATTTACTCGTATTTTTAAATATATTATTATATCTTGTATATATAAAGCCTTATACATGCTATATTATTGGTATAAAGAAATGGTAATATAAAAATATAAAAAAAGAGAAAGAAAATATAAAAATAGGAATTTAAAAAATCAAATATAAATATAAAAAATAAATATATATAAAACCAAAAACCCACAAAAAGATCTATGTATATACATGATGAATGACTTGGTTGCACACAAATAACCTTAGGCTGCATGTATTGCTCTCTGTGGTTCGACCTCTACATGCTTGCTTGCTATGCATTTTATGGTAGAGAAAAATAAATCTTAATTTCACATTTTTACTATTCATTGATTTATGTATCTTGTGGGTTAACTGCTGACTAATCGAGGGTTTCAGAGTGGTCACCTCATCGACCGCGGTCTCGCCTTGTGAGACCGTGCAACCCTCTATCCCTCCTCCTGTTTATCACCAGCCACCCATTTGAAGACACATGTTTAAGCAAACGATCTACATTGTTTGATGGCGTGCCTAATTAAGGTAAATTGCATACTTATCCCCATAATTTTTGTATTTATTAATTAGTCCTGTAAATAAAATGGATAGTGTAAATAAAACATAAATTTTGCAGAAAGGCCCATGTACTTATTGTTCATTACACTTGTGTCCATTCCACGTCACCTCACGTACCGTCCCACGTGAGGTGGCAAAATTACAAGATGCCCTTGCGACTTTTTATATTTGTATTTAGTCCAATAATTTCTAATATATGTTGTATATTTATGGGAATATTGCATGTATGGTCCTAATGTTTATTTTTTTGCAAACATACCCTTCCTAGTTCATGTATTCTGGTGCTTGGATTTCATCTATTAAAAATAGCACCCGTGCTCTAAAAAATGTGTAAAAATAGGATTAGATGCCTTCTAACATGTATTGATTGAGGTTTCATCTTAGGTCATTTCGATGATTGCCGGTCAGCCTTTTGGATTGACATGACTTTGGCTAGATCTCAATCATCAAATGGCACCGTTGCCCGGGAGAAACGTCGCATATATTGGGATTATTTATTTGTTCATGCTCTCTTGTCTATTTTTGGCATTTATTTATTTTATTTTTGTCAATTATTTATTTTTTACCGTAATTGATATTAGTTGTGAACTGTCTGACACTCCTTATTGTTTGACTTAGATGTGAGGGACCACTACACGAGGGAGGACTTCTTAGGAGGACCTGTGCACCCAAGCAAGGTGGAGTAGCTTTCTATCTTAGCCGGCAGGAGAGAGCAACAAAGGAGTGCATAAAGGATTTTTTGAAGATAGTTTTCTCACATTTTTATTTTTATTTTGTAATTAAAGTGAGAGAGTGATATTTAGTTTGTAATAAGCTGAACTCTCACAAACACTGCTACTTCACGAGGTCTAGTGCTCGAGGGACTGTTACCTTGGGGGCCTCAGCGGATTTCATTGTATTTTCATCGCTTTCTTTTTGGTTCTTTGCTTTTATTTTTATTTATTTTGTATGAATGAGCACTCGCTTAGGATGTGCTTGATCGATAGATTAAGGTCCAAACCTTAATATATTTGAATGTACCTATAGATTCGTTTTCAGACTTAGTCAAATCGTAATTGTTAATTATTTGGATTTGAGATCGTGTGCCGAGAGAGGTCACTTATATCGCTGGCAGGACCTGTTGTGGCAGGCGTCGAGTGGCATCGAAGAACGGACCTTGGTCTTGTTTCTAAATAATTGGCATATGGTGCTTCACGCTAATATTATATTTTGATCTAGGGTGATTTCATCGGCTTGCATTTTGCATATATTATAACTTTCAATTCAACTATTCATCCTGCACGGAGAGAGCTGTGAAGCACTGTAAGTCTTCTGACTTTGCATGCATCATCGATTTCTAACTAGCATGGCTTTTTTGACCTTCTCCTTCTGATTTTGACCACCTAGGATGCTAAATGGAATTGGAAACTCGTTAGGCATATGCATTGAAAAATAACAAAAAAAGTGATAACCTAAATAAAATCACGTCTGTTAACTCTTTTGGACTTTTAAAATAAACGTAATGGATTCATTGCTTTGGGGAGAGTAACCCTCTCATTGTATGTGCATTTTATTCCTACATACACACTAGGATTAGTGCCCCAGTCCCAGGCCTATCTTCGTGTTTGTACAACTTTGTTGAAAATCACCTAAAATCTAAAAATGAAAAGATAAAAGACCACCCTCTCGGTCTTCACTGTGTTGAGTAGGTGAACATGGGGTTTGCTTTGCATATTTATTGTGACTTTGGATCCATCCTCATTCATCATTCTTTGAGTTAGGACATCCATGAGTTCTTGAGCTTTTCATTTTATTGAGTCCTTCTCCCCTTTCTTCCTTCGTATTATTTTCTTCTTTATAGAGTCGTGATACCGAGTCGTGATCTCCACTCTAGCAGCCGTATTTTGTGGCTACCTCCTTGCTCATATCACACCTTCTCTAGCCTGGACCAAAGAGACTCTCTCCTTGAGCCACAATTTTGTCTTTGTTCCACCTACATCTCACCTGCCCTCCTCGTCCCCTTCAGTGTCATCTCTTCTTTCACCCGGGATTGCTATGCTAGTAGATAAGGCCCGCATCGAGGTTTATGGATTACATTGATTATCTGAGTAAGCCATGCATGTTTGAGTATGCTGAGATTGGTGTGTTATTTTTGTTGGATCAAACTCTGATATGTGCATACATGATATCAAGGATTTTGATTTTGGCACGACTATAGGTGGGAGTTCTTACTGAGAATTGTTGATCTCGCACACCAAATTGAGGATGTAACTGTTTACCAATGATTTGATGATGATTCTATGAGACATGATTGCACAATCTCTTATGAGGTTCCGCCCATCTTGATTCAGACACTTGATGTGCTATCTCTCTCTGTGCTTCAAAGCGACGGTGCTCGGAACCCACATGGTTTCACTCATCCTTTTGAATGCCCCATCCTCCATCTCCTGACTCTTCCATCCCCATCTAGAACTTGAGGATATCCTCCTATCATCTTGAGCCATCTCAAATGATTTGATTGATTTGAGGGACTGCATTATGATTGCTCTGATTACTGTTTGACACCTCCATAATCTTATGCCCTCTTGATGATGATTGATTGATATTCTTTGAGGACCTGAGATTTGATGCTAGCATTTCCCTGATATTCACTGACTGAGTTTGCTTTACTACTCGAGGTCTATCTGTGGGAGGATGCAACACATTCTTTACTATCGATTTCACTCACTGCTTGTGTGTCCATCTTGATAGAGCACGAAACCGAGTCGTCTGATACGTGTTATCAGTCTCACTGTTAGATTGTGCGTCCAATTTGTTGGAGCATGGGACCCATTCTCCTAAATGTCTATACTCCTTTGAGTCTTCTCTCCTTGACAGTCCTCGTAAGGATGAGCCATTTTCTCCTAAATATTCCATGCCTAGTTAACAAAGTTCTCTGAGGGTTATCTACGAGAGTCTGTGGCATCTTCTAGATCTTTTAGTCTCTTCTGCTGGTTAGCCGATCTGTCGCCTACTGAGATCACTTCTGATGATTCGTCTGATGGATCCGACTCCTTTGAGTCCACTCTCCTTGATGACCCTTGCAAGGAGGAGTTATGTTCTTAATATTCCTGTCCTAGTATGTATCTCTCCCCAAGGGTTATCTACGGGAGGATACATCATTTTGTGGGAACTCAACTTCACTTTTGGTGTCTCCAATCTGGTGGAGAACGAAACCACATCATTTGATGTGTGTACTCGATCTCCTCTCTGGTTATGTCTCCAATCTTTTGGAACACGGGACATAGTCTTCTGATTATTCTGAGATCTCTGACTCATCTGAGTCCACTCACCTTGATGACCCTCGCAGGGTTTAGCCATGCCTTGTGATTTTCAGTGTGTCCTTGATCTGTTGACCTTATGACCACCAGATATAATGCTGCATAGAGAGTCTCTTGTTCTTCACTTTTTATATCTCAATGAGACTATGATTGACGTGGAGGAATCTGTATTGATCCTTCTTCCAACATGTCTTACGGTATCAGCTTTGATCCTTCACTCTGTTCTTATGAGCTGACGTTCTACTTTCCACTATTGGTTCCTGGCTTAGTTTTCAGTCTGTTGAACCCGTTAGCGGACGCTCACTTGATTGTATATCCGAGTGTCTTTTTCTTTCTGACTGCATCACCGTTCTCACAGGGAGACAATGATGAGAGTACGGTATTCATTTATCAGATATGACCATGCACTTCACCAGTCTTTACTTCTCGTATATATATATATATATATGTTTTGTCTTTTCATTTCTTCTTTCTCCCGTATATCATGTGTGCCCCAGATCGTTCGTCATATCTATGTGTCTATACTCAGGACGTATTTTGTCCTAAGTAGAGGGGGTGCACCTCTTGCATTATTCTTTCTTCATTCTATTTCATCACTTCTATTGTGGCCTATACTTAGGGATATCTCACCCTAAGTATAGGGGGAGCAATGTGTATATTCACCTGCCATATTTCCCTTCTTATTTGATTTCTTTTGATCTCTTCCACTGTCTCCTCTCTGGTTGATTTTCTCTGCTATACTTAGGGATATCTCACCCTAAGTATAGGGGGAGATAGACCGAGCTGTAATCTATTTATTTTCACCCTTGACCCTCCCTGCATGTAGAAACAACCTGCTATACTTAGGATTATTTCATCCTTAGTATAGAGGAGATGTTCGGCTTCCCATTCACTTATTTCTTTATTCTTTCATTCTATACTCAGTACGAGTTATGTTTTCTCCTTTTCTTTTCGATCTATGAGGACATAGCTCAAGCTAAGTATAGGGGGGTCGTATATACTATATATATACTTTAGCTATAACTCATACTTTTGTATTTTAATAATAAATATGACCAAAATACTATATACATATACAATTCATTAAATCAATTAATAAATGATGCATATTATTTCTCAAATTCTTTTTGTATATACCGATTAATAAGTTAGGTTAAATTTTTTTGCAAAAATGATTTGAAATATGGTTTGACCCGTTTGGAAAACTTTTGTAAAATGTTTGCAACCTTTATAAAAATTGTCTGATATGTAAAATTTCTTTTCATTGTCTGAAATAAAATGTTTTGAAAACTTGTTTCCAAATGATTTTGAAAATGGTTGCAAAAATATTTTGAAAAATCTATATATACTGTTTGAAAAATTGCAAAATGGCTTTCAAAGGTTTATAAATATTTGCTAAAATTACTTTGACTATAGTTTTCAAAATTGTTTTCAAATAAGTTTGAGAAATATATGTATCATTATACATATATAAATTCTTTACTAATTGTATATACATACCTATAACAATAATTAATATCCAACCTGTAAATTCTTTGAACTCTCTATTCTTGTTAAAAAATAAAAAGAGGCATGCCCGTGTAAATAGTTGCACATATTTATTATTGATGCCAAAAGTCTTTTAATTTTTCCAAAATATCTGCAAATACTTTTGAAAAAATGCATCATCAAAATAATTTCTACATTATACATAGCATTTGCATAGCATTCACATTTTTCGTATTGAGTTTGATGACTGAACTAGTCTAAGTAAAGTTGAAGATTGGGGCTTGGTTGGACCTTACAACACCTAACTTCACTGGAACCTTATGGGAACTAGGTTTGAGGTACTTCAGATCTCTTGAGACTTAATTCTTTGAGACTCAGGGCTGGGTTCAAGATACCTCAATTGACTAACTAGAACTTTTCGAGACGCACACATGACTCTTGTCGATCGTGACCTAACTTGGACATTTGCACTTTTCACTTGGCTCAACTCAGTTGGAGTGGTGAGGGGATTGGATTTGCCGGTCTGAGATGCACACAAGTGGAAACATTTATCCTCCTCTAGGTAGGGAAGTGCACTCCAACGCGTCCAGTGGCGTCAACGTCTAAAGATAGGAGAGTGTGGTTTGCAATAATGCTTCAAAAGAGGGATAGTATTCTGGCTCAAAAGGAAAAACTCCTTATGTAAATGTTGTTGTGTATAGTATTCAAAAAAACTCCAAAAAAGTGGACAGATCTGATTGAAAATAAAAAAGCCTGCCGGAGCATGTATATATGTTGTATAGTCAATAAACAAGCTTGAGCATCAAAATTATACCATGTGAGCCTACAGCTGGATGAGTTGACTACACTGGTCATGCATCCCAGGATAGGTAGCTACACTGGCTACCGTTCACCCCCTCCGCTTGAGCTGGTTGCCACTTGAACTTAGAAGGAAATACCCCACTCCTCGAGGAAAGAGTTGCTGGATTGGGGAATCATCGGGTTTCCATTTTGGAGAAGTCGGTTCTTTTGTCATTTCAGTTGGGAAGAGTCGCTATCACTTACACCGTACAAGTCAACTTCATAGTCATAATTGCGTATGATGTAGACTAGTCTTAACATGGCTATTGAGGTGGGTTGAACTGAGTTCTGTGATTCTCGAAGGCTGTTGTGTTTTAATTCTGGTTCCCGACCAGGTTCCACACATACTCTCACACCAAGGTTTGACTTGAGCTCCAAACTTTGATTTTGTGAATACAAGTTTGAAAATCAACCCACATTATTTTTCTTTTCTTTATTTTTATTTTCTGCACTTATTGCATAAGTGATTGCTAAGGACTAGTAAAGGAAAGTATAGGGGGTGATGAATCTCCAATTCATCACCTTTATTCTATCATTTTGTCCTTAAAAACCCTAGATAATACATGTAAATAACATTATTTTGTACATATTAACATTCATTGTTCATTCCATTTATTGTATAAAAAAGATTTTTAATGCCAAAATTATAGAATAAAGAAAAGAAAAGAATAAAATACCAAAGGTATTTTATGACCCTAAACCCCGAGACCAAGTCAAGAATTGAATTGATCGACAAGGAATAAAATAGGGGGAGATAAGGGCCATGAATACAATAATACAAGAAAAACCAAATTCTTTTATTCATTCAATAAAGCATTTTTAGGACCTATTTTATTTTTCACTTTTTATATCTCAAATAGAAACTTTGTGCATAAAAGTCGTGGATAATAATATATAGAAAAATACAAAATTGATTTCATGAGAAAATACTATACACTGTACTTTCTATACACAGAATAAAAGGCCAAAACTCAAACTTCCCAAACCCATATCTCTTAAAAAAACTCAAAATGTATAAAAATCACCTCTAATTGTATATAAATTTTAATAAGCTATTTAATGAAGTGGTTTCATATTTTTTTAGAGTTAATATGTGAAAGTTAGGTCTTGGACCCCTATTGTACTATATACTTGAATAAAATATTCATTTTATTTATTCTTTATTATTTTTATAACTTTACATTTTAATAATTTTGTAAATATTATTTATAGTATATGTACATACTAAAACTAGAATAAAACCATAAAGAAAGCATAAAAATAAAATAATATCCAAAAGTACATAAATAAAATACATGCGCTTATAGCTATATAATTTATACCCCTATTTATTTAAGCATATAAATAACATCAAAAAAATATAATAAAAATATATTTATACAAATAAAAATAAGTTTTAAATATATAAAATAAGAGAATAAAATAATAAAATAAAAAATAAAAAAATAAAAAAAATAAAAATAAGATATACAAAACACAAATGAATATACCTATAAATAAACCATAAAAATTAACTTGTGATAAATAACACCAAAAAATAAATAAAAATTATATTAAATTACTACATAAAAAATGAAGAATTTTAATTTATAATAAAAATTAATAAAATCATTCATTATGTTTAATTATTTATTTTCAAATAAAAGAACCTATTTTGTCCTGCAGTGGTCTACGTGGACCAATTAGCTTTCGAGGATCGTTGACCTCCGGTCAATTCCCCATTCCTTCTTCTGACTTCTATTAGAATCTCGAGGACCCACCTTTTCGGAATTTTTCCTCATCGCTCCATTGTTCCAATGCCCTCGAGCCCTTCACAAGACCCGATCCTCGATCTCTCAGGAATCTCACCGGTCCATTAGATCTCCTGCACATATCTTCATTTCTTTCTGAAGCGTCGGTCCCGGGTGCCTCCACTATTTATAAATAACTCCACCTCCCCTCCTCTTCAATTTTGGTCGTCGCCCATGTCCTTGAGCCCCCGCCTCTGGCCTAGTGTGTCTCCATGTGACAGGTGGAGTACCCCTGAAGTAATCGAGAGTGGTTGAAGGAGGCAGATCTGCACCCACGGTTGACCTCGCCATCCGGCCTGCTCCCTACCTTCACCAAAAGGTATAAGAGCTTTCTAGGTAGATTTCATTCATGTGTTTTATTTCATGTATTTTATTTCGTTTCTTAGTTAGTTATCTTAAATTAACTATGACCCCTCACTGGAGCTCTCGAGCTCCGACATGGTTTCACTGTCGTTCCCCCGGTTTCGATGCACCCTTCCACCTTCATTTCATTCCTCAATTGTTTCCCTTCATTCCAGGCCTTCATTTCACCCAGATTCCTAGTTAATATGGAGATCCGTGTTCCCCTCTTCTGCTCGCCGGAGATACACCGCCACACCCCATATGCCGTTCACCCACACCAATGACAGCACCCAGGACCCCTTTTTTCTTGTGCGCATTTTCTTTGTAGGTCATGTACGCTCCAGACCCCTTGGGGGGGTCGAGTTTTGATCAAGCTAGAGATACCTGGAGCCCATTATTTCCCCGAGCTCCCTAGCCATCACTAAGGCTCCAACGTACCTCATGAAGCCTTCATTAGATGTGGAGGAGCTAGTTCGATGTTTGGCGCCTTCTACGAGCATCCCAGGTGGTCGATGTCGAGATACATGAGATCAAAGCTCAAAGGAATGGGGGTTCTTCCCTATTCTTCTGAGCGCCTTTAGAGACGTCGGATCGAACCCTATCTCTAGATTCCTAAGATGTCGTTGGATGTTGCCGCCCATGACCGTTGATCTCCCACGTGGGGATCTAATTACGACCATCTAAGGCTGAAGCGTTACCAACTGTCCAGATGAAGACACATGTTTAAGTGAATGATCTCCACCGTCTGATGGCACGCCTAATTGGGGTAAATTGCATACATAGCCCTGCAATTTTTGTATTTATTAATTAGTCCTGTAAAATAAAATGGATAGTGCAAATAAAACAAAACTTTTACAGAAAGTCCTTTGTACTTATCATTCACTACACTTGGAACCATTCCACGTTACCTCATGTGTCGTCCTACGTGAGGTGGTGAAATTGCAAGGATGCCCTTGCAACTTTTTGTATCTGTATTTAGTCCAATAATTTTTAATATACACTGTATATTTTGGGAACATTGTATATATGGTCTTGATGTTTATTTTATTTGCAAATATACCCTTCCCAGTTCATGTATTTTGGTGCTTGGATTTTATTTATTAAAAATGTCATATGTGATCCAAAAAATTTGCAAAAAATAGGATTAGATGTCTTCTAATGTGTATTTTCATTCCCCATTTTTATTTTAGCATTTTGGACATTTTAACTTTTTATTAAAAATGAAATGAGCACATTTTTATCCTTATTTGTATTATAAAATACCAAAAAAATAGAAAAACATTTTGAAAAATTCCAAAAAATATATTAGCATATTTTACTCCAGACCAAAAATCCCTAGAAATAGAAAAAGACTAAAAATAAAAAAGCTCTAAAATGCTTTATAAAAATATTAAAAATCACCAAAATTACAAAAATATGTTTTTCTAATTCTGAATTTTATTTACATTATTATCTATCTATTAAAATTGATTTGAATATTTTTGGAGGTAATTTGCTATTTTTAATCTTCATTTCAATCTCGACATATTATTTAATCTCTGATTTGGGATCTTTTTTATTTTAAAATGCATAAAAATTAGCAAAAATTCCAGAAAAATCATAAAATATTAGAAACCTATATAAACTAAAAAACAATTTAATTTATGTATTTTATTTTTTTTATCAATATTTATAATTATATTACTCTATATGGCATACATAGCCTTATATATTCTATTATCTATTAAAAAGAAAAAGGAATATGAAAAATATAAAATTATAAAAAGAAAATAAAAAAATATAAAATCAAAAATAAATAAATAAATAAATATATATATATATATATGTTAAAAATAAAATACACAAATTAAAAACCCACAAAAATAATAGAAAATTGGACAATAGAAAAGGACAAGTTTTTGAGCTAAATTGCCCTGATTTACCGTTTGTTCTCTGAGTTCGACCTATACACATGCTTACACCTATACACTTTTGCTGTAGAGTTATAAAATTTAACTCCACATTTTTGCTATTTATTGCTTGATTCATATTGTGGGTTAATTGTTAATTGATCATGGGTTTCTTGAGTGGTCAATGCATCGACTTCATTTCTTGCCTTGTGAGATTTCTAGACCCTCACTAAACTCGTGATTATCAGTGATGAGCCTAGACTTCAGGAATAAAGTAAAAGTGGAACAAGAATAACAAGGAAAGTTTTACATTATTTCCCGCTAACTCCGAGATTGAAACGATAAGGAAACAACGAAAATATGTTATGGCATTCTGAGCATAATCGTGAAGAGTACATGGAGAATTCATCAGAATCTGAATGCTGGAAGGAATTAATGTCAACATTTCCTTCATTTTCAGTGGAAAAAGGAATTGCGTTATTGGTTTATGTGCAGCCAAATTTAATCCTTATGGCAAGTAAGGACTATTTTTGTTGGCCAGTAATGACAACGACATACGATCTACCTCCATGGTTATGTAACAAGAGACAATTAATTTTCTTGTCATGTTGGTGTCAGGACCTACTCATTTGGGAAAATATATCAACATGTATTTGCGTCTACTAATAGATGATTTGAAGGTACTCTTGTTCGATGGAGTTGATACATATGATGCAAATAAAAGTCAAACATTCAAAATAAAAGTAGCACTATTGTAGACTATAAATGACTTCCCGACTTATAGAATGTTATCCGGATGGAGTACACATGGACGCAAAGTTGTCCATATTATATGGAAAGTACAAAGTCTTTTCAACTTCAACACGGTCGAAAACCTTGTTTTTATTGTCTTAAGCATTTTCTCTCAACCGATCATCCATATCAGAGACAAAAACAAGTATAATAGGAATACCATAAAACTTGTATATCCCCTGACAATAAAAATCAGTGATAAGATATTATCAACATAACTGGAATTTGAAAACTCAGTCATGGGCAATGGAGATATTATACAACCTCTATCTGATTTTGGTAACAGTCACGATTGGATTAAAAATAGTATATTTTGGGAATTACCATATTGGAGTAAATTATGGATACGCCTGGCCACGTCACCTCACGAGACCTTCGTACGCGAGGGAGGGCATTTTGCACCAGGGACCCCAGGCTTTTTGGTATTTTTAAGCAGTCCAGAAATTATTTTGTAACATTGTAATCTTTTTGGTGAAATTATAAGTGAGCCCTCAGGTTTTTGTTATTCTACATTAGGCCCCTGCCAGGCACGTGTTACCACTTGCGACTGTAGGAAATTTGCACGCATACCCCTGGATTATTGATTATTTGCGATTGGTCCAAAAATATTTTAATCAGTTATATTTTCCGGAAAAAATGCAAGTTGCCCCATGGACTTTTGCATAATTACATAAATGCCCAAGCTAGTAGTGTAATTTCTTTTTGCTTCTTGCATTTATTCCATGCATCTCTAAAACCATAAAAAATCCCGAAAAATTACCATAGCTTCCTGTTTCATTCCTCTATCACGCCATATTTTTATTTTACATTTTTGCATCATTTTAATATTTATAAAAATTCAAAAACATGCATTTTCATCTCTGTTTGCATTAGAAAATACCTAAAAAATATAAAATCTCTTTGAAAAATTCTCAAAAATATATATTTTGCCTATTTAAGTGTGTTTTATATTCAGTCCAAAAATAACTATAAAATACAAAAGAAAACTCACAAAATTATAAAATCCCAAAAATCTCTATAAAAATATTAGAACTCCATAAAAATTAAAAAATATAATTTCTATTGCCAAATTTTCTCTATTTTATTCTCTTTATTTTAAAATTAATTTGGAGAATTTTGATTCTTGTTTGATATTTTTCATCTCTATTTTAATTTCAGGCATTTATTTTATTCCCTGTTTTAAGTATTTGTGACTTTAAAAATATCAAAAAATAGGAAAATATAGAAAAATCACAAAAATATTAGAAAATTATAAAAAGCAAAATATATTTTATTTTCTGTATTTTGATTAATTTTATCTACTTTTATAAATATATTATCTCTCTCCTTCCCTTATTACATATATATCTTATTTTATAGGAAAAGAAAATATAAAATATATAAAATATAAAAAGAAAATATAAATCAAAAAATTCAAAATCAAAATATAAAAATATAAAATCAAAAATTAAATAAAAATAGAAAATAAAAAACCCACAAAAATAGCATTTTTAGACAAAAACATCACAATCATTCTGGCGCATTGATTTTGCCTGATCTGTCCTGCTTGTTCCCTGTGTTCGACCTCTACATACTTGCTCCTCTACACATCTTTTACGTAGAGTTATAATAAATTTTAACTCTGCATCTTTCTTGTCATTGTTTGATCATCTGTTGTGGATTAATTGTTGATTGAATTCAGAATTTCGTGTGGTCGCCATAGCGACTGTGTCTCCGCCCTGTGTGAGACATATTTAGACCACCCGACATTCTCGGATTCATCAAATGGTGCTGTTGTAGGGGACCAATAGCGTATAGACCGGATTTCTTTGTGATTGATTGTGATATTATTTGTCTATACTTTTGCTTCATTTATTTTCTTTGTTTTTGATATATATATAGTTTGAGCTATCTAACCCCATCTCTTTGTTGACTTTGTGCGAGTTACCGCGGATCGAGGGAGGCATGCTACCCTAGGCGCCTACGCACCTACGTGAAGTCGGCTTCTGCCTACCAACCTAGCTCAAAGAAGACTTAGAGAAATTTCGTAGATTTAGCTAGCTTTTTAAATTATGTATTTATTTGTGTAATTCAAGTATGAGAGAGAGACACATTAATTTGTAATATTCAGAACTTGGACACTTCGACACTTCACGAGGTCCATTGCTCGAGGCATTATTCCCATGGGGGCCTCGTCGGTTTTTTCTCGATTTTCAAGCCGGTTTTATTCTCTTCGAATTTTCTGTTATTTTGATTCACGAGGATTTAGCCCCCTAGATTTAGGAGTTTTTTTATTGTGATGTAATTAGCTAAGGCCCTGCACCTAATATCTTGCATGCACATATAGATCGTAATTAGACTTAGCTAATAAATCATTTAAAAAACTATTTGACTTGGATTAGAGACCACGTGCCGAGAGAGGTTGTATACGGCGCTGGCAGGATCCACTGCGGTGGACACCGATCGGCCGCCTAGACCGGACTCCGGATTCTCTTCTTAGTTGATAGCTACTTGTGCTTCACGATCAATACAAATTGCTTATCTAGGGAAGGTTTCCTCGTGTATCATATAGGTAGTTTATTTTCTTGTCTTTAAATTTATGTGTGGATCACCCTGCATGTAGAGTGCTAGAGCAAGGTACGCATTTCTAACTTTGCATGCATCATTGTGTTTGATCGCGCATCAGCTTTTCTGACTTCCTCCCCCGTTTTATTGGACTCAAAATAACCAAGAAAATCAGAAAATTTGTTAGGTATTGTTTTTATTCAGAAAAATACTAAAAAAGAGATAACCAAATAAAATTGGTACTGTTAATGCAAACTTGACCTTGAAACTCACCTCACTCAAAATTTTTATCTTGAGGAGAGTAACCCTCTCCTTGGTTGATTTATCTACAGCGAGAGAGTGACCCGCACACTAGGATAGAGCCATACCTGAACTCCTCTCAGACTACTACTCTAGGGTTAGCCGTTCTCCAGTGAGGATCTCTCCGGTAACCGGTAAAGCAGACCGTGACGTCCTTAATAGAGTGAATTGATCGGGTAGCCGGTATACGGTCCGCAATTCATACTGGCTGGGAAAGATCTAGCCTTAGATTGGGACATTCTCCTAGGAGCATCGGGTTCCTACCAACTCGCTTAATCGCTATGATAGATTGATTGATCACCTAAATAAAATTGAAAAGATAATCAACCGAGCCTTTACGGTCATCAGCTCAGGCATTGCGTAGGTGAACCGGGAGTTTGATTTCTCATCTTGTTTGTATTCCAGATCTCATCCGCCCTTGTCTCCAGGTCACGATGATGGGAAGGAGATCCCTTAGGCTACGTATGGTGGCACCACTATCGAGCACTCCTCCCTATTCATCTAGGTCGGCTTCGGGGAGTTTAGACCCTCTCTCCGAGTCTGAGTTTATGTCCACCCTGTTCCCCCTTGACCACCCTTCTTCTTCTGTCAGTCTTGTGGGGTCAAAGCATAGTGCAACACAGATTCCTGTACATTTGATGACACTTGAGATGGGTACTTTTGCCTTTGCAGAGACCCAAGATATGGCCAATAGTGAGGGACGCCCAGATGAGCCGGGACAGCCTTTGTATGTATATGATCATATTGCCATCAACAATTCATTGTTAGCTTCCTTGGAGACTATGCAAAGACAGATCAGAGATCAGGGAGCCTTCATGGGTGAAATCATGAGAGAGCTGACGCAGATGCGAGAGGACAGAGTAGACAGACCCGAGGGCGGTGGAGAGATACCAGAAGCAGGAGGCGGAGCAGGAGAAGGACATCACCAGGAGGGTCCACCATCGAGGACTATGAGACAGTTGCACAACCCTAGTGCAACTCTCACTCACCAATGGATCTAGCTTCCTCCCATTGACGGGAACTTCTAGCTTCGCCCCCAGATTATCCAGTTATTGCCAAAGTTTCATGGGCTGGCTATCGAGGAGCCTCGTCTCCATCTGTAGGAGTTCGAGATGATTTGTAGCATGGTCCACGACAGACTGGTGGACGAGGACACGATAAAAATGATTGCCTTCCCGCTCTTATTGGTTGACAGAGCAGCCTATTGGCTGAAGCATCTAGGAAGCTACGTCACATCTTGGGAGAAGCTCTAGACCGAGTACTTGAACAAGTACTATCCTCTCGACCGGACCAACTCAGCGCAAGCTATGATCAGTAACTGCACTATGATCCCGAATGAGCAGTTCCATGAGGCTTGGGATCGATTTAGAGAGATAATTGACTGGTTTCTACATCACGAGATATCAAATCCCAACATGGTTCAGAGTTTCTTTTATGGGCTAACACCGGAGCTGCAGGGGCTTGTGAATGCCTCTTATGGTGGGTCCTACTTTTCCAAGGGTGAAGACCAGGTCTGGGCCACCTATGAGGAGATGGTAGAGAACTCGATAGTGATGTCCCAAGCCCAGGTCTACACACAGTCGAAGATCCCCCAATAGGCGGTTTCATATCAGAGAATTGCACGAATCGATGCTGGCTCCCACATTCCGCCAGCAGCAGCAACTCAGGCTAAATCCGTCGCTGTCGACATGGGGATCATTAGTGAGAAGCTGGACCACATCAAGATCCTTGAGAAGAAGCAGAGCCAAGGGCTTGCATAGATGGACCAGTTGACGAAGACAATGAGTGACCTGAAGACTCAGATCCTATGCATTCAGGAGGCCCAGATGTCTACACAGCAGCCTCCTAGGTCACGTGCTGATTCCAGCCGTAGCAGCTCCACCCAAGCCTCTACCACATACCGCCAGGTTCACCATATCCAGGTAGAGTCGGTCCAGCAGCTACAACACTACCCATCGCCGCCACTATCTTAAGACACTCAGATAGTGGTTTACTAATCGGATCAGCCATTGGCAGTTCTTCCTCCACCACCTGTTGAGCAGGAGCCATTGATGGAAGTTAATGGGATATGGTACGATCGGTACCCACAGCTGGTCGGGATTCGTCACGATCACCCCGGAGTCTGTTGAACCACCGGAGGCACCTCATCCCAACAACAACCTCCTGCTCAGGGCAACCAGAACAGCCAGCAGCAACAACAGCCCTATCACTCCCACCAGCAGTACCAGCAGGGTCCTCATCCCTCTTATCAGGGACAGTAGTGGAGGCAGCGTCAGCAGCCTCCCTAGCCATACTCCCAGCCTCCCCCTCACTATTCACAGCAGCAGCAGCCTCATTTCCAGCAAGGGAACACTTACGGTTCTTCGGCACCTGCCTTCGAGAACCCATCTCTTAACAACCTTGCCCGCATGCTCTTCGAACAGCAAGCATCCTTCCGGTGAGAAATGGATGAGTTCCGGCAGGAGATGAGGGATATCATCAAGGGAAAAGCTGCCATACCAGCTTAGGTCAAACCCAACCCGAACAGTTTGAAGAGAAAATCTGAGCAGGTACAGTCTATAGAGGATACCACTCCTAGTGACTCTTTGAATGACATGTCTTCTATATTTGATGCTGATTTTGTGACACTTAGGAGCGGTAGGATGCCAGCCGGTGGCACCTCGTTTGAGCGACAATCACACGAGGAACCCGGAGCGCCAGACGAGGAGAATAGCGGTGCTGATGCCACTGATGATGTTGATGACGGTGGTGTTGATGCCACCAAGGATAGAGATCCAGTTGACGGTACTGAGGTCGTTGTGACTCCAGATATAGACGGTGGTGCTGATGCCTCCATTTCACTTGATGCTGAGCCATTGCGTGGTATTGATGCCGCGAAGACAGATGTTGTGGGTGGTACGGATGCCACCACCCTACTTCAGTTGTGCTTCCATCTGTTGTGTTGCCACCTTTTGTATCTCAGGACTGTGGTAACAAGAAAAAAATCAAAAATATGAATGAAGGAGAGGTTTCTTTATCTACTCTGAGTCCATATGTGTTGCATGATGATCTTGGTATGGATTATATTCCTTTACAAGCACAGGAACCTCTTCTTAGCCCTCCATCTGAGGAGGGCCCAGCCATCCCCTTCCCTCAAGCACTCCGCTTGGCGAAGGGGAATAAAAAAGAAAATCTAAAAAAGACACATCAGTTAGAGTTCAACCAACAGATGATTGATAGATTTCAGATTCAGCTGACTCTACAGGAGGCACTAGAGCACATCCTCCTCTTCTAGAAGAACTTGAGAGAGAAGACTATCGTACGCAGGAAGAGGAGGAACCATAGAGGAGAGATCCATGTGCTCACCCGTGCCACATGCTTTGCCATTCAGAACCGACTGCCAGCCAAGAAACCTGATGCAGGAGCTCCCTATGTCAGATACAAGATTCAAGAGCAGAAGTTCGATCGTACTTTATTAGACAGCGGCTCTTCAATCAACCTCCTTCCGGCAGCCTTACTTAACCGATTCGAGTTTGGCCCTCTCCATCGGAGTAGGACAGTCCTTCAGTTTGCTGATAAGTCTATTAAGAGGCTGAAGGGATTGTTGAGAAACATGGTCGTTACCATTCAGGGCCTGAAATTACCCGTGAACTTTGTTGTATTGGACATGGAGATCCCTGAGTCGGTAACAGATACCCCCATCATACTTGGATGCCAATTCTTGGCCACTGCCAAGGCATTATCCGATCATGATAGTGGGAAGGTGTACTTTCGTGTAGAGGCGAAAGTATACAAATAGAGATGATCGACGAGACCAGAGCGCGAGATTCAGCCTGCTCAGAGCAGTTCAGTAACACCGAGCATATGATAGAGGCTGAGCGGGACGTCCACCAGGAGTGCGACTTTGTGATGACCGATGATAAAGCATTTTGGGCAGATCTGGTAGCACGAGCCCTCACCTTGCCAACAGATTCATCGTACGTACAGCTTATGGCAGTCGAGAGTTTGGAGAGCACATCCCTGACAGAGGACACATTAGAGGTCTACAATTGCGGGATGAGTTGTGAAGAAGATTTTTATTCATGTTCTTCTGATTCAGGTCCCTCGGATTCAGATATTGATTGGGATGACTTCAATGAATATTTGCCATGTCTGATTCCTTCTGAGCCGACAGCTACGATGGAGTGCAAGCCAGCACAGTTTACAGATATTCCAGCATGGTTCCTTTTGTCAGATTTTCATGATCGGCGAGAGTTCTCTCATGCAGATTCGGTAGCCTTTAGTCAGATATATCAGAAGCCAGATTTGCTAGCTCCCAGTTGCCCAGAATTGAAGCCCTTGCCGCAGTTGCTGAAGTATAGATTCCTTGCGGGTGAGCCAGATATGCACCCAGTCATTATCTCAGCAGATTTGACTAGAGAGCAAGGATCTCGTTTGATGGAGGTTCTTGAAAGAAACCGCAAGGTAATAGGATGGAGTATAGATAATCTCCAGGGGATTAGTTTGTCTCTGTGCTCCCACCATATCTACCTCGAAGAGGACGCCAAGCCCTCACGTGAGTTCCAGCGACGGCTGAACCCGAACCTTCGAGATGTGGTCATGAAGGAAATATCAAAATGGTGGAGCGCTGATTTTTATCTACCCCATCTCCGACTCCAAGTGGGTTAGTCCATTATATATGGTACCCAAGAAGACGGGTATCACTACAGTTGTGAGTGAGTCTGGAGAGGAGATAGCTACTCGGGTACCCACTTCTTGGAGAGTCTGTGTGGACTACAGACAATTGAATCAGACCACCAAGGAAGGATCATTTCCCGCTGCCATTTATTGATCAGATTATCGAGAGGCTTTCTGGGAAGAGTCACTGTTGTTTTCTTGACGGGTACTCTGGCTATAACCAAGTGGCCATTGCGCCCGAAGACCAGGATAAAACAACTTTCACCTGTCCATTTGGGACATATGCTTTTAGACGGATGCCTTTTGGTTTGTGTAACGCCCCGGCGACATTCCAAAGATGCATTTTATCCATCTTCTTGGACATGGTGGGTGACTGTTTAGAGGTCTTCATGGATGATTTCTCGGTCTATGGCGATGGGTTTGATGCTTGTCTTGACTGCCTAGACCGTGTACTCCAACGCTGCATTGAGGTCAATCTTGTCTTGTCTTGGGAGAAGAGTCACTTCATGGTTACTCAAGGGACGGTCCTTGGCCATATCATCTCCAACAGGGGCATGGAGGTTGATCCGGCCAAGGTGGATATCATCAGAAAACTCAATCCACCGTCCAATCTCCGACAATTGTGGTCTTTTCTGGGACACGTTGGTTTCTATCGACGGTTCATTCAGGACTTCAGTCGTTGCTCGACCGCTCACTGATTTGCTGACAAAAGAAACTGAGTTCATTATAGATGATAAGTGTCTTGCATCATTCGAGACTCTCAAGAATCTAGTTGTTGAGGCTCATGTCCTTCAGCCACCTGACTGGTCTCTCCCATTTGAGATCATGACGGATGCTTATGATTTTGTTGTAGGGGTTGTGATTGGACAGAGGAGGGAAGGATTGTTGTATGCCATTCACTACGCTAGCCGGACTTTGGATGCCGCTCGGCGGAATTACACTATGACTGAGAAGGAGATGCTAGCTGTAGTCTTTGCTTTGGATAAATATAGATCATATATTCTGGGATCAAAAGTGACTATCTTTACAGACCACACCGCCATCCGATACCTCATGGCAAAGAAGGATGCCAAAGCTCGACTTACCAGATGGATCCTTCTGCTCCAGGAGTTTGATATTGAGATTAAGGATAAACCTGGAGTTAAGAATGTGGTGGCGGATCACCTCTCCCGATTAGAGAACCTTGAGGAATCTGAGCCCATTGCACCTTTTACTGAGACATTTCCAGATGAGGTGATCCTTGTTATTGCCTCGCTCCCATGGTACACCGACATTGTAAACTATCTTCTCGCCAAGACGGTTCTACAAGGTTGGCCCAAGCAGCGACTTGAGACCTTCCTTGCGAAGGGCAAGTCATACCATTGGGAGGATCCCATCCTTTATCATGAATGAGGGGATAGTATCTGGAGGAGGTGTATTCCCCAAGAAGAGTAGCATAGCATCCTCACCTCTTGCCACAAGCTTGAGGCAGGAGGACATCATTCTGGGAGACGAACAACGCATAAGGTGCTCCAATCCAGCCTTTGGTGGCCTACCCTCTTCAAGGATTCCGAAGAATTCGTGAAGAGGTGTACTGACTATCAAAAGATGGGTACTTGCGAACAGAGAGATATGATGCCCATGCAGCCCATTCACTTTTGTGAGGTTTTTGACGCATGGGACATTGATTTCATGGGCCCATTTCATAAGAGTCAGGGATTTGAGTACATTCTGCTTGCTGTGGATTATGTGAGTCATTGGGTTGAGGCCATCCCTGCCCGAACCGCATATGCTAAGACTGTGTGTCGATTTTTGAGGAAAAATATCATTTCATGATTCGGGGTACCTAGAGTTCTGATTTCAGACGGGAGTCTCACTTTATCAACAACAAGGTAAGGGCCCTTGTGGATGAGTTCAGCATTGACCATCGTGTTGCCACTCCATATCACCCTCAGACTAATGGTCTTGCTGAAGTATCGAACAAGGAGATCAAGACTATTTTACAGAGGTAGTACACCCAGACCAAAAGGATTGGTCACAGCTTTTGGACTCGGTCTTGTGGGCATATCGAACTTCCTTCAAGGCACCATTGGGGACATCTCCCTTTTGTCTCGTCTATGGCAAGCTGTGCCATTTGCCAGTGGAAATCAAGAACAAGTCACTATGGGCAATCACAGAGTTATTATTGGATCCCGAGAGTATAGGAGAACAGAGGAAAGCAGAGTTGGCAGCCCTAGAGGAACTGAGAGATACATCCTTTTCGAGTAGCCTATAGCACAAGGAAAAAGTGAAGATATGTCATGATTCTCATATCAGCCATAAACTGTTTGAGCCAGATCAGCGTGTATGGTTGTTTGATTCTAGGCTGAAATTATTTCCAGGGAAATTACAGAGTAAATGGAAGGGTCCTTATGTGGTCAGAAAGGTACATGACAATGGCAGTATTAATATATCTGAGTTGTCACCATCCTCTACCTTTCGAGTTAATGGTCAGCGCCCTGAAACTATATCTAGATCATGATCCGTCGACCGTTGAAGTTGCCCCTATTCATTTGGTATGAGATGTGCTCTTTGATTCACATCACCTGCATCTCATACATGGTTATCACTTCCATCTTCCAATGTATAGATCCATATGTCAATATCATTCATTCATTCATTCGTTATGTCTGCTTCCCCATCGTCATCTTATGATTTTGCTATACTTAGGATACACCTTGTCCTAGGTATAGGGGGTGCACACACTGGGTTATTCTATTCTATTATCCCCTCTTCTATCTCTTCTTCTTGTCTATACTCAGGGTATTTTACCCTAAGTATAGGGAGAGACAGACTGAGCTATGATATGTTTATTCTCTTTTCTTCTTTTCTTCTTTTCCTTTTCTATCTTCTTTATCTATCAAAAAGGTGTCACCCCTTTTTGTCTATCGTCTATACGTATGACGTATTTGGTCCTAAGTATAAGGGGTGTGCACCCCGAGTTCTTTTATTCTTTGGTCTTATCCATTGTCTCCTCTTCTTGTCTATACTTAGGGATATCTTACCCTAAGTATAGGGGGAGATAGTCTGAGTACGATCTGTTCATTCCCACCTTTGACCCTCCTGCTTTATGTACAGTATGCTATACTTAGGATTATTTGATCCTAAATATAGGGGGGACGGTCAACTTCTCATTTATTCACTCATTTCTTTCATTTATTCTTTAAACTTTTCTATACTCAATACGAGTTATGTCTTCTCTCTTTCTCTCTGATCTATGAGGACATAGCTCAAGCTAAGTATAGGGGGGGTCGTATATACTCCGTATATACTTTAGCCATAACTCGTACTTTCGTATTTTTGTTAATATTATGGCTAATTACATTAATTAAAATTCATTAAAAGCCTTAATAAAAGATGTTGATTATTCCTCAGATTCTTTTGTATTTACAGATTAATAAAATAGGTGAAAATATTTTTTGCAAAATGTTTGAAAAATAGTTTGAAAATCTTTGTGAAAACATTTTAAAAGCTATTTGGAAAATGTTTTATTACATGTTTTCAACCTTTGTAAAATGTTTTGTTTGTAAAATTTCTTTTCTTTGTGTGAAATAAAATGTTTGAAAAAACGATTTGTAAATGGTTTGAAAATGGTTGCAAAAATATTTTGAAAAATCTATCTTTATTATTTGAAAAACCTTTGCAAAATGATTTTCAGATGTGTGTACATGTTTATAAAAATTGTTTGTAAAAATTATTTTGGACTATAGTTTTCCAAAATTATTTGTAAAAATATTTTCAAATAAGTTGAGGAATATATACATCACACCTAAAATTTCTTATTATATCTACTTATAAAATCGACCACTTACCCCTTGTAAATTCTTAAAATCTACTTCTTGTAAATATAAGATGCATCTCTGTGTAAATATTTTAACCTAGTTTTTATCCAAAAACTTTTGTTTTCAAAAATCCAAAAAACATTTACAAAATCAAAACATCAAAAACATTTGAAAAATCTTTTTAAAAAATACAAAAAAAATTGCATATGCATCGTCTTTTCAAAAAAATCCATAAAAAAATTCAAAATCTTTGAAAATTGCGTCACAAAAATATTTTCTGCATAGCATGAGCGTTTTTCAGATTGAGTTTGATAGTTGAACGAGTCTAAGTAAAATCCGAAGATTAGAGCTTGATTGGACCTTAAAATCTACCTAATTAACAGGAACCTTATAGGAACTAGAATTGAGGTACTTTAGGTCTAGATGACATAATTGTTTGAGGATCATGAGACTTGGTTCAATGGATTCTTGACTGCCTAAGTAGAGTATTTCGGATCACACACACGACTCTTGTTGATAGTGACCTAACTTGGACATCTGCACCTTTCACGTGGCTCAACTCAGCTGGAGTGGTGAGGGGATTGGATTTGCCGGTATGAGAAGCACATAAGTGGAAACATTTGTCCTCCTCTAGGGAGGGAAGTGCATCCCAACCCGTCCAGTGATGAGGAATTCTAAAGACATGAGAGTGAGGGTTGCAATAAAGCTTCAAAAGAGGGATAGTCTACTGGCTCAAGAGGAAAAACTCCTTATGTAAATGATGTCGTATATAGCATTTCAAAAAAAACTCCAAAAAAAAGTGGACATGCCTGTATAAAAATAAAATGCCTGCCGGAGTATGTATATATGTTGTATAGTCAATAAGCAAGCTTGAGTTTCAAAGTTAAATCATGCGAGTCTGCAGCTGGATGACTTGACTACATGGGTCTTGCATCCTAGGATAGGTGGCTACACTGGCTACCGTCCATTCTTCTCTTCACCCCCTCCTCTTGAGCTGGTTGCCACTTGAACTTAGAAGGGAATACCCTGCTCCTCGAGGAAGGAGTTATTGGATTGGGGAATCATTGGGTTGACATGCTGGAGAAGTCAGTCTCTTTGCCATTCTAGTTGGGAAGAGCCACCATCACTTATATTGTACGAGTCAGATTCATAGTCGTAAGGGTTTGTGTATGAGTTGAAATATTTCTGACCTGGCTATTGAGAAGACTTGAGCAGAGTTTTAGGATTCTCGAAGGTTGTTGGATTTTAAATCCGATTCCCATTAAGGTCCCGCCCGCACTAAAATTCCAAAGGTCCGACTTAAGCTCCAAACTTGGATTTTGTGAAGACAAGTTTGATAATTAAATTCAATCCATCTTTCTTCTTTTTCTTTTCTTTGATTTTCTTTTTCTACACTTAATGCATAAGTGTTTGCTAGGGACTAGCAAAGGCAAGTATAGGGGGGTGATGAATCCACATTTCATCATCTTTATTCTATCATCTTGGCCTCAAAGACCCTAGTAAATTCGTGTAAATACCCTTAATTCATGCATTTTAGCAATCATGCATGTATGTGTAAATATTGTATAAAATACTGTTTTTACAACCAAAATTGTAGAATAAAGAAAAAAAAGAAAAAGAATAAAATATTGCAAATATTTTATGACCCAAAATCCCGAGACCTAGGCATCTCAATGACTAGGTCGATAAGGAATAAAGTTGGGGGAGATAAGAGCCAGAATCCAATAAAAATTTCTCTTATTTCAATTCATTCTTTATTCATTTTGGGACCTATTTTTAGTTCCACTTTATACTTCAAATAAAGAAACTTTATACATGAAAGTTGTAGATAATTAAATATAGAAAAATATAAAATTTATTTCATACAAAAATAATGTAGAGATAAAAAGTTATGATCTGAATAAGATTCCAAAGTCCCAACTTCCCATACATGTATCTCTCAAATAAAAACTCGACATCTATAAAAATCACTTTAATTGTATATACTTTTCAATGAGCTATTTAATGAAGGTGGTTTCATATTTTTCTGAGTTACGGTTTGAAAGTTAGGTTTTGGACCCCTATTGTATACTTATACCGATAAAAATATTCATTTTATTCATTATTCATTATTTTTATAATTTTACATTTTTATAATTTTGTAAATATTATTTATAATACATGTATATATTAAAATAGGAATAAAAACCTAAAGAAAATACAAAAATAAATTACTTAAACAAAACACATAGAGATAATACTTATAAATAGACATATATACTTAATATATCTATTTATTTAATTGTACATAATAATTCAGAATAATAAATAAAAATATATTTAAGTCTATAAAATTAATTTATAAATTTATAAAATAATAAACAAAACAAATAAAATTAAAAATATAAAATAAAAATAAACATTAAAATATATTAGATAAAGATACCTATATAGCTTATTAAAGGATTTAATGGGGCTGCCCCCTGGGGGCAGCCAACATGGCTGCCCCGCCCCCTATTTCGGCATGTATTTTTATTTTTTTTGAAAAATAAAACCATGTATATCCATCCCTATATCCCTCCTATATACCAATTTCGTCAGAAACATAGACGCCTACGGCCACCATCGAGATGGTGTCGATTTAAAAAATCATGTTGCCGTTAAAAAATGACCGTCTAGATGGAGGACGTAGGAGTCTCTGTTTCTGACGAAATTCGAATGGCATATAGGAGGGATATAGGGATGAATATACATGGCGATATTTTTTGAAAAAAAAATAAAAAAAACACCGCAAATGGCACGGGGGCAGCCCCATTAAACTCCTCATAAAAAGTAACTTGTAATTTTATACCTCAAAAAAATAAATAAAAATCATAATAAAATAATTTACAAAATAATGAATATTTTTATTTAATAACCAAAATTTAATAAATTCATTTGCTTTTTAAATGAATTTTTAAATCATTTTTTGCAGGATTTTCCTGGTTGGTCCACGTGGACAAACCAGGGGGGTCTGAGAGTTGATCGCGGGTCAACTCTCTGACCCACCTCATATTCATGTCAGAATGTTGATTTTCGACCAACTTTGCGTTTTTTCAAGGTCGTTCCATTCATCGTTTCGCCTCGGTCCCTCTTTGACTTTTGTTCCTCGTATAGTGGTCTTTCACGCCCTAGGATTTATTGGGTCGAGCATCATCGATTCTTCAAGATCTCATTCTTCCCAGACGCTCGTCAACCCATTCAAAGAGCACCTCCACCTTCCCTTTCGAGTTTTGAACACCCTTTGACCCATTTTCTCTCTACCTTTCGTGCTCCATCGAACCAGGGAGGTGACAGGTCCCTGTTCCTGCCGTTGGGTTGATCGAGGAGGCGGCCGAAGGGGCGTTCCACCCACCTCTGGCGAGCCTAGCCGTCGAGGTTTTCCTCAGGTGATACACACCTTCGAGGTCCTATTTTTCTTCATTTTTTCATGCGTTCTTTATTTGCCATAGTCGTAGGATCAACATCCCATCCTTCTTTTCGTGTTCCATCCATTCGATCACATAATAGACCTCTTCATCGGAGTTAGCTATGGCCGTCCTTCATTTCGTTGTCCCCCGCATCCATTTTCTTTGCCAACCATCGAGGCATTTTGCCCTCGATGATTTAACCATTTCTTGCAGCTATTAGGAGCATAACGAGAGCCTAGGGCTCATTTTGGTCGCTCGCCGGGGTATCTAGAGCCCCCTAGCTCCGTCGCCATCTCGCGCGAGCTCCGACCGTCGCCGGAGGATTTTGGAGCTACCAACATTGAGAGGAACACGCCAGGAGTCGTCCCGGCCATTTTGGAGCTCGAGGGAACATTGGAGGACGGAGATCGAGGTCGGGGAAGGTCGCTTTGTCGGTGGCTCTTCCATGTTGTTCCTTCTAGGTCCTCTGCCGTCAGATCAAGGGCTGATCGTCCATGCGTACAGCAGTCGCCCGATCAAGTCCCTTGCCAGCCGTTGATCCTCACCGAAGGATCTAATCTGGGCCATCGAAGTCGAATCGTCGTCGACTGTTGGATCTTCGACACGTGGCAAGTGAAGGAAGACCCGTTGTCGGATCTGCCTAGCCTGGGTAATTTGCATATTCACCTAGGCCCTTTTTGTATTTAATATTCAGCACATAAACTTTCATATGTAGTTTATTATTTTTGTGAAAATTGCAAAAACACCCGTGTAGTTTTAATTATTGCACATTGGTCCCTAGCCACGTCACCTCACGTGACCTATGCACGCGAGGGTGGGCATTTTGCACCAGAGACCCCATGCCTTTTGGTATTTCTAAGTAGTCCAGAAATTATTTTTTAACATTGTAATCTTTTAGGTAAAATTTCAAGTGAGCCCTTAGGTTTTTGTTATTTGCCATTAGGCCCCTGCTAGGCATGTGATTATTACGTGCGTTTGTGGGAAATTTGCACACATACCCCTGGGTTTTTTTATTATTTGCGATTGGTCCTGAAATATTTTAAATTAGTTATATTTTTGTGGAAAAATTGCAAGTTGCCCCTGGACTTTTGCATATTTACAGAAATGCTCTTGCTAGTAGTGTAATTTTTTTGCTTCTTGCATTTATTTCATGCATCTCTCTAAAAAATCCCAAAAAATACAATAGCTTCTTGTTTCATTCCTCTATCATGACATATTTTTATTTTGCATTTTGCATCATTTAAATATTTATAAAAGTTCAAAAACATACATTTTCATCTCTGTTTGCATTAGAAAATGCCTACAAATATAAAAACTCTTTGAAAAATTCTCAAAAAATAGATTTTGCCTATTTAAGTGTGTTTTATATTCAGTCCAAAAATCACTAAAAAAATGCAAAAGAAAACTCATAAAAATTATAAAACCCCAAAATCTCTATAAAAATATTAAAACTCCATAAAAATAAAAAAAATATAGTTTCTATTGCCTAATTTTCTCTATTTTATTCATTTTTTTTAAAATTAATTTGGAAAATTTTGGTTCATGTTTGATATTTTTCATCTCCATTTTAATTTCAGACATTTAATTTATTTCCTGTTTTAAGTATTTGTGACTTTAAAAATACCAAAAAAATTAGTAAAAATATAGAAAAATCATAAAAACATTGGAAAATTATAAAAAGCACTAAAATATTTTATTTTCTATATTTTGCTTATTTTTATCTACTTTTATAAATATATTATCTCTCTCCTTCCCTTATTGCATATATATATATATCTTATTTTATAGAAAAAGAAAATATAAAAAATATAAAATATAAAAAGAAACTAAAAATCTGTAAATTCAAAATCAAAATATAAAAATATGAAATCAAAAATTAAATAAAAAATAGAAAATTAAAAACCCACAAAAATAGCATTTATAGAGAAAAACATCACAATCATTCTGGTGCATTGATTTCGCCCGATCTGTCCAAATTGTTCTGTGTGCTCGACCTCTACTTACTTGCTCCTATACACATCTTTTACGTCGAGTTATAATAAATTTTAACTCCGCATTTTGCTTGTCATTGTTTGATCATCTTTTATGGGTTAATTGTTGATTGAATTCCGAATTTCGTGTGGTCGTCACAGCGACTGTGTCTGTGCCCTGTGTGAGACATATTTAGACCGCCCGACATTCTCGAGTTCATCAGCTGTCAAACCGAGAAATCAAGACCATACTCCATAAAATTGTCCGCTCTAATCGTAAAGATTGGTCGCAGCACTTATCTTCTGCTCTATGGGCCTACCGTACAGCCTTCCGCACACCCTTAGGAATGAGCCCATACCAATTGGTCTTTGGAAAGCCATGCCATTTACCCGTTGAGATTCACCACAAATCACTCTGTGCGATCAAGAAATACCATTTGGATTATGATGAGGCTGGAAAAAGAAGATTATTGGATTTATTTGAATTAGAGGAATTAAGATCACAAGCCTATGACAACAACTTGATGTACAAAGAGAAAATCAAAATATGGCATGCTGCGAACATTTCGAGGAAAACATTTCAGGAAAATAAAAAGGTATGGCTTTTCGATGCAAAATTGAAACTATTCCCAGGAAAGCTGAGATAGAAGTGGAAATGACCATACACTGTAACCCAAGTCTTTGATAATGGTTCAATAGAAATCTATGACCCACACACCAAAGTCACTTTTAGAGTAAATGATCAAAGACTAAAACCTGTTGTTGAACCATTTGGTTCCATACCTGTCTGCACAACATACCGTTTGTAGGAAAAGTAAGCCACAACATCGTCAAGCTGAGGCATTAAATCATGCATTCTCGTGAGTCTCTCCTCACAGGTACCATTTATCTTTACTCTTTTTTTCCGCATATTTTTACTGCATTGCATTAGATAAGTATGGGGTACACTTTTTTCCAAAAAAAATCACAAAACAAAAATATCTTGCCCACCCAATCTGATGGTCCATTTGTTCACCATGAGAACATGGTTTTTGAGAAGCATGGGGGTGTCTGCATGTTTTCAAAATATTTTTCCAAAAAAAAGGAAAAAGAAAAGAAAACCATAAAAAATATGGCCTTCCCAATTTTGTTGAGAAAATAGATCTTCACTGCATAGATTATAGACTGAGGCTGAGTAGTCCCTAATCCATTTAACTTCATCAGAATTTCACCAGGCACGAGTTTTTAAGATTTCTTCATGCCTATATGGACTTTATTCTCTCAGCTCCACTAACTCTACTGGTGAATAAACTTCTGTATCTAACTAGATCACATGAGCAACTAGTATCACTCTTAAACTCTTCATTGGATATTAAGCAACTGCACATTCCACTTAGATTGATTGAGTTTATTTTTCGAGATACAATTACAATCTAGTTGAGGTGAGGAGTTGTCCTCTTGGTTGTGCCAATGCATGAACCTTGTCTATAGTCAGTGAAGGAACTTGATTCAGGAGAAACATGATCTCTCTAGTCTAAGTTGTCAGCAAATAAGCCAGTATCGTGCGTCCAAAGTTAATATTAAGCCGTTACTACCTTTGATGCCAAACCCAAAGCAAAAACACCACAAAAAGGCATATCACAATACAAAAGAAGGTCAAAAACCACCAATCATGCAAAGATGTACGAAGCAAAAGCAATGAAAGAAGATCACCAAATAACCCTTCTCCACTAACAAGTTATGGTAGCAGCCCAATGATGCTACCTAATTTCTTAAAAGAGGCCCAAAGAGGCCCAGGGTTATGCTCTGCAAAAGGAAAAAAATGAGAGCAACAGACCAAAGCGGTCTACGAAAAATCCCAAAAATTAAGTCCCATTCTCCAATGAATTATGACCTATTTTTTATGTTGACATACTTGGGTGAAAAGAGAATATGCCTGAATTCAGTTGAGGACTGGGACTATATGTGTAGGGAATCATTCAGTACCTTGATATATTGTGATGTTAGCTTATTCTCTTGACTCACGAAAGCTAAAACATCACGAACACCATTTATATCCACTCAAGGTCAAAGGAATACCGGTTGATTAAAATGATCTGACTTGATCGACTTTCTGAAACCATTTCGATTTTGTCAGAACTGAGAGGCTATTGAAACTACAAACTCGAGTCAAGTCGATAATTCGAACAAATCTTAAAATCCATGGGTCGACTCTACTGAAGTTTGTGTATATGTGTGGTTGGTATCTGAAAACTCAAGACTTTGTGGGTGTGTCTGCTGCAAACCCTCACCCAGCCCCTCTTGATTATTTCCCTCGTTCCTCATTGTTATTTATCTTATTCTTGCTCGAGACTAGCCAGATTTAAGCATGGGGGTGTGATGATTACATATTATGCTGGTATAATATCATACAAATTACATGAAGGATCCCATTAATATCTGACACATAGACCTCAATACTACTTAATTCAGAAATTATTTATTCTACAAATACAATGGGAAAACCACCTCTAAAATGCACAATTAATTTAAATGAACAAATTCTCTCCTCTACATTAATTATATAGTACCACATTCCAATCATTCAACTAATCATTGAAATACTTTATGTATCCAAGCAAAAATTGCATGGTCACTAAATAAAACATCACATTCAACCACACATAGTTATACATCCAATTTGGATCTAAACATATTTTGTTGGAAAGAAATGGAGAGGGTCTAAAGGTAATATACCCTTTCTTTATTGGTTGCACATGGGGCACCACAATTGTCTTTCATGCACATTAAGCCTCCCATGTAATACAATGCATGAATAATCTCTTTATTCTTCTCTCTCTTGCCCATGCAAATTCCCTATGCATGAATGTATTTATTTCTTTTGTCTTTATGTGCATGAGATGAAGACCCTTCAAAAGCCAAAGGATGCATATAGGATCCATAAAAGGAGTCCCCCAAGGCACCAAGGGGCTCGTGACCTCTCCCTCAACGCAACTCTCTCCTTTCGGGCACAAGTTCTCTCGCCCCCGACTTTCCCTCCTCCTTTCTCTGCACGTACGGTTATCCCCTTCAGCCTACACCACCTTGCACGGCCACCAGCCTGTGTGCACCTCCTCTGTGCAGTCCGACTCCATCTCCGCATACTCCAGTCTGTGCGGACCTCCTCCGCGCTCGTCTCCATGCCTCCATCTTCACGCCGCCGCTATCTCGTGACTCCACCGTCGTCTCCGAAAGCTCCAATAGAGAAGACTTCCTCCCCATCTTTATTTACTTCTAGCATTTTTGTCCTTAAGTTATTTTATGTAAGTTGAATTTGGAAGAAAACAACTCACATGTTATAAGATCACCTTGCATTTTTATTACATTAGTATTTTGTTTAAGTTGAACTTGGAAGCATTCTTATTTTGTAAGCCATTCTCAAAGTTCTCTATAATAAATGCATTGCAAGTTTATATCCTATTATGCTCTCTAAAAAATTACAAGTGACTCTCATTTTTCCATATTAAATTGTGATTCATCCCCTACTTCCTTACTTAGTTTCATCCATACTCGCATTTGCTTACTCTAAGTTTAGGAAGTATTTTCACCGTAGATCGCATTCTCTTCAAGATTTTATATTTTTTTCTCTCATCGCCTTGGAGTAAGATTTGAATCAAGTTAGAAAAGGAACAGAAATTGCGAGTATGCTTAGTGCCTACGGATCCGAACCTCTACTTGCACTATACATCTTTTGTGTTTTTATTATGCTTGTGGTTGTAATATTATTTGTTTGATCTTGATTATTCATGGTAAGACAATGACTTGATAAAATCATCTTTTTAAACCATGAAAAATCTTGTCAACAATATCAAATACGGTTCGGATCCATATATGGGTCTCTATCGTTCAACTTAAAACATCAATATCTTGGGCTATGAAAGTCAGAATTCAATGTTCTTTGGCTCGTTCGAAAGATCTCAAATACCTCTATAAAATGACATCATCATTTATTTTTTTAAAAATTTCAAAAATTTTCCAGAATTTATGTTAAAAAAATACAGGGTTTCACAACATGCGTCAACTTCCACCCAGGTATCTCTCTTTATCCCTCTATAATTGCTATTTCCCCATCCTTCTTCTGCATCCCCTGTTCTTCATTGATCCATCTCCTTCACACTACACTTTAGTTTGCATCCCTTCACAGTCGCCATAAAACCTCACCCTCCATCTCATGTACCCCTTTCGATTCTCTTCTTCTTCCCTGTCATAGCCTTCGAATTCCGACCGAGAGCGTGATTAGAGATTCGCTCTGCCCTCCACCCAAAAGCAGGAGCATGTCTCTCACATTCCTTCTTGCACTTCAAGTCAGATCAAGTCCATTGGACTTGAGTCCCATCCTCCTTGCAGGTATTTGAAGCACCTCAAGGAATCTATGCCCCCACTGACCCCTGGTCTTGTGTCTACCGACGAAGTTCGTTACTCCTCCAACAACATCTTCATCAGCTGGAGATGCAAGAACAAGAGTACTCCCAAGTCAAGAGATACAGTTAGCGTTCGACAAATAAAGCATTCCATCATGGCTGCTCGTTTCTTCCCAAACCTCTGCCATTATATCCGAAGAGAATAGATGCTCCAGATTTACTCCAAGCTTTGGATCCAATCCTTCGCATTTCAGGCAGCCACAAAGCGCGCTAGGCAATCACGTGGAGGCGTAGAATTCGAAGCACAATCCAAACCTCAAAGACCCCACATGCTCCACACATGTGTGGTAATTTTATGACAATACCCGCTCTCATCCTGAGAATCACAACGGAACCCATCACACGTTGCGTGACGCATGACCTAGGTTATTTTGCATCTGTGCCTAGCCACCTTCCAGAATTCACACATAGGCCCTCGTCGTGGGGCAAATTGCAAAGGAATCCCAAACTTTTGACAATTACAGATAAGCCCTCCCTAGGGCTGAAATGCAAGAGAAACTTTATTTTATTCACATTTTAAGCCATGGATCTTGTTTACATCATAATCTCTCAGTTTTTATCTAGTTTTTTCATATCTTATGTCATTTTGAAGCTATTTTTGTGCTCTATCTTTTTATATCAGATCTGAACAAATAAGAAGCTTATTATCATCAATATTTTCAAAGGTTTACGTTGATATATACATACTTTATTTGTCTTTTTTCAATAATCCCATTGGGAGAAAATGATCTAATTGGCAGGCATAATTGAGGAAACTTCTTGATATTTATTCCTTGATCATTTTGTGATTAGATATAAATTTATCGAGTAATAAAATTACAGGGATTCATCAGTGCTAATTGATCGCAAAATTATGCAAACATATTTATAAATGCATCTCTTAGCCTACATTTGGATTTGAGTAGATAAATATTTCTTGAATCTTTGATCTGCTAATCTTTTTGAGGATTTTAATTGATCACTTTATTTGAGGATTAAGTTGCATATTCATAGATCCATCTCTTACTCTCTCTATTTTATTTATTTGTTATTAACTCTTTCTTTTATGTTTAGTTTTCTTACATGATATTAATATTGCAATTAATTAGTTACCTAGATTAACTTTAAACCATTCACTAAAGAAACACCGTTCTTTGAGTTCAACCTTGGTACACTTATCAAGTTATAAATTATCCACATATTCAAAAGTGTGGTTTTTATTGATCTTATTTCCTCCTCCTACACTACAATTCTCTATTATTAAAGAGGTGAAAATATGACTCTCAGGAACCCTAAGCTGATATGATCAAATCAAAGGCGTAAGTCACATTAAGACCCTTCGGGATGTGTTAAATGAGTAGTTGGATTCCTTGCCAAGCATCGATGAAGTAATCTACATGAGTGAGCTCAGTTTGGCTGTCTTGAAACCCTACCTGAGCAAGCAGTCGAGTGGTGACCCACATCGGAAGTCCTCACACCTATCTACTACTATGACGATGGCTGGGAATCTTCTTCACATTAGTCAGATCCTTATTCATCTAATCCCATGGTCAGCACCCATCTTGTATATTCCCGCCCTACCCACTCCTACAAGAAGGTTTGTCGAAAACCTCCTTTATCCTCTATACATCCTACCTAATCCCATCGGTTCCCTTGTACTTTTTCTATACTTAGGAGAAAGCTTAAGTATAAGGGGATCGATGCCTGCTTTGTTTATACCCATCATTTCTTCTTGCCCTCGATCGTATTGTCTTTGCTATCTTCTATACTTAGGCTTACTAGAGCCTAAGTATGGGTGGTGCGACCGACTTGTACTCCAGTCCTCTCATCTTTTGCACCGCTTTATACTTAGCATACCCTAAGTATATGGGAGGTGAGCTGCATTTGTGTAAAAGTTCCACATTTGCAATGAACTATATTGTATCATATTTTCGATATATAATATTTACTTAATACGAGGGTATGGGTAAATCTTGTAAATTTTGACAATAAGTAAAATACTTGTAAAATATGTATAATCCTTGTAAAATTTGCTAACAAAAAAATCAATTCAAAAAAAATGAAAAAAACTTGCATCTCATGCATTTGCACTCCATCTAACATATCATTCATGTGTACTAGTGGACAATCATTAGGCTCTAAACCGAGTCGTGAACAGAAATCAAGAGTGTAGTTGACTTGACCTTAATCCACTCAATTTTTAAAGGAAATTCACCAAGAAGTAACACTTTAGAAGCTTCGAGTCCTAGACATAAATCTCCGAATTTTGTACGATAGTGTCCAGACTTTGACTCTTAGTGTCTAAGCCGATTGCCTCATTTGAGTACGTATCTTGAATAGTGAACTAATCTAAACTCTAGCATCGTGCACTTGGCTCAACTCAAATGGGGTGTTGGAAGAATTTATAACTTCTTCTCTAGTAGCATGACCATCTAAAGATCGAGTAATATATTTAAGTAAATTTTTGGATGAGGAATAGTCTGTTAGTACTTAGCTCATTTAGTTGTGGTGGGGGCCAATGCAACCACTTATTATGGTTGCTCAATCTTATACGAAAAACAATCCTGAATAAATGGTAAAATGAAAAAAACTCCAAAACAATCATAGAACAAAAATATCAAATCACATAATTTTAACCACAATGGTCCACTGCCTGCATAACGAAGACTTGACTACATTGACCAAGCTTCATATAAGATATTTAGTTACACCGGTTAAGTTCCAATTTCTTACATTTTACTCCTTTTTAATACCAGCAATACTTGAACTTAGAAGTTAATATCCGACTCCTTGATAAACGTGAAAATCACCTCTTTAATAATAAGGAGTTGTAGCATAGGAGACGAAATTCGATCAATCAAAAACCACACTTTCGAATATGTGGAAGTTATTTTACTTAGCAAGTATACCAAGGTCAAACACAATGATACGAGCCTCTTCGTCTATTTATCGAAAATTATTGATTAATTCTTGACTGATTAAATTCTAAACCTAGGTCTTCCTATGCATATGTGATATGTAAAATGATATGCAGACAAAATAATGCAAGAACAAGTTCATGTGATGCATGAAATTTTTTGTTTGATTTTAAATGCAATTAAAAGATGAGATGCAAAACATAATCATGCAAGACAACTATGCCATTAATTAATTATATCAACGAGCAATAGAATGAGGGTAAATTTCAGAGTCAAATTGAGCATTAAAGATGATTAATGACATTTAAATAAAAGAGCAGGAGACACTTAAGCACATAAAAATATAGCTTATTTAATAAAGTATTAAAACATGAAATTACATATGCCATTATGTAGAGAATAAATTTGGCTTCAAAATGAGACCGAATTCATGCGATTTGGATATAAATTACTCAAAATAAGCTAAAAATAATGTAGAGGCATACATGTAATAAAATTCATGAAAATATAAAGATAAATATCACAAATAGCCCCCTGGAAGGACCTATTTGTAATAACCAAAATCAGAGGGGCTTCCTTGTAAATTCTCCATGAAGCACGAGGGGCATTTCTATAATTTTGCTAAACTGATAGGGTATGTTTGCAATTTCACCAGTGGCACGTGGGAGGCAAATGAGCAAGGACCTGGATGTAATATGAAGGAGGCGGCTGGGGTGATCTACAAATTACCCAGTATCCCACGTGCGGGGCACGCGAGGCTAGACTCGGGGGAGCTAGCAGCTTTAGTGGATGACATGGCAGGTTTGGTTATGCCTTGGGGAATGGCTCGGAGGACCTGAGCCTCTCTGCCTTGGAAGGGAGGCGTGGCTGCGTCTGGACCATCCGATCGTGAGGATCGAACGGTATCGGTACATGGTAGCGCCTCCCTCTTCCTCCACGTGCAAGGCAGAGAAGTTGGGGCTCCAATGACCCCCATGGAGCTCCACCGACCTCAAACATATGCGGAAAGGGTCGAGGAAGCTTGCTGAGAGTCAGGCGAAGCTCTAAGGGTGTCGACGAAGGCGTAGAGGTGCTTAGATCAGTGTGTCGAGGGGGGCTCGCCAGAGAGCATGCTCGAGAACGGAGCAGCAGATGAGGTTTCGATCATTGACGCATTGACCTACAGAAGAGGGTTATCGATAGCCGAAGCGGTGTGTGCGTAGATTTGTGAGGTGAATGGCGGTCCAATGGAGGCGAATGAGCGGGGGACCGAGGCTCCTCTTCGATGGACCAGAGAAGAGATGGGGCGTTGGTGGTCGAGATTCTGGAGAAGGGAAGAAGGCAAGCAGAGGGTTGGCAAAGGTCATGGAGGTCTGATGAAGGTGGAGGCGAGTCCAATTGATGGTGATAGTAAGTGTGCATGTCGAAAAAATCAAAGAAAATAAGAGGGGACGAGGGATAGAATCATACCTTATCAGAGAGGATAACAACGGTGGAGGAGGCTTGGGGTGAGGCTCCTTAGGAGCCTCCGATCGTCGCTCTATCTGGCCAGCCATGCCAGAGGGCTTGGGCAGCCATTGAAGAGGCGATGCAACATGGATGACGCCATGGATCTCACCTAGGTAGAGAGGTCGTCATCGCCTCGACAGCCTCCCTCCGCTATCACCGGAGGGTGGAGGAAGTTGGGCCAACACCCGTTGAGTGGTGGATGAGGTGACAAGGAGGCGACATAGGTGGATTTAAAGGGAGGACCATCGGCGATACGATGGTGCGATTTTGATTTGCAATGGCAGTCGCAAGGGTTTAAGGCAAGAGGCAAGGTTATGGATTGGAACACAAGGATCGAAGATGTTATTTCTTTGAAGGGGAGGCGTTAGGTTTGAGGAAGGTGAATGGAGGGCACTGCCAAAATAGGAAGGGGGTAGGGGCGAAGCGAGCAGGTGTAATGCTCGAAGAGGGAAGCATTTGGAGGAGGACGATGTCTATGAGCCATTGGATCAAGTGATCCAATGGTCCACGTGTAAGCGCATGGGAGTGGCTAGGGTGTAATCCATCATATATGATCAGGCGGTGATGGGAGAGGTGGTAGCAAACGGTCTGGATGAGATCTAGGGATCTCATTCAGGGGTGGAGGGAATATTGGTTACATGGAAGATGAGGAGCTATTGGATGGAAGAGCCATCCAATGGTCGAGATGTCGGCGGAAAGGAATCGTGGAGATGAGATCTGCACGACAGATCTGAGGGATGTGAATCATCTGGAAGTGGGTGGTTGAGACAGAGGTGGGCCATGGATGATCCAACGGCCAAGAAGGAGGCTGGGTGGAGGGAAGAGGAGGGGGCCACGTGGGCAGCCTAGAGGGCGCCATATGTTCCAATCAGATTATTCCAAAAATGGGAAAATAAAGAAAATTAAAAAAGAAATAGTTAGAGGCTTAATTACAAAAAAAGTCAAAACTTGAAAGTTGTAGATCTCGATGAGATCTACAAGTTTCATTTGGTCAAAATCCAAAAGAGGTCATTTGTACAATGAAGAATTTTTTCAAGCATTTTTAATATTTAAAAACACTTTAATTTTACGGTTTTGATATTTTTTGCCTTTTTTATTTTTTTCAAACCAAAATAAATATAATAATTAACTAATTTTTAGGGTTTTTAATAATAAATAAAATAATAAAAGTTAGTGATAAATACAATAAAATTAGGGTTAGTGTTATTTATAGGTGATTGATTCATTTGCCAAAGATGCGGAATTAATGAAAATTTCTCATGAGGTTCTTATTTATCGAGGATTAAAAGAGAGAATAATGATGATCCAGCAGGGATTCATCATACCCCTATACTTAAACTATGCTCGTCCTCGAGCATCTAAAGAATTAAGGAGCTAGATCAATTCCTGACAGTGCATGTGGATTTTCAACGCCTAATTCATCGAAGACCCTTAATTTGAGTAATCCTAAAATTCTAGGCCCAAACATGCTTTAATCAAAAGGAATCCAACTTCTCTATTTATCTGACTCTCTATTTGTACATGTGATATAAGGATATGACTTTCCGTGTACTGCATTTATGAGAATCGAGTCGAGATGTCACCCAGGGTTCCAGTCTAGGAGACTCTCCTCTAGACCTAATCTTCAACACCAGGGAATAAGTCGGTTCTTGCTTCAATCAACCATCTCATTAGTTTCTCAGACTTGAAAGTGTAGATGGACGACCAGATGATGGGGGGCATAGGATTGTGTATATTTTTCTCTCCCACACATTGGAACAAGGGTCCTCTCGAGTGCCTTATTACTCAACACATGTATATTTTTGGTTTGTTGATCAATGCGTCCGTCAAGAGAATTCGGAGTCATCTGCACTTTTTTTCATGGGAGTACACCGAGGTGTGTCTCTTTTGAGTATCTAATATACCTTTGACACCCAGACTTGTATCACTATACGATGCAGAGCCTTTTTTTATGCTAGATCGACTCCTTAGTCCTAATAGCATTTGGTCCAAGTGGACACTTTGAAATGGTTAAGAGTGCTCGCCTATGGTGGAAGCTCTTTTGAATTTATATTTGTAATGATAGAGCTTTTCTTTGTATGAGAGAACCTCTCTCGAATTTTCATTTCATTGTTTGGCTCGCTCTACTAATTTTACCAAAAGTTGGTGCATACTAATCAACAATTAAATTAGATATCATCAAACCCTGGCACATAGGTCAATATCAAACGATAGCATGCGAACTTGTTCACATACTGGCTAGGGTTTGCTGACACTCAGGTTTCTTGAAGACTTCATTAACTTTATCCCATCCTCTAGCATCATTAAATCGGGTCCAGACTCAAATCACCAGTCTTAGTTCCTCAAGTGATAACTCAACTCATCTCATCAACCATGCAGTTGTGAAAGTGATGTGTTGATCACATTGTTTAGAAGGTAGAGATGAAGAATGCAATATAGTGCTCAAATCCTCAAACCAGGGAAGTGTGGATTGTTAAGTTTAAAATCCTAATGACTAAGGATGGCTAACTCAGTCTTCCAAAATCTCAGAAATCAAGTGTCCTCAAATCCTCAAGCCTTGAGTGATAGTAAATGTGTCAGGAATACACCAACTCCAGAATGGTGGATTTTTGTGATTTTTAGTTTTTGCTTTTTTTAATTCTTAAAAAAGATAATGACTGGCCCAAGCTCATATGAATAGTTGTATCTACTATCAACCAGTATGGGTGTAAGTACGGACAGTTAAACGACTACCCATGTTACTTGAGGACGGAGCCATACACAGTTCATCTAAGCCACCCACTCTGCTAAGGTAGGTCGTAGTTCCCACACTAAAGAGTAGCTACTCATTTTTAATTCTAGTAGTCAGAGTCTTTACCAAAGAAAATTTTCAGTTTTTCAGATTTTTATGAGATTTTTTGAATAAGGTTCATTTTAATTACAAAAGTTTAGTCCCTCAAAGATTTGTACAAAAATGTACAAAATTAAGTTCACAAGCATACCTAAACCCTAGCCCAAAAAGTTTCAGAAATTTTAACATACGAGTTATGGCTAAAGTATATTTACAATAATATACGGTATACCCCCTATACTTAACTTTTGCTATGTCCTCATAACACAAGTGATATGAAGCCATAGCTCTAGTTAAATACAAGGTGATATAGCAGAACTGATTCGGAGGTCCCCCCATACTTAGGTCAAAAATGACCTAAGTATAAGAATACAGGTAGAGGGAAGATGGAAGGGCCAGGTCCCCCCTGATGTGGAATTTGGGCTGGGGGACCCATGGTTTGTTAGGGTTAAAGGAGAGGAGAGGATGAATTTTTACAGAAGAATAGATGAAGGTGTGGGGATGGGGGTGAATGAATATATAGAGATGGATTTGTGGGGGGGAGGTAGATCATTGAGTGATCTACTCTCTTTTTTTCTTTTTTTAACACACGCGGGCCCTCAAACGAGGACCGCTAGAAATGCACATGATACATTTTTTTAACAAAATGCATGAATGAAATGCCGACTCAATTCCTTGAATTCTTCTAGATTTCTTTTACGGCTCCTCACAACGGGAGCTTCCAACTCCATGCCTCCATGGGTCTCAAGCATCCTCGATCCCCACGGGCCTTGCCACAAAAGAAGAATATTAGAAAAATATTGAAAAGTAATCATGCAATGAAGACCTAAGATTTTAAAAAAAATCACATAAAAAAATAATACAATAAAATTAAACAAACAAATAAAGATGAGACGTGTCCTTGGCAATGGCGCCATTTGATGAACGTGAAAATCACCTCTTTAATAATAAGGAGTTGTATCATAGGAGATGAAATTTGGTCGATCAAAAACCACACTTTTGAATATGTGGAAGTTATTTTACTTGGCAAGTATACCAATATCGAACATAGGAACACAAGCCACTTCGTCTATTTATCAAACATCATTGAATAATTCTTGAGTGATTAAATTCTAAACCAAGGTCTTCGTATGCACATGTGATATACAAGATGATATGCACATAAAATAATGGAAGAACAAGTTCATGTGATGCATGCAATTTTTGTTTGATATGTAAAAGATAATCATGGAAGACAACTATGACCTTAATTAATTGTATCAAGGAGCAATAGAACGAGGATCAATTTCAGAGTTGAATTGAGCATTAAAGATGATTAATGACATTTAAATAAAAGAGCATGAGACACTTGAGAACATAAAATTATAGTCTATTTAATACATTGTCAAAACTTGAAATTACCCATGCCATTATGTAGAGAATAAAACAAGCTTCAAAAGGAGACTGAAATCATGCGTTTCGGATTTAAATTACTCAAGATATGCTAAAAACAATGCATGGAGCATACATGTAATAAAATGCATGAAAATATAAAGAAAAATATCATAAATAGGCCCCTGAGAGGACCTATTTGCAATAACCAAAACCTAGAAGGGCTTCCCTCTAAATTCTCCATGGCGCACGACCATTTCTACAATTTTGATAAATCGGTTGGGTCTGCTTGCAATTTCACGTGAGGCGCATGTGAGGTACGTGAGCAAGGATCTGGATGCAATATGAAGGAGTCGGCTGGGGTGATCTGCAAATTACCCAGCATCCCATGTGCAGGGCACGCGAGGCTAGGATCGGTGGAGCTATCAGCTTCAGTGGATGACGTGGTAGGTTCGATTGTGCCTCAGGGAATGGCTTGGAGGACCTGAGCCTCTCTACTGCGGAGGGGAGGTGTGGCTGCGTCTGGACCATCCGATCGTGAGGATTGAATGGTATCAATATGTGGTAGGACCTCCCTCTTCCTCCACGCAAAAGGCAGAGAAGTCAGGGCTCTGGTGACCCCCTTGGAGATCCACCGACCTCAAACATATGCGGGAAGGGTCGAGGAAGCTTGCTGAGAGTCAGGCGAAGCTCCAGGGGTGCTAACGAAGGCACGGAGGCTCTTAAATCAGCGTGTCAAGGGGGCCTCGCCAGAGAGCATGCTTGAGAACGGAGCAGCAGACGAGGTTCTAATCATTGACGCAACGACCTACAGAAGAGAGTTATCGATAGCCGAAGCAGTGCGTGCGTGGATTTGTGAGATGAATGGCGGTCAAACGAAGGCGGAGGAGCGGGGGATCGAGGCTCCTATCCAGCGGACCAGAGAAGATATGGGGAATTGGTGGTCGAGGTTCTAGAGAAGGGAGGAACGTAAGCGGAGGGTTAGCGAAGGTCATGGAGTTCTGATGAAGGTGGAGACGAGTCTAATTGATGGTGATAGTGAGTGTGCGTGTTGAAAAAATTCATAGAAAATAAAAGGGGATGAGGGATAGAATCATACATGATTGGGGAGGGTAACAACGGTGGGGGAGGCTTGGGTTGAGGCTCCTTGGGAGCCTCCGGTCGTCTCTCTATATGGCCAGCCATGCAAGAGGGATCGGGCAGCCGCCGGAGAGGCGGTGCAACATGGATGACACCATGGATCTCACCTAGAGTACAGAGGTCATCATTACCTTGACAACAGCTCTCCGCTGTCACTAGAAGATGGAGGAAGCTGGGACAACACCCGTTGAGTGGTAGATGAGGTGACAAGAGGGAGGTAGAGGTGGATTTAAAGGGAGGACCGCCATGCATTATGATGGTGCGAGCTTGATTTGCAATGACGGCCGTGAGGGTTTAAGGCAAGGGGCAAGGTTATGGATTGATGCACGAGGATCAGAGATATTAGGTCTTTGAAGGGTGGCGTTAAGTGATGAGCGCTCCGCTAATCGAGTTTAAGTATCAGATACAGATCAAGCTCATTGTGACCCCAACCGGTGAAGCGTGGCTTAATCAAGAAAACAAATCAGACCGCAAAAGGAAGCAACCAAGCACGAAAATCAAAAAGAGCGGTCTTGCTAGTTATTTAACCTGGTATAGCCACCAGGGTCGAACACAAGGAGCACGAGATAGTCCTACAAAGTAGTCGAGAAATCAAAGAAGAAACAAAAGAATTTTTGGTGGTTTTTAATTTGCAAATTTTTGTATATTTTCTAATAAGAAAAAGAATAAAGACAATGAAAGCAATTTCACTGCTATAATTTTTATTAAGGTCAAAAATAATCAAAAATTCAAAATAAAATTATTTTTATATTTTTAAAATATGCAAGTGTTTTTGTATATTTTATGGAATTTTTCTGATTTTTATACAATTTTCAAAAAATAAAAGAAAGGTAAAATAAGCAAATAGTGTACAACCTGGAGAAAAAGGATATTTTAAAATATTTAAAGTGACCTTAGATTCTTGGTTGCAATTTTATGTCAAAACAGGAAACAAAATCTAACTACAGAACTTGAAAACACAATTTTTTATTTTTATGGAATTTTTAATGATTTTTATAAGGTTTTTAGTCTTTTGTAATTTTTAGGTGTTTTATAAAAGATAATGAAACGCAAAAAGTTATAGAAATTAAAACAAAACAAAACAAAACAAGCACTCAGAAATTTTATAGAATTTATAAAGTGATTTTTGTATTTTTATGGATTTTCTAAATTAGATAGACTCCATTTTCAGGGTTTTTGAATTTTAGAAAATAACAAATAAAATCGAATTGTGTCACAAAAATTACCAAAAATATTACATAGTAGCAGGAGATACTTATAATTTTTTGAGAATTTTTGGAGTAGATTTGATATTTATGTAATTAAAAACCAAACACACAGGTTGTAGGGACTTAAATGCAATTATTTGAAGTTTCTGGATTAAACAATAACGTGCATTAAAAGTCCAGGGTCGATTCTATAAATTTTCCAATTAATTCCAGCACATGCGTAATAAAACGTTCACAAGGGTATAATTGCAAACAGAAAATATTCATTCAAACATTAACATAGAAAATATTCAGGGCCAATAATGCAAATATACCACTGTTCATGTGACCAAGCACGTGTCTCCAGGCATAGAGTACTAAAATGCAAGTAATAGAAACTATAGGGACCAAAGTATAAATAAATCCAGCTACAACTTTTATTTACAGACTAAAAAATAACACAAAAGAAATGCATGGTAAAAAGAAAAATATACCCTTGCAGCACGTGAGGCGTGCGTGGGGGCCACGTGGAAGCTGTTGGTGTGGGCGCAGACGTGCGGCTCTGATCACGGCAAGTGTCAGATCTGATGCTCCAGAATGGTCGGGGACGTGAGGCGCAGGTGGATGTCAGATCTAACATCCAACGGTCTAACGAATCTGTTGTGTTGGCAGTCTGGATATGATCTGGAAGAGCAGGGTTGATCCAACGGTGTTGGAACAACCTGAATGAACAGCACTAAGGCGAACTTCGACGGAGCCAAGGAGGTGATTCCCAACTCCGATGGCCGATCAGAAAGCACCGGATGGGTCGTGGAAGGCTTCTGCGTCGACTGAGCGGACTCGATGGAGCAGACACCGGTCGGATGGGCGTGGCGACGAAGGGGATCTAGAGTTGCTCCGACGAGTCTCGGATGGGTGCGATAGGGGATCCTCAGCGTATGCTTTCACCTACAAAGGGTAGCCGGGACTCGGGGCGGTGCTCCGATCTGGGTTATTGGAACTTAAGGTTAAAGAAGTGAAGGGAGGCGGGCGTTGATCTTCGGCGAAGGCGTAGGGGAGATTTAAATCCTAATCTCGACATGGTGGACGAGGGTCAGGTGATCAGGTTGCGGAGCGAGATGGGGGTGAGCGTGCGATTTGATCGGAGCGGCTGGAAGTGGGTGATGGAGCTCCGACCGGCAGGTCGGAGCAGGCGAACAGGCGGCGGCGATCAACGGAAAGATTCGATCAAATGGGAAACTAAGAAGGATAAAAGGTATACCTGAAGGTCCGGATGTGTTCCTGAGCTCCAGGCGAGGGTGATCGTCGAGATGATTGCCTCGACATCGATGCGGAAGTTGAGGGAGGCTGCTTGTGGTGGAGGTCCGGCCACGAAGGTGGAGCGTCGTCTCTGCTGCACCAAATCGAGCGCCAAGCGATGCTCCAGGCAGCTGTCACTCAGCTGGAGGTGGCTAGGGTTAGAAATGGGAGCAAGGAACGAGCTGCCGTCCTAGGGGAGCGGATGAGAGGTTTTATATCATTCCCAGGAGGCCGGATGAAATGGGCGTGGGCACGTGAACCGAAGAAGATCCGTGCCTTCCTAGGGATCCGCGAGGGTCTTGGATCTACAGGGAAGATGCAAGCGAGGAATCAAGGCAAAGGTACGTGTGATCCGCCTGGGAAAATTTGGAGAAGAAGATCCGGTGAACAGTCGGGTCAGGTCAAGCCCTGAAAGAGGGGGTTGACACGGGTCAACAATCTGGAGTGGACCAATCACAAGCGTCGGGGGAAAAGACAAAATAGACTACATGACAAAATAGCAGGGAAAATCAAAAATAAATAAATTAAAAATAATAAATGAATTTAAATTAAAAAATGAAAAAAATGAAAAATGTTTATTTTTTTCACGGAATTTTTCTGTGATTTTTATTTATTTTTTTGAAAAAATAAATTAGTCTATATACAATATAGTGTGTTATATACATGTATAATATACCTATGTATTTTGTACAATTATTTTTAATTTGTTATTTTTATAAAAATACCCTAATTTTATATTTTATTTATTTACAACATAATTTTTGGAGTACAAAATAATTTTTGTTATATTTTTATTATTTATTTATAGGTATATAATAAATAGAGAAGGAATCATATATGCATGTATTATGTACAAAGGAGAGAGATTTTTATTTTGTTTTTAATTTTATTTTGCTAATTTTTGTTTTATTTTTAGAAATATATATAAGGAGGTAAAAAATATTTTATTTTTATTTTGTCAAAAATAATTATTTATACACATGATATGTACAATATAGAATGGGTCATATCTCTCTCTACTTATTTTATTTGGCGTTCAGGCCAATGCTTGGCCTTTTCTTGGGGTTCGGGTCACTCTGTATTTATTCTAAATACCTCCTTCCTTTTTCTTTTTCTTTTTCTTTATTCTTTTATTTTTGCACAAATACATTCTAATTATATGATATTAACACATGCAAGCATATTGCTAACTTGTTGTATTTACATCTATTTACATGATGCTTTACCAAGATAATTAGTTAAAATAAAAGAATAAAGAGCGATGATTAGGGATTCATCACCCCTCTATACTTTACCTTTGTTAGTCCCTTAGCAAACATTTATTTGAAAAAAAAGTGAAAAGAGAAAGAAAATAAAAAGAAGGAGAATCAAGGTTGATTATTAAACTTGTCTTCATTAAATTGGAGTATGGAGCTCAGTCAGACCTTTGGATTATTAATTTGGTGAAACCGTATTGGGACCTAGGTTTAAAACTCAACAGCCTCTAAGTTCCACCAATCTATGGTCAAGACTCCTTAACAATCCAGATCAGAACAAGTCTACATACACAAACTCTAATGACCATGAATCTTTTCTTGTACTGTGTAAGTGATATGTATCTCCCCACCTCAGAAATGGCAAAGTAACAACCCCCCTCAACAAGGTAACTCTAATGCCCTAGTCTGGTAGCTCTTTCCTCGAGGAGCGGGGTATTCCCTTCTAAGTTCAAGTTCAACCAGCTCAAGAAGAGGAGGAAGAAGAAAATGGACCATGACCAGTGTAGCCATGTATCCCTGGGAGTCCAACCAATGTAGCTAAGTCTCCCGCTGCAAGCTTCATGAGATGAGAATGGGTAACATAAGCTTTGGTTCATTTGGCTATGTCCAGTGGGTATTTCATTTTCTATTAGACCCACCCCCTTTTGGAGTTTTTCTTTCTTTTGCACTTTTTTTTTGATGTGCATATGTACAACATATCTACATGGTGCAACATATATACATAAGGACTTTTTCCTCTTGAGCTAGTAGACTATCCCTCTTTTGAAGCATTATTGCAACCCACAACTCCTGTCTTTAGACCTCAACACCGCCAGATAAAGTTGAGATGCACTTCCTTCACTAAAAGAAGACGAGAGGTTCCGCCTAGAAGTACTACCCTCGTATGCTACCCAAGCCAAAGGAAACTGCCTCCTCACCACCTCATCCGTAGAGAGCTATATGTAAGGTGCTGGTGCAAGTAAAGCCATTGTCTGTGAGAGTCATGTGTGTGTTGTTAAATGTTCTACTTAGGCTCATCAGGATGACATGTGATCATAGCCTAGTGGACTCAAAGAATTAAGTCACCAATGGACATGAAAAGTCCTAACCCTAAGTCCTTTAAGGTTCCTTTTATGATTAGGTGGATTAAGGTCTTAATCAAGCTCCATTTTCTAATTTAATTCTAAGCTAGTTTAATGTCAACTATGATTCAGAAAAATTGTACAAGTATATACAAAAAACTTTTTATGCAAGGTTTTTGAAAATGTGCAAAATTTTTGAAAAATGTTTGAATGTGTGCGTGAATGCAGGGGTTTTGCAAATGATTTACAAACATATACACAAGGATTTTTGCAAACTTTTGTTTTTCAAATATTTTACAAAATTTTGTACTGTATACATAATTTTGATACTAAAATATTTACACAAATTTTACAAACAAAACATTTTACAAACATTTGTACAAAAATAAATTTTATACATAGCTATGTATGTGCGGGAAAGAATTTTATGTACAAGAAAATTTTAGAATTTTTATGGTTTTTAGATAAAGGATTTTAGCCATTTTATTTATTAACACACTCACACAAAGTATGAGTTATGGCTAAAGTATATATGTAATATATACGACACCCTCCTATACTTAGCTCGAACGATGTCCTCAGGGTGGATCAAGAGCGATGAAGAAGACATAACTCGTGCTTAGTATAGGGAAGTGAAAAGGAATGCTATACTACAACGACGAATCAAAGAATAGAATGAAGAGGGATCGTCGCTTCCCCTATACTTAGGATCAAGTAATCCTAAGTATAGCAGACTGTACATAAAGGGAAGACCGAGTGATAGAATGTACAGGGTCTACCTCCTCTATACTTAGGGTAAAATATCCCTAAGTATAGGCAGCAAAACATAGGTAAAAAATCAAAAGAATAATCAAGAGTCTTACACCCCCCTATACTTAGGGTAAAGTGCACCCTAAGTATAGCATAATCACAAGATGTAGATGGGGTGTTGGACCAAAGAATGAGATGATATGGACATCTGGATCTATACAAGGTAGAAGACAGTAATAATCAAGCATGAGATGCAACTGATGTGAGTCAAAGACCACATCTCATGTAAAATGAATCGGGGCGATGTCAATGACCAACGACTCATGATCTAGATATGGTTTGAGACGCTGACCATTAACACAAAAGGTAGACTCAGATGACATCTCGGATATGTCAGTACTCCCATTGTCATGTACCTTTCGGACCAGGTATGGTCCCTTCCACTTGCTCTGCAATTTCCCTGGAAATAATCTAAACCTGGCATCAAACAACCATACTCTCTGATCGGGCTCAAACTGCTTATGGCTGATATGAGAATCATGTCATATCTTCACTCACTCCTTATACTGTAGGCTGCTCGAAAAGGTTGTATCTCTAAGCTCCTCCAGGGCTGCCAATTCTGCCTTCTTCTGATCGCCTATACTCACTGGATCCAATAATATATCTGTGACAGCCCAAAGTGACTTGTGCCTAATCTCAACAGGTAAATGGCAGGGCTTGCCACAAACGAGACGAAAGGGAAATGTACCCAAAGGATCTTGAAGGAAGTATGATATGCCTACAAGATCGAGTCCAAAAGATGTGACCAATCCTTTCGGTCTGGGCGGACTACCTTCTGCAATATCGTCTTGATAATTTGGAGTGGCAACTCGATGGTCTATGCTGAACTCGCTAGCAAGGGCCTTTACCTTGTCGTTGACGAAATGAGACCTCCCCGTCAGATATCAATACTCTAGGCACCTCGAACCGTGAAATGATATTCTTCCTCAAAAATTTGCAAATAGTCCTAGCATCTGCGGTTCAGGCGGGAATGACTCAACCCAATGACTCACATAATCCACGGCCTATAGAATGTACTCGAATCCCTGACTCTTAGGGAATGGACACATGAAATCGATGCCCCATGCGTCAAAAACCACGCAGAAGTGAATGGGCTGCACCGGCATCATATCACGTTGTCCACAAGTGCCCATCCTCTGACAGTCAGTACACCTCTTCACAAATTCATCAGAATCCTTAAAGAGGGTAGGCCACCATAGGCCAGATTGGAGTACCTTTTGTGTCGTTCTCCTCCCATAATGATGTCCCCCTGCCTCAAGCCCGTGGCAGTATGTGAGGACGCTATGGTGCTCCTCCTGAGGAATGCACCGATGTCAAACACTATCCCCTCCTTCATGATAAAGGATGGGATCTTCCTAGTGGTAGAACTTGGCCTTCGCGAGGAAGGTCTCAAGGCGCTGCCTGGGCCAGTCTTATGGAACCTTCTTGGAAACAAGATAGTTCACAATGTTAGCGTACCACGGGAGCAAGGCGATAGCAAGGATCGCCTCATCTGGGAAGGTCTCAAAAATGGGATCAACCTGCTCAGATTCTCAAGATTCCCTAATCAGGAGAGATGATCCGCCACCACATTCTTGACTCTAGGTTTATCCTTAATCTCAATATCAAACTCCTGGAGTAGAAGGATCCATCTAGTTAATCTCGCTTTTGCATCCTTCTTTGCCATGAGGTACCTGATGGCAGTATGATCAGTAAAGATAGTCACCTTGGATCCAATGATATACGATCTGAACTTGTCCAAGGCATAAACTACGGCTAGCATCTCCTTCTCAGCGATGGTGTAGTTCCACTGTGCAGCATCCAATGTACGGCTAGCGTAGTGAATGGCAAAAGGCACTCCATCCCTCCTCTGTCTTAGCACGGCCCCTACGGCAAAATCGGATGCATCCGTCATGATCTCGAATGGGAGAGACCAATCAGGTGACTGCAGGACAGGAGCCTCAATAACTAGACTTTTGAGAGTCTCAAATGACGCAAGATACTTATCATCTACAATGAACTTGGTGTCTTTGGTCAGCAAATCAGTCAACGGTCAGGCAATCCTGCTGAAATCATGAATGAATCGTCGACAGAAATCGATGTGCCCCAGAAAATACCATAGTTGTCACAGGTTGGACGGTGGATTGAGTTTCCTGATGATATCCACCTTGGCCGGATCAACCTCCATGTCCCTTTTGGAGATGATATGACCAACCAAGCATTGTCCCTTGAGTCACCATGAAGTGACTCTTCTGCTAGGATAAAACAAGATGAACCTCGATGCAACGCTGAAGGACGCGGTCTAGGTAGTCAAGACAAGCATCAAACCATCGCCATAGACCGAAAAGTCATCCATGAAGACCTCCAAATCAGCGCTCCACCATTTTGAGATTTCCTTCATGACAACCTCCCGAAGGTTCGGGTTCAGCCGTCGCTGGAACTCACACGAGGGCTTGATGTCCTCTTCGAGGTAGATATGGTGGGAGCACAGAGCCGGACTAATCCCCTGGACATCAGCTATACTCCATCCCATTGCCTTGTGGTTCTTTTCAAGAACCTCCATCAAACGAGATTCTTGTTCTCCGGTCAAATCTGCTGAGATAATGATCGTGTGCATCTCATGCTCGCACACAAGGAACCTATACTTCAGTGACTCCGGTAAGGGCTTCAGTTATGGGCAACTGGGAGCTGGCAGATCTGGCTTCTGAAAGGTCTGAGTGAGGGCAACCAAATCTGCGTGAGAGAACTCTCGCTGATCATGAAAGCTGGTGTAGACTGCCCTGCTGGTGTTTTCTGTCATCTGTGTCGGCTCAGTCTCCACCCTAGCTGCTGGCTCTGTAGGAATCAGACACGATATCAACGCATCAAATCGGTCCAATCGATATCTGACTCCAAGGGATCTGAATCTGAATCACCAAATATATACTGCCTCACTATCCTGAACACGGTCTACAGCCTTGAATGTGTCCTCTACCAAGAGTGTGCTCTCCAAGCTCTCCTTTGCTGGAATCTGCGAATCTGTAGAGTCTGAATGTGAGAGGATGGCTCGTGAAAAGGATCAGACCAAGCGACTTCATCATCAATAATCACAAAATCGCACTCCTGGTGGACGTTTCGCTCTGCCTCTATCATCCGCTCTAAATTGTTGAGCTGCTCTGAGCATGTTGAATCTCATGCTCCGGTCTCATCGATCGTCTCTATTTGTATACTCTCATCCTCAACGCGAAAGTATACCTTCCCGCTATCATGATTGGACACCGCCTTGGTTGTGGCCAAGAATGGATGTCCTAGAATGATGGGAGTATCGGACATAGACTTGGGGATCTCCATGTCCAACACAACGAAGTCCACGAGGAATTTCAGGCCCTGAATTGTGATGACCACGTCCTTCAACAACCCTTTTGGCCTCTTGACAGATCTATCAGTAAACTGAAGGACTGTCCTGCTCTATCGAAGAGGGCCAAACTCGAATCGGTTGAGTAAGGATGCCGGAAGTAGGTTGATGGAAGAGTCACTGTCTAATAGAGTCCGTTCAAACCTTTGCTCATGGATATGGCATCTAACATAGGGAGCTCCTGCATCTGGCCTCTTGGCTGGCAGACGGTTCTGAATGGCAAAGCAAGTGGCACGAGTGAGCACATAGATCTCTGCATGATGGTTCCTCTTCTTCCTGCGAATGGTGGTCTTCTCTCTCAAGTTCCTCTGGAAGAGAGGGATGTGCTTAAGTGCCTCCTATAGAGTCAGCTGAATTTGAAATCGATCGATCATTTGCTGCTGAACTCTAATTACTGGGATTTTTTGGATTTTCTTTTTTATTTCCCCTTAGCTAAGCGGAGTGCTTGAGGGGAAGGGGGATTGGTTGGGCCCTCCTCATATAGAGGGCTAGGAATGGGTCCATGCTGCTGAGAAGAAGTACAATCCATACACATATCACCATGCATCACACATGGACTCGAAGATAAATAACCCTTTCCCTTTATTAATTTTTTTGGAGTTTTCTGTAAAGTCTCAAGATATAAAAACTGAAGGAATACATCTGGAATAGAAGGGGTGGCTTCAGTACCACCCATGGCATCTCGAATCGTGGCATCAACACCGCACTCTGGCTCAGCATCTGAATATCTGATGGCATCAGCACCACCCTCTGCAACTAGTGACGCGACGGCCTCAGTACCATCGGCTTGATCAACATCCTTGGTGGTGTCAGAACCACCGCCATCATCATCATCATGAGCTGCATCAGCACCGCTAATCCCCCTCGTCTGGCGCTCCTGCATCCTCATGGTGTCGTCACTCAGACGAGACACCGCCGGCTGGCATCCTACTGCTCCTAAGTGTAACAAAGTCAGCATCAAATGTATATGAAGCAATATCACCCAATGAGTCACTAGGAGTGCTAACCTCTGTAAACTGTACCTGCTCAGACTTTCTTTTCAGGTTGTTCGGATTTGGCTCGATCTGAGCGGGTATGGTGGCCTTGCCCTTGATGATCTCCCTCATCTCCTGGCGGAACTCGTCCATCTCCCGCCTGAAAGTGGCATGCTGATCAGAAAGAAGGCATGCTAGATCATCGAGTGCTGGGTTCTTATAGGCTGGCCCATGAGAATCGGATGGGTTGTCTCTCTAGTGAGGCTGCTGCTGGGAAGGATGAGAGGGATACCGAGACTACTGCTGAGGTCGTTGCTGTTGTTGCCTCCACGGTTGTCGTTGTTAGTAGGGACGAGGACCCTGTTGGTAATGATGTTCCTGTTATGGCTGGTGTGTGAACTGGGGCTGCTGCTGCTGGGACTGGTTGTACTGTCCACCCTGAACTGGAGGCTGCTGCTAGGATGAGGCACCTCCGGTCGACCACCGGAATCCGGGATGATCTCGACAAATCCCAGGCTGCTGTCGGTCATACCAAACCCCATTGACTTCCATCAACAGCTCCTGCTCAAAAGGGGGTGGAGGAAGAACTGACAGGGTCTGATCCTACTGGTACACCACCGTCTGAGTGTCCTGAGACGGTGGTGGCTGGACGTACTGGTGTTGCGGCTGTTGGAACAGCTCTGCCTGAATATGGTGGACCTGTCAGTAATGGGCGGAGGGCTGGGTCGAGTCACTACTGCTGGGGTCAGCCCGTGACCTGAGACAGGGCTGAGAAGCCGACTATGCCTCTTGGAGACACATGATATGGGTTTTCAGGTCACTCAGTGTCTGTGCCTCTGATCTATCTGTGGCATGCCCAGGCACTGCTTCTTCTCTATAATCTCGATGCGGTCCAGCTTCTCGTTGATGACGCCCATGCCAGCGGCTGATGACTCTGCATGTGCTGCGGCTACTAACGATGTGGAAGGACCTGCATCGACCCGTGATATCCTCTGATAGGTCACGGCCTGGGGTGGGGGCTTCCCCTGAGTGTAAAGATGGGTTTGGGATATAACGGTGTAGTTTTCGACCATCTCCTCATATATGGCCCAGACCTACTCCTCATCCTTAGCAAAGTAGGATCCCCACAGGAAGCATTCACGAGCCCCTGCAGCTCCGGTGTCAACCCACAAAAGAAACTCTGCACTATGTTGGGCTTGGATATATCATTGTGTGGATACTGGTCAATGAGCTCTTTGAAGCGGTCCCATGCCTCATGGAATTGCTCATTGGGAAGCAAGGAGAAGTTGTTGATGAGGGCTCGAGATGCGTTTGTCCGGACGAGTGGATAGTACTTGTTCAAGTACTCATTCCGGAGTTGTTCCCACGAAGTAACGTATCTCCTCAAATGATAGGTTGCTATGTCGAAAAGGGAGAACAGGAAGGCCATCATCTTGATGGTGTCCTCGTCCACGAATCTATCGTGGACCATGCTGCAGATCATCTCAAACTCCTAGATATGTAGATGCGTCTCCTCGGTGGCTAGCCCGTGAAATCTTGGCAACAATTGGATCGTCTGAGGAGGGAGCTTGAAATCTCCCAGAATCACAGGTAGTTGAATCCAACGGTGTGCTAGAGTTACACTAGGGTTATGCAACTCTCTCATTGGGCGGGCTGGTCGGACTGGCTTCTGTGGCTCATCTAGATGTGGTCCATCTCCTCCTCCTAGCTCGGGTATATCTCCACCACCGGCTTTGTTCTGCTCTCCTCTGTCAGCTCGCATCTAAGCCATCTCCCTACGCATATCGGCCATGAAGCTCCCTGATCTCGGATCTGTCGCTGCATCGTCTCCAAGGAAGCTAACAGGGTGTTGTTGATGGTGCCCTGATCTAGAACATACGTGGTGGTCTGGGGTTGTCCATCTATACGCTCCTCGCTGTTGGCCATCTCTTGGGTCTCCGCAAAGACAAACGACCCGAACTCAGGTGTCGTTAAATGAATATATATCTGCTCTAGTCTCTGCTCGGGCACCTCAAGATCGGAAGAACGATGGTCGAGGGGGAACAGGGCGGAGTCGAACTCGGGTTCAGAGAGCGTGTCTGGGCTCTCACGAACCAACCTAGATGAATGGGGCAGAGTGCTCGAAAGCGGTGCAACCAAGGGCTGCCTAAGGGACCTCCGGCCCATCATCGTGATCTGGAGAGGAAGGCGGATGGGATCTAGAAACAAATAAGATCGGAAAAACAAACTCCCAATTCACCTACTCAACACTAAGAGTTGATGACCGTAAAGGTTCGGTCTTTTATCCTGTCGATTTTATTTAGGTGATAGTTCGATCTAGCAGAGCGATTAAGCGAGCTGGTAGGAACCTGACGCTCTTAGGAGACTAGACCGATCCCAAAGCTAAATCTTTCCCAGCCAGTACAAGTTACAGACCGTTTATTGGCTACCCGATCAACTCGCTCTGTAAAGGATATCGCGACCCGCTTTACTGGAAACCGGAGCGACCCTCACTAGAGAACGACTAACCTGAAAATCAATAGGTCTGATGAAAAATCAGGTATGGCTCTAGCCTAGTGTGCGGATCACTCTCTTGCTCATGCAAACCAAACAAGGAGGGGATTGCTCTCTCAAGACAGATTTTTAGGTGAAGTGTCTTTTAGGATCAAGTGTGTTTAGCAGTCCCAATTTTATGATTTTCACTTTTTATGTATTTTTCAATAACAAGCAAACACCTAACGAATTTTTCGATTTCATGATTATTTTAAGTCCAAAAATATGGGAGAAGTCGAAAAAGCTGATGCGCGGTCAAACACGATGATGCATGCAAAGTTAGAGATGCGTACCTGTCGCCAGCACTCTACATGTAGGGTGATCCGTGCATAAATAAAAGACAGAAATTAAACTACCTATATGATGCAAGAAGAAGACAACCTTAGACGAAAAAATTTCTACACGTGAAGAACAGTAGCAAATAGGTTAAGAGAGAGGTCGGAGTCTGGTCTCTAATACCGATCGGTGTCCGCCACAACGGATCCTGCACGTGCTGTATACGGCCTCTAGCGGCACGTGACCTCTCAAGTGACCAAATTAGCCTTTTCTTATGATTTAATTAATTAAGTCCAATTACGATCTATAGGTGCAGGCAGATAATTAGGACTGGGACCTTAATTAATTACGTCACAATCAGAGAGAAAATCCTAAGTTTAGGGGCCAAATTCTTTGAGAATCAAAAATAAAAGAAAAGGTCGAGAAAATAAAAACCGGCAAAAACTGCGGTGAGGTCACCCGAGCACACCGGTGCTCGGCGAAATAGACCCCGATAAGCCAAGTGTCCAAGTGTTCCTGGTCCTGAATTATTACAATAATAATAAAATAAAAATGCTAAAAGTCTTCAAAGGGTCTTCCAAATCCTCTACTCCTCTCCTCCTACGCTCTCCTGCTGCTCGATGAAGAAACGAGTCGCCTCCGCTTCGCTCGGGTGCGCCGACGCTCCTAGGAATGCCACCCTCGCTCGTCGTGCCCTCGCAAGAGAGAGAGAAACAAAAGATATATCAGATCACAATTATGAAAATTAGAACTAGAAACAAATAAAGAAATAAAAATGAAAAGCAAGAAAATAAAAAAAAGGAAAAGAAAAAGAAAAAGAAAATAAAACAAAGAAAACCGACTACAAAGCTGTGCTCCCCGACAACGGCGCCATCCTGATGAATGCTTCGCCAATCGAGGTTAAGTATCATATACAGATTAAGGTCATTGCGGCCCCAATCAGGGAAGCATGACTCAATCAGAAAAATAAATCAGACCACCAAAGAAAGCAACCAAGCCCGAAAATATAAAAGAGCGGTATTGCTAGTTATTTAACCTGGTATAGCGGGGTCGAACACAAGGAGCACGAGATAGTCCTACGAAGTAGTCGAAAAATCAAAGAAGAAACAAAAGTATTTTTGGTGGTTTTAAATTTGCAATTTTTTATATTTCATAATAAGAAAAAGAATAAAGATAGTGAAAGCAATCTCACTACAACAATTTTTATTAAGGTCAAAATGCTCAAAAATTCAAAATAAAATTATTTTTATATTTTTAAAATATGCAAGTATTTTTGTGTATTTTATGGAATTTTTCTTATTTTTATACGATTTTCTAAAAATAAAAAAAGGTAAAATAAGCAAACAGTGTACAACCTGGAGAAAAAGGAATTTTAAAATATTTAAAGTGACCCTAAATTCATGGTTGCAATTTTATGTCAAAACAGAAAACAAAATCTAACTACAGAACTTGAAAACACATTTTTTTTTATTTTTATGGAATTTTTAATGATTTTATATGGATTTAGTCTTTTGTAATTTTTAGGTGTTTTATGTAAGATAATGAAACACAAAAGCTACAGAAATTAAAACAAAACAAAATAAGCAATCATAAATTTTTATAGAATTTTTAAAGTGATTTTTGTATTTTTTTGGATTTTCTAAATTAGACAGACTCTATTTTTAGGGTTTTTGAATTTTAGAAAATAACAAATAAAATCAAATTGCATCATAAAAATTACCAAAAATATTACACGGTAGCAGGCTACTGCTAATTTTTTGAGAATTTTTGGAGTAGATTTGATATTTATTTAATTAAAAACCAAACACACATGTTGTATGGACTTAAATGCAATTATTTAAAGTTTTTGGATTAAATAATAACATGCACTAAAAGTCCAAGGTCGATTCTGTAAATTTTCCAAATAATTCTAGCACATGCATAATAAAACGTTCACAAGGGTATAATTGCAATTTCAGAAAACATTCATTCAAATATTAACATAAAAAATGTTCAGGGTCAATAATGCAAATACACCATTGTTCACGTGACCAAGCACGTGTCTCCAAGCACAAAGGACTAAAACACAAATAAAAGAAACTATAGGGACCAAAGTGCAAGTAAATCCAACTATAACTTTTATTTACAGACTAAAACATAACAAATAAGAAATACATGGTAAAAGGAGAAATATACCCTAGCAGCACGTGAGGCGTGCGTGGGGGGCACATGGAAGCCGCTGGTGTGGGCACAGATGTGTGGCTCTGATCGCAGCAGGTGTCAGATCTGACGCTCCAGAATGGTCGGGGACGTGTGGTGCAGGTGGAAGTCAAATCTGACATCCAACGATCTGACGAATCTGCTGTGTCGATGGTCCAGATATGATCTGGAAGAGCAGGGCTGATCCAACGGAGCTGGAGCAGCATGGATGAACAACACTGGGGCGAACTTCGACGGAGCCAAGGAGGTGATCCCCAGCTCCGATGGCCAATCAGGAAGCACCGGATGGGTCGTGGAAGGCTTCCGTGTCGACTAAGCGGACTCGATGGAGCAGACACCAGTCAGATGGGCGTGGCAACGAAGGGGACCTGGACCTTCTCCGGCGAGTCTCGGATGGGTGTGATAGGGGATCCTCAGCGCGTACTTTCACCTGCAAAAGGTAGCCGGGACTCGGGGCGGTGCTCCGATCTGGGTTATTGAAACTTAAAGTCAAAGAAGCGAAGGGAGGTGGGAGTCGATCTCCGGCGAAGGCGACAGGGGAGATCTAAATCCTAATCTCGACCTGGTGGATGAGGGTCAGGGTAATCAGGTTGCAGAGCGAGATGGGGGGTGAGCGTGCGGTTTGATCGGAGCGGCTGGAAGTGGGTGACGGAGCTCCGATCGGCTGGTCGGAGCAGGCGAACATGCGTCGGCGATCAATGGAAAGATTCGATCAAATGGAAAACTAGGAAGGTCAAAAAGTATACCTGAAGAACCGGATGTGTTCCTGAGCTCCAGGCGAGGGTGGTCGTTGGGGTGATTTCCTCGACCTCGATGTGGAAGTCGAGGGAAGCTGCTCGCGAGGGAGGTCCGACCACGAAGGTGGAGCGTCGGCTCTGCTTGACCAAATCGAGTGCCAAGCGGTGCTCCAGGCACCTGTCACTCATCTGGAGGTGGCTAGGGTTAGAAATGGGAGCGATGCATGAGCTGCCGTCCTGGGGGAGCGGATGAGAGGTTTTATAGCATTCCCAGGAGGCCGGAAGAAACGGGCGAGGGTACGTGAACCGAAGAAGATCCGATCCTTCTTAGGGATTCGTGAGGGTCTTGGATCCACGGGGAAGATGTGGGCGAGGAATCGAGGCAAAGGCACGTGTGATCCACCCGGGAAAATTTGGAGAAGAAGGTCCGGTGAAGCAGTCGGGTCAGGTCAAGCCCTAGAAGAGGGGGTTGACCCGGGTCAACAATCTTCCGTGGACCAATCACAAGCGTCAGAGGAAAAGACAAAATAGACTACGAGACAAAATAGCAGGGAAAATCAAAAATAAATAAATTAAAAATAATAAATGAATTTAAATTAAAAAATGAATAAAATGAAAGATGTTTATTATTTTTCAAGGAATTTTTCTGTGATTTTTATTTATTTTTTTGAAAAATAAATTAGTCTATATACAGTATAGTGCGTTATATATAGGTATAATATACCAATGTATTTTGTACAATTATTTTTAATTTGTTATTTTTACAAAAATACCTAAATTTTATATTTTATTTATTTACAACATAATTTTTGGAGTACGAAATAATTTTTATTTTATTTTTATTACTTATTTACAGGCATATAATAAATAGAGAAGGAATCATATATACATGTATTATATACAAGGAGAGAGACTTTTATTTTGTTTTTAATTTTGTTTTTCTAATTTTTGTTTTATTCTTAGAAATACATATATATATAAGGAGGTAAAAAGAATATTTTATTTTTACTTTGTTAAAAATAATTATTTATACACATGATATGCACAATATAGAGTGGCCCCTATCTCTCTCTACTTATTTTATTTGGCGATCAGGCCAATGCTTGTCCTTCTCTTGGGGTTCGGGTCACTCTGTATTATTATAAATACCTCCTTCCTTTTTCTTTTTCTTTATTCTTTTATTTTTGCACAAATACATGCTAATTATATGATATTAAAACATGCATGCATATTGCTAACTTATTGTATTTACATCTATTTACATGATGCTTTGCCAAGATAATTAGCTAAAATAAAAGAATAAAGAGTGATGGTCAGGGATTCATCACCCCCTATACTTTACCTTTGCTAGTCCCTTAGCAAATATTTATTTGAAAAAGAAGTGAAAAGAGAAAGAAAAGAAAAAGAAGAAGAATCAATGTTGATTATTAAACTTGTCTTCATTAAATTGGAGTATGGAGCTCAGTCAGACCTTTGGATTATATATTTGTCGGAACCTTATTGGGACCTAGGTTTAAAACTCTAATGACCATGAATCTTTTCTTGTACTGTATAAGTGATATGTATCTCACCACCTCAGAAATGGCAAAGTAACAACCCCCCTCAACAAGGTAACTCTAATGCCCTAGTCTGGTAGCTCTTTCCTCGAGGAGCGGGGTATTCCCTTCTAAGTTCAAGTTCAACCAGCTCAAGAAGAGGAGGAAGAAGAGAATGGACCATGACCAGTGTAGCCATGTATCCCTGGGAGTCCAACCAATGTAGCTAAGTCTCCCGCTGCAAGATTCATGAGATGAGAATGGGTAACATAAGCTTTGGTTTATTTGGCTATGTACACTCCAGTGAGTATTTCATTTTCTATCAGACCCACCCCCTTTTGGAGTTTTTCTTTCTTTTGCACTTTTTTTTGATGTGCATATATACAACATATCTACATGGTGCAGCATATATACATAAGGACTTTTTCCTCTTGAGCTAGTAGACTATCCCTCTTTTGAAGCATTATTGCAACCCACAAATCTTGTCTTTAGACCTCAACACCGCCAGATAAAGTTGAGATGCACTTCCTTCACTAAAAGAAGATGAGAGGTTCCGCCTAGAAGTACTACCCTCATATGCTACCCCAAGCCAAAGGAAACTGCCTCCTCACCACCTCATCCGTAGAGAGCTATGTGTAAGGTACTGGTTTAAGTAAAGCCATTGTCTGTGAGAGTCATGTGTGCGTTGTTAAATATTCTAGTTAGGCTCATCAAGATGACATGTGATCATATCCTAGTGGACTCAAAGAATTAAGTCACCAATAGACCTAAAAAGTCTTAACCCTAAGTCCTTTAAGGTTCCTTTTATGATTAGGTGGATTAAGGTCTTAACCAAGCTCCATTTTCCAATTTAATTCTAAGCTAGTTTAAATGTCAACTATGATTCAGAAAAACTGTACAAGTATATACAAAAAGCTTTTTATGCAAGGTTTTTGAAAATGTGCAAAATTTTTTGAAAAATGTTTGAATGTATATGTGAATGCAAGGGTTTTGCAAACCATTTACAAACATTTACACAAGGGTTTTTGCAAACTTTTGTTCTTCAAATATTTTACAAAAATTTTGTACTGTATACATAATTTTGATACTAAAATATTTACACAAATTTTACAAACAAAATATTTTTACAAACATTTGTACAAAAATAAATTTTATATATAGCTATGTATGTGCAAGAAAGAATTTTATGTACAAGAAAAATTTTAAAATTTTACGGTTTTTAGATAATGGATTTTATCCATTTTATTTATTAACACACTCACACAAAGTATGAGTTATGGCTAAAGTATATATGTAATATATACGACACCCCCTATACTTAGCTCTAACGATGTCCTCAAAGTGGATCAAGAGTGATGAAGAAGACATAACTCGTGCTTAGTATAGGGAAGTGAAAAGGAATGCTATACTACAACGACGAATCAAAGAATAGAATGAAGAGGGCTCGGCGCTTCCCCCTATACTTAGGATCAAGTAATCCTAAGTATAGCATACTGTACATAAAGGGAAGACCAAGTGATAGAATGTACATGGTCTACCTCCCCTATACTTGGGGTAAAATATCCAATGGTCAAAGGAAAGAGACTTCTATTTTGCACAAAAGAATCATATAGAATAAATAGAGAAGGAATCATATATACATGTATTATGTACAAAGGAGAGAGACTTTTATTTTGTTTTTAATTTTATTTTTCTAATTTTTGTTTTATTTTTAAAAATATATATAAGAAGGTAAAAAGAATATTTTATTTTGTCAAAAATAATTATTTATACACATGATATGTACAATATAGAGTGGGTCCTATCTCTCTCTACTTATTTTATTTGGCGATCAGGCCAATGCTTGGCCTTCTCTTGGGGTTCGGGTCACTCTGTATTTATTCTAAATACCTCCTTCCTTTTTCTTTTTCTTTATTCTTTTAATTTTGCACAAATACATGCTAATTATATGATATTAACACATGCATGCATATTGCTAACTTATTGTATTTACATCTATTTACATGATTCCTTGCCAAGATAATTAGCTAAAATAAAAGAATAAAAAATGATGACCAGGGATTCATCATTAGGTCCGAGGAAGGTAAACGGAGGGCACCTCCAAAATAGGAAGGGGGTAGGGGCTGAGCGAGCTGGTGTAACGCTCAAAGATAGGAGCGTTTGGAGGAGGACGATGGCTGTGAGCCATTGGATCAATACATCCGACGGTCCACATGTAAGCGCATGGGAGCTTGGGCGATGAGTGGAGATGCAGTAGTGAACGGTGTGGATGAGATCTAGGGATCTCATCCAAGGGTGGAGGGAATAGTGATTACGTGGACGATGAGGAGCTATTGGATGGAAGAGCCATCCAATGGTCAAGATGTTGGCGGAAAGGAATGGTGGAGATGAGATATGGACGACAGATCTGAGGGCTGAGAATCAACTGGAAGTGGGTAGTTGAGATGGAGGCGGGCCAGGGGTGATCCAAAGGCCAAGAAGGAGGCTGGGTGGAGGGAAGAGGATGGGGCCACGTGGGCGGCCCAGAGGGCGCCACATGGCCCAATCAGATTATTCCAAAAAATGGAAAATAAAAAAAATTCAAAAAGAAATAATTAGATACAAAAAAGCCAAAACATGAAAGTTGTAGATCTTGATGAGTTGTTTCATGTTGGTCAAAAATCCAAAAGAGGTCATCTGTACAATGACGAATTTTTGCAAGTACTTTTAATGTTAAAAACACTTTAATTTTGTGGTTTTGATATTTTTTTGTCTTTTTAATTCCTTTTTGAAACCAAAATAAATATAACAATTAATCTAAATTTAAGATGTTTTTAATAATAAAGAAAATAAGATAAAGTTAGTGATAAATACAATAAAATTAGGGTTAGTGTTGTTTATAGGTGATTGATTTATTTGCCAAAGATGTAGAATTAATGAAGATTTCTTATGAGGTTCTTATTTTTCGAGGATAAAAAGAGAGAATAATGATGATCCAGTAGGGATTCATCACTCCTCGAGGACGAATTGCTGGAGGATAAGATTGCGTGGTGGTTCAACATTTCGAATGGGAAGTGATAACTCCCTGCACACACAAGAGAAAATTATTCAATGTTCAAAGAGTATGTTTTGGGAGGGGATGGATTTAAGAATACTTATGAGCCACACATGTACAATGACTTGTAGAACTTAGAGACTATTGATTTAAAAGTCTTGATTCTCACAAAAGTTCTGCCAACTATTAATCCAAAGGTCAGGCCGAGATCCATTTTCACCTTTTGTTCATGATCCTGATATGGAACCCAATCTCATTTCACTAGTTCATTCTTTAGTTGCTCATGGACGAACAAGGTTTAAGTAAAGAGGATTGATGAATCTGTAATTCATCATTCTAATTAGTTGAAAATGAAGTTTCATCCCATATAATTATATGCATTTGGGTGTTTATAATTATTAATTAGAATTCACAAATCTGTAAAATAATTTGCATAAATTGGCATTTTCATTTTGCAACCAAATTTCATCTATTTTTAAGTAATTCATACTAGATGCAAATGACATAAAACCAGCTCCATCGTGTACGTATCACTATACTAACCAATAAAAAATACTAACCTTTAAAATTTCATAAAAAAGTCTAAATCCTAGTTCCAGAACAAAAAGCCATAAAATTGCATAACTTCCTCATACAAAGTCTGATTTTATTCTACTCACTTTTGGATTAATATATACTCAATTACCTACAAATCAAGAATTACCTAAAATCAAAACCAAATTCAAAAGAATGGGAGTTCATATGTGAAACTTAGATTTTGAGATCGAATTGTATATTGTACATATTTACTAATTTTTGACTTTTTTATTTCATGTACATATTTAAGTATTTTTTATTTATTTAATTTTAATTTCTTTATTTTATCATATGTTTTAACTAATGGCATAAAAAAATTAAAAAATTCAAAAAAATAAAGAAAAAGATCGATTTCGACTTAAACAATCAGCCTAATTCACTTGTACATAATTCATACTCCCAACTAACTTTTCTTAATTCATAAAAATCCAAAAAAATCACACTTGAGTTCGTTGTATCATCATACATCATGTTTGATTTTTGGCATGCATATATTATGCATAAAAATACAAAACATAAATCATCACACATAAAATACCAACAAAAATATTCATATCTTGCATACATGAGTCTGGTTGCAATTTGGGTTCTTCATGAGTATTGTAGGTCTTCTAAAGATCTATAACTTTTTTCATCATATTTTCATTTGAGTTCATCTATCATTTTTAAATTATTTTTAATTGCATTTCCATGCATTAATCAAACCTCCTATCAAACATCGAGCCACGTGTCATGCACTCATAGGACGCGCCCACCTCACGCCCACACTCATGATCTCTCATCTACTCCCCAAATTAACCAACCAATCAGGAGTCCTGAAATGTTGATCTTCTTGGTCAACACTACCCTAGCTCCCTTGTTCCTCTTTGTCATTAGACCCACACCGAAAACCCAAAACTAATTTGTTCACCTCCCTGATCTTCACGAAGCCCAAACCTTCATCAACCTCTAGCCATCTCCTCCAACGATTAAAACCCATCGTTTATCCCTTTTGTTCCCAACCTCTCTGTGACCCTCCTCTCCTAATATCCAACAACACTGTTAGAACCCCTCCGTGATTGATTCCAGATCGAAGAAATCCAACCACATGAAAACAAACACCATCGCCTAATCCCTAGCCGAAACCCATCATCCTCTTCGTCTGCTACAAACCAACATCTCATTCCCTAAATCCTTCGAGACCCCAAAACCCTACACCTCTAAATCGTAGTCCTAAACCCAACAACCACCATCTACCCCTTCTTTCTGATCCTATTCGAACCAGCTCCATAGCAAGACTGAACTCCATAGCAAGGTTTTAAAAACCGGACCGGACATTGAACCGGTCAGTCTTTGGTTTGGTCCAACTGGGTCGAACTGTCGGTCCAAACCGGTCGAACCGGTGATGACGTCAGCATGACGTCATCATTCTCATCGACTCGGAAAAAATCGGACCGGGTTTAATTTACTGGTCAGACCGGTCGAACCGGATTTTTGCACCAATAAAACCAGATACATATATGTAAGTATATATTTATATATCAATGAAATAATCGTTAGAAATTTCAAATCTTTAAATAGAATAACATGATTGCCTATTTTGAGTAAAACTATACAAAGCCAGTTTTGCATTTTTTGGAATTATATATGAGTATAATATTGTAATCATTTATTTATAATTGTTTCAAGAAAATTACTCTAAGAAAGTATTGACATAACATATATTCCAAAAAAGAGAGGGACATACCTTATACCGCATAAGTTAAGAAGGGAATATATGATAAAAACCCCATTATTTCATTATTTAAACCTTTATAATTTTGAAAATTACCAAACCATCAAAATTGAGTCAATTCGGGTCAACTCGGTCCGACCATCCGGGTCAACCCGGTCTGACCACTGGTCGGACCCGGTTTTTTATTTTTTATTTTTTTTGAAATTAATTACAAAGAACCGGCCGAACCGAACTGGTCGGAGCCGGTTCCCGGTCCAACCAGTCCGACCGGCCGGTCCGGTCCAGTTTTTTATACCCTGCTCCATAGTCTAACAAACCCAATCCCATACCCCACCAATCCAAACTTACCTAACTCTATCCCAACTGATGACCCATATCCCTTCCTCCTCAGCCATAGCCTGGAAACCCAAACCACCACGACCCATACGATTCCCTATACCTATATAAGACCACCCTCAATAGGATGAATATGTGATTCGTCATCTTAATGTTTTATTTTTAGCTTGAATCCCTGAAAAACACCAAATAAATATCCCTAAATTCAATAAGTTGACAGAATAATAATTTTAATAGCAAAGACTATATATATATAATCTTTTAGATAATTATATGAAATAATTTAAAAATAAAAACCACAAAAATAAAGAGTTGAAAATGTGTATATATTCACATGTAAAAAGCTTAAACTTCTCTGATTTTTAATAAGCTAATACGAACTACTTTTAACATAATTCTTTTTTATCATGTTTAAAAAATGTATATGAAAATATAAAAATATAAAAAATACAAAATAACTTTTACCTTAAAATAAATACTCTTAGATCTTAACAGAGAAAACAGTAAAGTCAAACTTCCCAGTTGAATTCCCATTCCATATGAACTCTAATTTTACCAAGCTCACTTTCGAAGTTTAAGTTAGAAAATTATCTATCTGAAGGAAATAGTTTTATTAAAATTAGAGCTTGTCTGTAAAATGTCAGTTTCGGGATCTAATTGTCCTTTATAAATAATCATTAACTTTGATATGCGATTTCATGTACATAAATAACTCCTTTTCATTTATTTCTTTTTCATTTATTTTCTTTATTGTATTTTTTAATAAAACTAAATAAAAACAAAATCCATTTATTTATAATCAAAGAAAATATTGTGTTGTGACTTTGTATATATTGCATATACGATTTCTTTCTTGCTTTTATTTCACTTTTTTTATTATTAAAAGGCAAAAAAATAATTTGTGTATAATTTCATATCTAGCACCTTAATGTATTTTCTTTTATGTATGTTCTTATAAAAAATCAAAAAAATATAATAATTAAAAAAGTGATTTCTTAACCTTCGAAAAGTTCTTTTCTTGTTTGTTCTGATTTATTTTGCTTTAGAGGTCTTCATGAAACTTACAGATTTACCCACTTTCTCCCTAAAACCCAACTCCCTCTCTCCCTCAACTATCGTCCTTCACCATTATCATCATCAACCATCATCCCACTACTCTCCAGACCTCATCGACGACTCCAACTCCCCACTCCCAGACATTCCACACATTCCACATCCTATATGAACTCTACCCCAACTTCCATCCGAACAAAACCTCTTGAGCACCCCACTTTCAAATCATCTACCATACACAAGTTGAGAGGGGATCGGAGCTTCAAGACCTCCACTTGTGCTAGACGTGGAAGAGCTATCTTGCAGACGACAACGATCCTATCACTACTGTGATCCAAGGTGGTCTATAACTGCCTTGCCGCAACATCTTTTGAAGCTGCTAAGCTTCACGAGAGTCTTGTTGACCAGCTCGAGGTGAAAATTTAGCTGAAGCACGAGCTCAAGCTTCTCCCATGCAGTCCCTTCACCAAAATTATCATAACCACCTCTCTTCACCTTCTTTTTCTCTTCCAGTTCTTCCATGTTATGCAACTCTATCTTTTTACCCTAGTTTTCTTCCCCAGTCTTTTCTTCTCATTGTCGTCTAAAACCCAACATCTCCTGCGTTGACTCAAACATCTTCCCAAATCATTCGTCGCTGCCATCATCGTCCGAGAACAAGGAAGAGAGAGAGAGAAAGCTAGAGAACATGGGTGGTGAAAACACCATCATTCTTCTCCGACGATGATCACTCCCATGCACGATCCGGAGGCAACCCTCCATTGCCGCTTATCCTCAAAACAACCGAGCCACAAGGGCATAGCCGCTGAACCTCTGTAAGCGAATACCAATAGTTGAGTATCTATTCCGACCCACTGACAACACAAGGTAACACCAATATCACTCAACCTAATCTTCGTATATTTCATCTCTTCTTCCTCTACCTTGTTTCCTCCGTAAATCTCGATTGCCCTTCCCATCTTCGATCACAAAGCCATCTCTAGACCATGATCCAAGCCTCCATCTTCCTACCTCCTCGCGTTCACATCTCCCTCTTGCAACCTATCAACTTCAGCCAACTCATGGCTGGATATTCGCTCCTCCACCACATACGACTACGGGAACCGCACACCCTTTTCCTTTATGCTTTGACATTATGACAGAATCCATTGAGGTTTAAGTTGCTATTTTACTTGCAAGCACGACATCTGGACAGATGATTACCACTCATCGGAGCCATCCGCAAAAAGAGGAGGCCTCGTCAAGCCTCATCATATATGAAGGGGGTATGAGGAAGGACCCCTGACCCTATAGGCACCATGGGATCTATCGATCCTATGGTCCACCGAGGAGTATCAAGCAACTGTCGATCCCATCAAGCAACTCCGATCTAATCGTCAACGTGCACTCCATCATCGACCTCTGGATCGCCCTGGATCAAATATTTTAGTCGTTGTCCACCGATCAGATCTAAGACTATAGCCTTGTGTGTCCTCAAAGCAGCCAGGAGATGATGCGAGGAGGTTGGGTATGCTCCTTTAGCTGAAGCAAGGGCCCACTACGTGACTGCTTTGTATGTGATGGCCAAATTACAAGCGTGCCCCTAGGACTTCAAGAGTTACTCAATTACCCTCGCGCTGGTCAAATTATTGAGAATGCCATGTTGTCTTCTGAAAATTGCAAAAGAGCTCCAAGAATATTATTTTTAAGACATTTCTAATTATTTTTATTTCAATTAGGCATTTGGACTATCCTATTCATATCACAAGCATTTATTATCTAGATTTAGTGTTCTTAGTATCATTTGAAGCTCTTTAATTGTCTATCATCTGGAATATTGTGATTCATATTTTAAGAAATTAATCGAGGGGGATTCAATTGAAGGGAATTCAATCATCTATTGAGGGCTCATATCTTCCTTGAAATTCATCTTATTGTTCACAAAGTTGTGAAAAAATGGGAATTGCTTAGGGATCAAATTGAGATACACATTATTCTCCTCATTTTCTTGCATTCCTTTTGCATCCTTCTTCATTCAAAAAAATTATAAAAAGCTACATTATTTTATCTTACACATTGCATAACAATACTTTCTTGCAAAAAAATTAAAAAAGAAATTTATTTATCTCATATTTCAAGTAATTATTTTAATTATTTACTTTTCTTGTTTAAAATTCCATAAAAAAATTCAAAATATCAAAAATCCATAAAAAAATCTTCTTTTGAAGAACTAACTTCGAGTTGTTGAAAAATTAATTCTAGACCCTCACTTTACCTCCTGAGTTCGGCCTTATGAAGTAATTGAATTTTTTGCGTAGTTTGATTGATCGCTGATTTTCAAGCTACAAATGACAATATTAAACTTATGATTTCTGATGTTCTTTCACTAACACAATATAATTGCAATTCTCGTTGGTGGATGCACTAGTAAGTGAGGACTCCTAAGGGGATTCCGGTTTCAATTATGCTTCTTGAGCTACTTTAGTACTTAGCAATAAGAACTTGTTCTTTGTTTTGGCTCAACACCCCGAATCAAGAATCCAACTATCGAAATAGATATTTTTATGATAAAAAGGGCAAACAATTTTAATACAAATGCAATCATTTCATGTTATTTAAGGAACTTTACTAAGGAGGTGTTCGTTTGAGGATAGCTCCAAGAATAAGGGCATTATTCCCCTTTCTTCCCGTCTCCTTCCTTGTACATCTATTCCCCCTGCACATCTTTCTCTACCCTTGTTCCACACTTATTCATGATCATTATTCCACCTTACCTACACTTATTTCATCTTATTCTTATCCTTCAAACTGAACATGAATAGTGCCTTATTCCAGCTTATTCCTCACCCTTATTCCTGCTTATTTCCGAACCGAACGTCCACGAAAATAAAATGCATCCAAATAGGCAAAAGAACAACTTCAACTCTCACAAAAGCAATAAACTACTGAAATAGACACATGCACAATCTTGCTGGAGAAACAAATGCACCTTTCGTAATGCTTGTACTTTACATTTAAAAGAATTGAAGTTAGCCTTTTTAAGACCGGATACAAATCCCCTAATCCGGACGAGTCTACGATAGCAATGTCAATTGCAAAAGTAAAGAGAGAGAAGGAGGAGCGATGAAGACATCAGAGAAGGCGAGGCGTTGGACAGAGCCGACAAGGTTGAAAGTGAGGGTGAAGGGAGATAGGATGATCTAGATGGAGAGGTTGAGGATGTCATGTAATGCCACATGCTTAAGCTTCATTCGTTTATTGAGTATAACTAGCCACAACAACTTGTTGGGCTCGTATTTAATAGGAACTGTTTGCAATTACCTAGAATTCTTAAACTCAACTTGTCAAATAGTAATTCCCAACATTTATAACCCCTCTCACACTTAGTGAGTATCCAATGCGAGATTATTTTTGGGGTTGTGACACATGGCCGAGGCGGTGCACTAATAACCCCCAATGCGGAAATAGGAATCGGTTCGGCATCTGCATGAGCCAATCCAAACCAGAGACGATCTCGATGAGGGCGGAGCCAAAACATATCTCAAATTTAAGCGACTAATCAACAATATTACAATTACATTTTAGTCACTACGGTCAAATTTAACGGTCAGACTAACGGGTCTTAAGGCAGGGCATACGGTGCAACTATTCAGAGGAGACTACATGGTAACCATACTCTTGAAGGGAAGAGATTGAGGATAAGGAATCCAGATATACATTTACAATCAGAGGCCGTCGTGTAATTTCGGATGATGGAGATGCTAAGACGTAATTATAAAATTATACAAGAGTCTGCAGAAAAATGTTCCATCGTTTACAATTTCTGTTGTAAGGAAATTTATTGCCTAGAAATTTGCAAATAACTAAAATAACCTTCAGCAACTAACCTTCTAATTCCGAGAAGTCGGGGAGTCGAACATCAAAATGGACTTTGCCTCGTTATTGTGGTGATCTTTGAATTATTCTAATTATTTGTTTAGCCCGTTTCTCACGTTTCGGGCACATCATAATGATCATATTATTTAAACATCTATTATTACATCAAAGTATCCGTCCCCTTGCCGTTTACATGTCAATCACCAACTATTACACTTGTTAAAAAAACTGAATAAGCAATAAACCAGTCATTTAACTCGTACGGAATCTCAAGTCGATGCTTGTTTATCAGCTCACCCTTCAGATTGTTTGGATCGTGGTTAAGACTAAATTCATTTCAATCAGTTGATACGGTGACTAGGAGGGTTGAAATTGTAAATATGATATGGTGTAATAATATCTGTATGTCTGTTGATTATATTTAATTTTATAATGTGTTTTTCTGTTCACTTTTTTTGATTTAATGTTGGTTAGTAAAATTATAATAAAAAACCATGGTGTATACTGTCTACCCATGATGTGCCCCATATGCATGATTGATTGCCCTCAGCTCTACCATGATTCTTGGGTTGGAGTTAATTGTACGAATCCTATATTTTCTGATGATTATAATATTTCCAACCACATCGAAATAAAAATATCAACATAAAAACATATTAAAATCACAAATGTAATGATTATAACAAGTAAAAAATATGACATCCCATCACATTAAAATCCTAACCATCGTAACTATCAAAATAGCTACTATTCAGAGAAGGGTTACTTATATCACTAAAATGTTTAACATGATGTTATTTCAACCCAACCTAATCATGTTACCAAACATTGGGAGATCTGACGTCAAAATGGGCTGCATCATCGGTAGCTGGAGATGCTTATTCCACGAGATATTCCCAAAAATGAAGTTATAATTAAGTAACTTTAATATCTCTAATTGCCTCTTGATTCAAAAATCTAACCATCATGTTTCTCGCATTATTGTGGAAACATTATCCCCACAAAGCGTGTCTCTTCTGATCGCGAGATAATTAGGTGAAATCAAATTTCATATTTTTCTGGGGATTTTTATTCGTTGTGTCCCTCTTAGATTATGCAGTATCAGTTATGCCTCTCCTTATTTTATTATATCATATGTGTCCCTATATTCTTACGGAATTAACAATTATGCTCTTTTGTAGCATTAATTATGGCACTACTTTACCTTAACGAAAGGGTAAAACTGCGAATGTCGTAAGAATATTGAGACACAATTGATATTACAACGAAAAAAGCACATAAATGATATTGTATAAGTTAAGAAGGATGCAAGTGATGTAAAATCTTAGTTCTTTTAACTTAAAATCAAAAGGGACGCATTGTTTGGGGTCCAAAATATTGAGTGGACTTGAGCATCTACATTGGCCATTCATACCCAAAAAAATAACAAAAGAACAATATTTTAATGGCAGTTGGCACATCTAGTGGCAGCCAACTCCACTAGTGGCAGCCACTGCTCCATCCAGTCACCACAGTATAACCACCCCCCTGTCCAAAAAGGTAGGGTTCCCATTAAAGTATGTCTAATTTCTCAGCAAAGACAACTGCTCGTCTACCTTTGTTTTACTTTAGCACCTGAACTTTTTCAATTGGCATTCTACTTGGAGCCCCACTCTTCTATATTTCTTATAGTCACTTGACCTCACGTCTTTGTTTTTACGCCGCACCCTGTCCTACCGTCCTCCTCTTCTTCTATGTTCCTATCCATTCAAATAGCGTTGACATCTTGCCGGGTATCTAAAATAAACATGTCTTTATTATGATCTCCAAAATGGTGCTTTAATCAATAAGAAACATGAACTAAACATGTAACGATGATGATGCTTAAGCATGGCTTCATTTCGGCAAATTATTTCTCGTGCTTATACGTTTGATCCAAAAAGGTCTTGACTAATATGCATGCAAGAAAGAGAGGGCACTGGTAGGTACCCCATCTTCAATTTTCCATCCTCGCTTGTCGCTACGATCCACACTTCTACCTTATTACCTCGAACTACGGCTTGGGTAATCCCTTTCTTGATCAATACACCTTACGTGATTCTATGACAATCATGAAGGTTATCATCGATGGAAAAACAATCGAGGAAGAGAGGGAGTAGTAGGTAAATTAGAGTGAGGAAGAGTAGTAGTAGGTAAATTACACGAAACATAATCCCTTCACACGTTGTTTTCAAGATTGGAGACTAATTGGTCACGGTGCCAAAATATGGGGATCTTTCCGCAAATTTGTAGCATAATAAATCCAACGGCAGGCGCAGTCAGCCCTCGACACCGCCCTTTCTTCATTCTCGGCCCCCTCGAATCCGATCTCACTCTCCACGCACACAGCTGATCAGGTCCTCCTCCTCACCCAACTCAAATTCTAGGGCTTCCATTTTTTCGAAACGCCGTCGTTGTTCTTCGATCGGAATCAGGGCGGGAAGGCGTCGTCTTTCGCCGTTATTTGATCGCTGCCGTCCCAAACAGGTCTCATTTGCCGTCGCTCGATCGCCGGAGAAGATGCTGGGGATCGTGAGGAGGAGTGCGTGCCTCGCCAAGAGCAATGCGGTGCCGGTAATTCGTCGGCCGTTTTGTTGTTTCAAATGATTGCACTTTGGTCTGTTCTGATTTGACGATATTTGATGTTTGTAGTGTTTGGAGGAGTCCCTGCGGGGGTTTCAGCAGATGTTGTCTGTCTTGCCGAAGAATTATTCCACTGCTGCAAAGGAGGTGATCTTTCGGATGTTCAATTTCCCATCTTTATGATTCGAGTGCAAAGTTCCCTTTCTCTGAAAGCTAATTCGGAGAGTCAGTTTGCTGCTTTTCCGGATAAGGTTGTGATGAGCTTTGAAACGTGTATTTGTCATTTGGCGGTGGGATGGTGCCGTAATGGCTATGTGGAGATGTAATTTGAATCTTTGCGACTGCAGACGAGTTAAAAAGATTTTGCTTGTAGAAATATTGTTAAAGAGAGCCGCCGGTCTTCTATCAGTTAGACGCAGTCTTACGATGTTACTGGGTAATGGAATATACTTCCATCTCTGGCCAAAACAAGTGGTGGATTTTAGATACCTTGAAGTTGGTGGTCGTTTTTGACCTGAAGTTTGAGGAGTTTTTGCAGATGATAATAACTTTGAGACGCTATTCCATGATCTCCTGACTATCGGGTTTGGATTGGTCCTTGTCTTCAGCTGTATTTTGCGCAACTCTTGGACAAAGGTCCCAGCAAAGGCTTGATTCTTTGGGTGGTTGCCTTGAAGGGGGTAGGCGATTATGATCTACATAAGTGGGCAGTGGGGTTGAATACTACGTGGCAGCAATGAGTCTCTTGTAAGAGGATGTGGGTCACCTTGTGTTCAGTTGTATTTTGTGCAATGGGTTACAGTGGTGCCGCTTTGTTGAAAGTTGACTTGACTATTTGTCCTTTGATGCTTCGAAGCAGCTTGAGGTTAGGGAAATTGTCTTTGTAATGACAACGACTTCATGCTCAAGTTTTTATCATTAGGCCTTCTAATGGGAGCAACATTAAATATGTTCACGTGAGAGAATCATTTTGAGAACATGATCCACGTTTTTATAGAGTTGTGAGTTTGAAGGGATTTATGATGAGTTCGAGGGGGGGGGGGGATTTTGGAGGCAACTAAAATTTCACTTCACCATCACATCCTTTACAATAGGCTCATCCCCATATATTAATAGCGGTGGTATTACCAGAAGGAATTAACAAATCACCACTAAAATTAACTTATCCCATAACTTATTTAGAGATCTTGATTGATATCTAAGTCACTACTAAAAAAATGATAAATAAGAGATGACTTGCCATAAGTTGAGCTATCGTGGAGCATATGCTTAACATAACATGAAGTTTATCAGTGAATGAATTTGGGGAATGAGGGGAGGATAATTACACCCATGTTGGTTGCATGGGATTTGGGAGGAGAGTTCATGGAAGTGGGGAGAGGGCTAGGTTTAAGGGTTGAATGAGGGCAAGAAATATCAAATCCAAAAGCTAAATAGATTGACACAGTCATTGTTCTTTCATACACATGATGTTTTTTTGTAGAGTCGATGTCATCTAAAAGGTTTTCCTCTTCACCTAAAGGGCACAAACCCTTATATAAAGGACACTTTCAATGGATACATCCTTTGGGATTACAAAAATAAATTAAAAGTACAAGAAATATAACTCAACCATTGAAATCCAGTTGCATCTACTCTCTCCATCTTAAAAATCCTCCTTGCTTTTTTTATCATTTTTGGTTGAATACATCGGGCTACATATGAGAATGTAAATGGTGAATGCTTCTCGAGGGAAGAGAGGATGTGATGATGGCTTTCCAAGAAAGAGGGAAAGTCATGTATGATTTTTTAAGGACATGAGAAGGTAACACGGGGAGGATGGTGAGGTGGTGGCATCTTGATAGAAGCAATCATTTTGGGGGAGTCCTATCGGAGTAGGTTTTAAGGTGGATGCATTTGGTGTAACAGTATCATGGCGCATTTTTACGTGTATAATGTAGACGGTGGAAGGGAACACTGACTCTCGGTGATGGTTGACCATGGTTTTGCACGTATTAGTGCCAATTGGAGCCGCAACAACGATGGCGTGCGGGAGATGATGCTGGCTAGAGGTTGTCGACATGGTTCAATTTTAGTGATGGTGTTGAGGACTTAGATGGTGGATGTTATGTTGTGATGGACTTTGCTACTGTTGAGATATTTGTATCTCTCAATCTTTATTTTATATTTCACATTTCTTCTATCTACTTTATGTAATTTTCCCATAGAGCTTTTTTCCTATATAAGAGAGCTCTAGGGCTATGATGAATTAACAATTCTATTCCACGTCTTTCCACATGGTATCAGAGCGACAGTCCTAGATCGGAGCATGTGCCCTAGCTATCCCACCCCACCAAAATCCTAACACGGCCCTCCTTAGCTGCTACTGCTGCTCCGGGCGGAGCAGCAGCAACTCCGCCGCCGCAGCAACCAAGGGCTGCCGTCGCCGCCGCCCGAAGCTGAACCACCAACAACAGCAACTTCACTGCTGCCGCCGCCATTACCGACAGCCTAGGGTTGCTCCACCGCCGTCGTGGCAGTCCTAGTCGCTTGCGGCTCCTCGTTCGACATCTTCCAAGGTCTGAAAATCACTTCGAACAGGCGATTTGATTCCTGTTCAGTCTAACTTTGAGTTTCCAGGGTGTGCTTTGAATCCTTTGATCATCTAAAATCACCCTAGTTACCTAGAGAGGTCTTCAACTGCCCACAACCATCTTCTTGTGTAGAGTAGTCATTCTTGTCAACAATCCTAGTCTTTGCCACTATTGTCATCATGTCAGACAACATAGTTGACTCTAAAGCCGATATCTCATCTATGGGTGCCTTCAAAGGTCCATCACCCATTGTCAAGATGGATGGAACAAACTATGAATTATGGGCTTTGCTATTCATGAGTCTAATGCAGTGTAACAGCAAGAAGCCCATCCTCACGCAGAACGAACCAAACGACAAGACTGTGGTTAATGCCTTATGGGAGGCAGATGACTCATATGTGCGCGTGTGGCTGTTTGGGACTGTGTTAATGGAGGTAGCCAATAATATTATGAGTCAGCCTATTGCAAAGGCTATGTGGGATATTCTCGTCGCTACATACTCCAACGAAGAAAAAAAGAGTCGAAGTTACTGCAACTTCAGCATGATATCTTCACATCGAAGCAGAATAGACGTCCTCTCCATACCCTTTACACTTCTCTAAGGGGTATGTTTGAGAAGCTTCATGGTTTCATTCCTTTGGCCATGGCCTCAAATTTCAGCGTAATTCGGTCGAATTTCTGTCAATTATCGATATCCAGTCGAAATCGAAATTCGACCGAAATGGTCGAAATGATCGAAATATGGGGCCCTAGTACAAAAAATGATCGAAATTTCGATCGAAATTCGACTGAAATTCCATTTCATTCAGTCACTGAGATGGTGACCGAAACCGACATTTAGGGCCTTGCATTTGGCTGCTACACCAAAGCAGCTCAAGGTGTATCGAGATTCGGTGATTACCAGAGTTTTCCTAGCAGCTCTTGACCCCGCGATATATCGCCGGTATATCGATATCGAGATGAGACCGATATTGGTATCGATATGGCGATATATCCTCCTTTTCAGGTATTTCCTTCACAAAAGCGCACCGATATGGGCGATATTTTGGTGATATATCGTTGATATATCGTTGAAGTATCATATCGACACGATATCGAAACGATATCGATATCGATATGGAAGGCCATGCCCGAGTATGATGCTGCTCGATCGCAGATTCTTATTGATGCCACCATACCTCCAATGGAGGAGGCATATCGCAGACTGGGCATGCATTCTATAGCTCTTGGTGGTGGTACTCAGTAGTAGGAATGAGCAAATTATCGGGCCGGCCCGGTCCAGCCCGATGCCCGGCCTGAAAAAGCCCGACCCCGACCTGAGCCTGCAACATAAATGGGCGGGCCTGGGCCTTGTTTTTGGCCTGATTCACTTTTAGGACCAGGTTCAGGCTAGCTCGGGATTGAGCCTGAAGCTCGTGGGTCGGCCCGAGCTTAGGCTTGATTCTAGGCCCGCCCGGATAGGGGCCTAAACCCGACCCGGTCTAAACCCTAAGGGGTGTGTGTGCGCCCAGTAGCCACTAGCAGTCCCCTAACCCCGAGTCCCCAACCCCGCACACCCCGATAGGCGACGACATCACCCCCTCTCCCCTCCCTTCCCTTCCCTTCCCCTCTCCGCGCCGTCACCACATTGCCTATAGCCTACCCCCCATACTTGGCCCTCCTCCTCACCCTTTGGCCTCCCGTCCTCCCGCTCGGCCCTCCTCCTCCTCACCCTCCCGTCCTCCCGCACGACGCCACCCACCCCCACCATATCCTCGTGAGACGAGGGCCTCGAGGCCTTGTCGCTATAGCCCTAGCATCGCTCCTTCTGGCCGTGAAGCACCGCCCACCCAACCACATCCTTCCGTGCCTCCATCGCCACCTTCGACCAATGTATGGTTGCTTTCTCTGCAATTCTTTCTTTGCTGAATATCGATTTTGAACGTTGATTTTAAAGCTAAAGTTGTTTTCTCAAGTATAAGGGGTCAACATGAGACATAATTCAAGCCGAGTTGTTTTCCCTGTATATATTTTTGATGCATTTAGCCCCCATCTCAATTTTAAAACAATGTTCTGTGTGCCATTAAACCACGGAAACTTGTTTGATATAATAATATATCTGCATGTTTTTACATTATATCCATAACAATCTTCTCAGTTGAATGATCCGATTCAGATTAATACTAATTGTTAGTGTAATATAGTTGCTTTCATTAGAAGAGACCCTAGGGCTCTCTTATATATGAGAAAAACCTTGGGTTAATTACATGAGAAGTACATCAAGAAAATAGAAATAAGAAATACATAGTAAGAGATGAATATCTCAACACTCCCCCTCAAGCTGGAGCATACATGTCTATCATGCTCAACATGGAACAACACATTTGAAACAGACCTCTAGCAAGAGTTTGGTGAAAATATCCGCTGTTTGATCTCCAGTAGGAACATGTGAGGTGGATATAAGGCCCTTCTGGATCTTGACTCTGGTAAAATGGATATCCACCTCTATATGCTTGGTCCGTTTGTGGAATGCAGGATTATTGGCAATAAACAGAGCTGGTTGATTGTCACATAAAAGCTGCATAGGAAGAGGAACCTCAATAGCAAGATTAGTCAAGACTGATCTAACCCACATCATCTCTGTGCTCCCTGTGCCATGGCCCTGTACTCTGATTCTGCACTAGATCTAGTAACAACTACCCGCTTCTTGTTTTTCCATGATACGAGAGAGCTCCCAACAAAAATAGCAATGCTTGAAGTAGACTTCCTGTTTCTAGAGCATCCTGCACAATCTGCATCTGCACAAGCTGTCACCTCAAGAGACGTACCTCAGTACCAGGTGAAGTCTTCAAATATCTCAAAATCATGTAGATTGCATCCATATGATCCTTCCTGGGCTGCTACATAAACTGACTAACCTTGCTAACTGCAAAGGATATGTCTGGCCCGGTAATGGTAGCATATAGGAGCTTCCCAACAAGCTCTCTATTTATCCTCTTATCCACCTCCTCAGTGTCATCATCATATAGTCTCATACTCGGATCCATAGGGGTAGTAGCAGGCTTGCATCCTGTCATACCTGTCTCTAGTAGAAGATCAGTCACAAACTTCCTCTGGGTCATCACAAGACCACAGTGGTTCCTGGCGAACTCTAATCCAAGGTAGTATCGAAGATTGCCAATGTCCTTAGTCACAAACTGTTGACCTAGGAACTCCTTGACCTCCTCAATGCCCTGCTCATCATCTCCCGTGACAATAATATCATCAACGTAAACAAGAATATCAACAATATCTCTTTGTGTTCTCTGAACAAAAAGAGAGTGATCCGCAGTGGACCATGCAATCAACTCTGAGAGCTTCTGGTACCAAGCTCTCGGACTTTGCTTCAGGCCGTAATCGCCTTATGGAGCCTACACACCTTCTGAGACCCCCCCTCAGTAGCAAACCCTGGTGGCTGCTCCATATATACTTCCTCCTGTAAATCGCCATATAGGAATGCATTCTTCACATCAAGTTGATAAAGAGACCAGTCTCGTGAAACAACAACTGATAGAAGAATGCACAAAGTCGAATGTATGGCCACTGGAGAGAAGGTGTCCTGATAGTCCACCCCATAAGTTTGGGTGAACCCACGTGCTACAAGCCTTGCCTTGTAGCGATCCACAATGCCATCTTCTCGTTGCTTCACCGTAAAGATCCATTTGTACCTCACAACAGAGGCACCTGGAGGAGCATGATCCACACTCCAGGTACCACGAGACTGCAAAGTGGCCATCTCCTCTTCCATAGCAAGTCGCCAACGGCTATCCCGTGAAGCCTCCTGATATGATCTAGGGATAGTAACAACATGGAGTCCCATAACAAACCTCCTGTACTCCTCCGAAAGATAATCCAATGAAACATGTGCAACTAGAGGGTAAGTGGCACAATTACGACACGACTTCCTCAAGAAAATTGGAACATCCAGGTCATCAGCATCTCTATTTTCTTGTATCAACTCCTCCTGTACAGTATCCCGTGGACTACTCTCCAGTGCCATTAGTAGAAACAATGTGATCATTACATACCTGAGGCTTGCTGGATGATGGGGAAGGCGCATGATCAGAGGGGCGAGTAGAAGACCTGCGAACATAAAACCATGGTAGGAACTATTTCAGGGTAAACGGAGGTGGTGGTGGAGGAGGTGGATGCGGCGATGACTGAGAATCAACATGGGGTGTATGTGGTGGTGATAACAAAAGTGGAGGAACAAAAACATCCTTGCCAGAATGCCGGCATTAGACAACCTCTCACTTGTACGGGAAAACACATAATAGTCTCAAAAAATGTGACGTCAACACTAACATAATACTTTCTCCCTACAGGATCAAAACATCTATACCCTTTTTGGGTACGAGAATAACCAACAAATACACATTTGACAGCTCTAGGAGAGAGCTTGTCACGACCATGAGTAAAATTGTGGACAAATGCCATAGACCCAAATACCCTGGAGTAAGGGAGAATAGGTCCTCGGGAAACACAATCAAGAAAGGAACCTTTTCTCCAAGGATAGTGGAAGGCATGCGGTTCACCAAGTAGCAGGCTATGAGAACAACATCACCCCGGAGCGAATGAGGAGCATGACTCTGAATCAAAAGGGTCCTCGTGACATCCAGAAGATGACGGTGTTTGCGTTCAGCAACACCATTCTGCTGTGAAGTATATGCACAAGAAGTCTGATGAACAATATCAAGAGATCTGAGAAAAACAGATATCTGTAAAATGGAAAACTCTAAGGCATTATCAGTAGGAATAAACTTCACGTTGGCAGAAAAATATTCTTTACTTCAATAAGAAATGATTTTTTTTTGAGAAACTAAGAAATGATTTAATGATAGAACCTGCTCCAGACTTATGTTTTAACAAGAAAAGCAAGATAATTTAGAAAACTCATCCACAACAACCATACAGTACCTATGTCTCTGATAATCAGGAACACGACTAGGACCCTAGATATCAAAATGAAACAACTCAAATGCCTGACTACTATGATGACTCTGATGACTCGGAAAGGAAGAACGACGGTGCTTCCCAAGCTGACATGCCTCACACTCCAAGGTAGCATGAGTAGAGATATGAGGAAGAACATGACATAGCTTCTTCAGAGGAAGATGACCAAAGCGAAGATGCCGCATGAAAGGAGAAATAAATCCTGAAGAAAGGGTAGCAGCACCAACACACGGAGGTTGACCAAGCCTGTAAAGTCCTCTCGGCTCACGACTACATCCAATCACCCTACCGGTGAGTATGTCCTGAAACACAAGAGAAGACGGATCAAACATGACACGTCAGTTTAAATCTTTTGTAATTTGGCTAATAGACAAAAGATTCATATGAAATGCTAGAGCATGTCGAACATTCTGCAGACGTATCGAGGGAGTAAGACAATCTCCCCTCTCCAATAATGGGTAGATGAATCCCATTAGCAATCACTACTGATCTACCAGGAGGGATAGATCTGTATGAACTAAACTGTGCTCGATCGCCACACATATGATGAGATGTTCTAGAGTCCATGACCCAGTCAGTTAAATCTGAACTGCTACAACTGGTAAGAGCATAAGTAATACCTGACGAACTAGAGGAGGCTCTGGCAGGAGCTACGACATCAGAAGAAACTGCACCTGAAGTGGTAGGAGTAGTCATCATCTCTCTTAGTCTGGAAGCAATATCATCAAAACGTGTATCATGCATATGAGCAGAAGTAGGCTCTGTCTGCTCAGCAACACAGGCGTACATAGGGTAACCATGCTTCATATAGTATGTCCCCTCATAATGACCTGGACGGTGGCAATATGAACATAGGCCACGTTGACGTCCTCCTCCTCGAACACGTGGGTCGCGCCCACGAAACTGTGAAGTACTCCCTCTGCCATGAGAAGCTGCCATGGCAGAGGGAGGTTGGGCAATAGTGGTAGAGGAAGTAGTGATCTGCTTAGCTTCTTGTAGACCTCGTCCATTGGAGGTATCGTCTCTTCAGTAAGAAGTTGAGTACGTGCTGTATTGTACTCAGAATTAAGAGATGACAATGGCATTCCTATATGCCTGTTGCTGCTCAGTGTCGGTAGTAATAGGCATGAAGCTATGCAGACGCTTGAACATGCCTCTAAGATGCGAGAAGTGAGCATGAGGAGATTGACCATTCTGCTTGGTCGAAAAAAATATCATACTGCAATTGTAGAATCTTGCTCTCATTCTTTGTCTGCCCATATGTGTTTGCTAAGATGTCCCAGCGAGCCAAATCCGAGCGTTGGCATCGTCTTGCTTCCAAGAAGCTTTAGCCCCAGTCTTGTCCGCTGGCCCTGAGTCGGTCAGAATGTGCTCCTTGCTATGGCACTGCATAAGGGTGCGGAACTGCATGGACCATAACTCGTAGTTGGTCCCATCCCTCTTCACTATGGGAGCCAGACCCTTGAAGACACCAGACGATGAAAAACGTCACCCTTGTTCTCTGACATGGTAAGAAGAGCGCCAAAATCTGGAACAAAACTAAGGAGTAGACTATTAAAGGGAGCAGAAGAAGGTTGAACATGGATTATTTATAAAATAGATTGTGGGAATGAAATAATTGGATTATGATATGTCAGCTAATATAGATGGAATGAATTCTATTTCAACAATATACTCGTAACCTAACCTTTCTATATGGAGGATAACATGCTTTTCAAAAATTCGAGGATAACATAAATTGTTTTTTTTTTGAATTTGTCCAAAAAGGTTTTCTAAAGGGGAACTTTTGTCCAAAAGCTACCTCCTATGGGATCCTATTGTTATTTCCCAACTTGACTATGTTCCATGCTACTAATTTATTTTTTGAAAGAAAAAGATCCTGCACTATATAGGTGTATGCCCAAAAAATTCACAATTTATCACCAAAAGTTATTACAATCCTATTACAAGTATTGATGTTACATAGTTACACGTTCCACCTCTCATTCAATGCATTTGCATGTGCCACAACATTCTCGGTGTAGAAGCGATTGTGACGAAACACCACCCCATTTCTGGCCAACCAGAGTGCCCAGTTCACAGCCGCACACCTCGATCTTTCCTACTTTGTGTCGTTCCAATCCATCTCATTAGAGATCTAGAAACTAGATACATCATCAGAGTGCATTGTTCTATTCCCAAAGCGGTTCCATATCTCCATAGAGCTTCCACATGTGAAGAAGAGATGATCATCATCCTCCACCGTATCCATGCACCGGGGGTATCCCGAGTCAGCCCCCTGAATGAGGCACATAATTATGCCCCTTGTTAATAATCCCCCTCTTCTAAAAAGCCACAATAATACCCTTACGCGAGTAGGAACATTCAACTTCATATCCGCCTACAGTTTGCCTCACAAGTCACAACCCCCATGATCAAAAACCATGGGACCCCGTAGTGCCCTGTAAGCATTCCCAATTGAAAATGATCCATCATGTCAGATTCAACAATCTCGCCCCTATGTGGGCCCATCTACCTCCTCGAGCTTCGCCAGCATAGTTAGAAGCTCCTCCTCGTTGCTTAGAGAGCTCAGATCTAAACCAAGGAAAGAAAGCATGTCCATCCCAGGCCTCCACCACCGGGCAGTCTGGATTTTTCGCCATCGCCTTCAGCTGCAGGAACCTTGTGGCCAGTACCCCACCCTCACTCCAATCGTTTGTCCAAAAGAGAAAACCATGTTATTAATTTATAAAGTTTGATTTCATGCATATGCTCCATCCTAGAGAGGAAATTGGTATTGCAAATGTGGAAGAATTGAGAATGCAAAAGTAATGAATTTTATTCATCGTGAAACCCTAAGGCTCAGAAGATGGCAATTACATAATAGTCCCTGAAGGGTTACAAGTAGAAATAGAGAACATGGAAATTTCAAAAATAGAAACCATATCATTTATTATAATAGCAAATGACACCAACACTCCTTAAGTTAGATGCATATCTATCAATCATGCTCAACTTAAAAGTCAATATTATATGCATTTCTTTGGAAGAGCATTGGTAAATATATCCACAAGTTGGAATTCTATTACGGACTAGTGATCTTTCCTCCTCACACGTCTGGAATAATGTGGAAGTCCACCTCAGTATTCTTGATCCGCTCATGGAGAATAAATTTAGTGGTAGTGTACGTTATGGATTTGTCGTCACATTTGCGAGGAATTGGAATTGTAGTAGGAAGTCCAAGTTCCTGTAGGAAGCAGACGAGCCGAGAAATCTAGCATGCAACTTTAGTCCTTGTTCTGCATTCTACTTCTGCGCTTGATCTGGAGATTATTGTCTATTTCTTGCTTCATCATGTAACAGTATTTTTATCAATACACATCACCAAACCAACAGTGGATCGCCTGTCCTCTAGAGAGCTATCGTAGTCAACATTTATAAAGGAGGTAATATCCGTATGGCGTTTAGCCCCATAGAAAAATGCTTTCCTGGAGAGTCCTCGAGGTATTGAAGGATCGAAAGAACATCCTGCTAATGGTTGTAGTGGGGCTTCTCGATGTATTGATTATCTCTACACACAACATATGATATATCAGGCCTATTGATATTGAGATATATCAGTTTGCTCACTAGGATTCTATACCACGTGGTATCTTCAAATACAAGATCGGTAAACGTGACATGTCTTTGCAATTTAATTGGGATAGCTAATGGTTTGCATTCAAGTAAGCCATCTTCTATAAGAATATCCAAACTGTATTTCCTTTGTGACAAGTGTAATCCTTATGTTTTCCGTATCACCTCAATACCTTAAAAAATATCTGAGTTGACTAAGGTCTTTACAAATACCTTTTGGTGGAGGATCCTGGTCTTAAGAATGCGTGCACTGTCATCATCAATGATAATCATGTCATCGACGTAAGCAACAAGTATTACTATATGTGAGGATCTTTGTCTGTTTGAACACGTAATAATCAAATGTCATCTCATAGAAACTAAGAGAGCTGATTTTAGAAATAAATCTATTGAACCATACTCGTGGACTTTGTTTTAGATCATAGATAGACTTATTTAATCTACTACTTCCCCTCGATGGGGTATCCTCGTGGTTGTTTCCTGTAAACCTCCTCTCTAGGTCACCATAGAGGAAGCGTTCTTAACATCTAGTTGAGAAGTGTGCCAATTCTTTTTGACTGCAACTGATAGAATTGTACGAATCGATTCCATCCTTGCCATAAAAGAGAATGTCTCACGAGCCTTGCTTTCAATATGGCAATGGAGCTATTTCAAGAGTGTTTGGTCATAAAGATCTCTTTGCAGGCAACATTAGTCACACATAACAGACATGGTACATGGTTAGGGATGAAAACGAATGTGAATATATTCGTATCCGATCCGTTATCGTATTCGTTTTATACATATTTTAACATTCGTATTCGTATTCGTTTTAAAATGGATGCGGCTATGGATATTACTTTGACATTCGTTAATATTCACATTCGTATTCGTATATTCGTTTTCGTACATAAGTATAGTAATAGATTTATTTATAACTGTATGTAACAACATTTTATGATTGCATTCACCATTGTTGATATATTGTTATGAAATTACTATATTTGGTATATTTATTTTATGTGCAAACCATCCTAAACATGTATATTTTAGTTGAGAAAAGGGAGCCTACACCCAGGGGTGTAGGTAACTACCTACACCCGACTCATTTTTTCATAAATTTTTTATTTTTTTGAAATGAAATCTTGGGGGAATTAGATCACTATGTACCACCATGGTGTCATTCAAAATTAAACTTAATTCGAGACTCCTATCATCTTCATCAAGACTATCAAATTTTAATGGTCTCAGAATTACTGAAAATGACCCCTTCTAGATGAATGTGTTAGGAATATTTGTTTTGCATGAAACTTGAAACACATATTTCTCTCAATATATTAAGAAAATCCTCCTAAGGTTTCATTCAAAAAAACTCAAAAATCATGCAAAAAAAGGCCGGGTGTAGGTAGTTACCTACACCCGGGGCTTAGGCTCCCAGCTCCCATTTTAGTTAATCTATTAAAACTTTATGTTATTATTCGTATCCGATACGTATTCGTTTTACATTCGTATTCGCTTTTAAGGATATGGTAACACATTTTTCACATCCGTCAATATCCGTATCTGCATTCGTATTCGTATTTTAAAATGGATAAAGATATGATTATACCTATATTCGTATCCATGTCCGACCGTTTTCATCCCTATATATGGTCCCACATGCCTCGTGAAGCAATGGGAGCTTCTGTAAAATTCCTGTCACAACTGGATAGACTATTGGTAGAAGTAAAGTGAGACAAGGGATGTAGAGTACACTGCCTTTTGGGTTTTCGTAGCATAATGAGGAGTTCTGAGGGAGGATCCGGATTTGCAGTAGTGGGGCCATTTGAAGAAGCTGCATCATCCTACAAGTAAGAACGTGTAAATGAACCAACTAGGCTGTATAGTGTGCTTCCATTTGTAGAAAATAGGAGGTGGAGGAAACTCTAAGGGAATATCTCCGGCAAACTGAATGAAGTAGATAATCTATTTCAAGAAGATGACATCTACAAAAATGTAAGTAGCGATGGCTGACATGATCATAAACTTGAACCTCTTTTGGGTCCGAGAACACCCAAGGAAGACACACTTGATAGCACAAGTGGATAATTTATCTGTAGTGTGAATAAAGGTGGTGCAACCAAATCTTTGTACAGAAGGAAGAAGGGAGTTATCCTATTGTGTATCGAAGAGGGTAACCTATTGATCAGATATATGGTAGTGAGAACAACGTCACTCCAGTAGGTTTTAGGGACTTTCATATAAAGAGGTTCTGACATTGTCCACATGATGACGAAGTTTGCTTCTCGCCACCCCATTTTGGTGTGAGGTGTACGCGTAGGAAGTTTAGTGAAGAGTATGCTAAGTAGCAAAGATAGTGGTCAAATCTTGTTGAATAAATTCAAGAGCATTGCCAATTCTGGAAATTGTAACACAAGTAGAGAAAGATGCTTTTATGAACCGAAAGGACAGGACAATTTTATATATTTCTGACTGTTCCTTTATTAAATATTCCTAGAAAATCTGCTATAATCATAAATAAAAATAACAAAATACTTATGACCTCCCAAAGTTCGAACCAGACATGGTCCCAAATGGCGCGATGGACTAAAGAAAAGGAGGAGGAACGACAAGGCTTAATTATCTGAGGAAAAGATGCCTGATGATGTTTGCCTAAGTTTCACACTCAAGCCAGAGGATCTTGGTTCCCACCCTTGCGTGAGCATGAATCACTTTCTTTATCGGCTCATTTTCTTCTTTACCCCGCTTAGCATAAAGGCCATCACGGGTAACTCTTTCAATCAGATGGAATTTGACTAGCTAGTTAAAGGCCATGGTAACATGTACAAATAAAAAGAGAGTGGAGGTAGCGAATCCGTTCACTTCCAGGGCTCAAACATATGAGAGAGGGCTATGGTAGAAGGATAATTAAGGTGCAAATGCCATAGTAATGGGTCGAAAAAAACCAAGATAATACCAGTTTTAATGGAATCTGCAAGATATCAAGATAGTACTTGCCATTCTTCTTATGACCCCACAAAAGTTCTGTATCGTCTAGATGTCTCAAAAAAAAATAATACGTGTCAATAATCATTGCACATTTTAGTTCTACACATAATCTATGAAGACAATAGGCTCAAAGGAAAGTTAGGAGCAAAAAAACTCCAGAAAGCCTTAGTTCAGGGAAAACTCCACAGTCCCAACTGGGGGTGCACATAGATCGGATAAAATCCGTAATCCGATCCGATGCTATTGGATTGGTTTGATTTTATCATTCTAATGCATCGGATTGGATTAGAATTTTTGAAATCCGTTAAATTATGTATTGGATCAGAACTTTACCAAAATCCGATCCGTTAACCCGTTAACACACATACACATGTAGATACATATAAACATACGCACACACGCACGCACACACACATAGGTACGTACATACATACGTACATACATACATACATACGTGCATTATATCTATGTACACCTATTTCAAATTCCCTCTAAGGATATAATCGATGCCATTCATGTCATTTTTTTCATATCAATCTTGGATACAAGTCCTCTTGATATCACACTTTTCTCTTGAAAGGCAAATGTTAAATCTTTAAAATAATAAAGTATGACTATATCTTGTAAAATTATAATCCATATTCAGTTATTCCCCTCCCAGTTCCCTCTATTTCATTTCACTATTGACCATCAATATTCCTCCCAATTCCATCTTAGTCCCTTTTGGATGATGCCTCCCTCCTGCACAGTGATATTCCCCTCCAGTATGGCCATGTCACCGCTCGACTCAGATAACGTAATCCCCTCCCATACGATACCATTTAGCCTCTGTAGTGTATGCTACCACTCTTCTGATCTTAAAAGAAAATAGATTTGGGATAGTTGCATGGTACATTTGTTAGATATATTTGACCCTTTTGCTTCTTACCTTTTACTTGCTCTAGATTGCAATCTTATTTTAGGACGATATTATATCAATTACATAATCAAATGTGTCACACCCATCTAATATGAAATACACGTTATTTCAATTCGTTTCATTTTTAGTTTGATATATATATATATATTTATATTCATATTTTTCATAGAATTGCATATTTGACTATAAATATAATCATACAAATAAATTACATTTCAAGTCCATTTTAAATAAGAGGCATGATGCCACTGGTGGGCTATATTTAAGTTAGTTTTGTCTTGCATACTCAATCAAGTATGAATATTCTATGATTCTCGTTTTTTAATGATATATTATAGAGCTTGAAGGATGTTCTTGCAAGTGGTTGGGCTTTGAAATAGCTTAACATTCTAAGTTAATTATGGACTTCATCAATATGCCATCACATAGATCACATTTTTTATTTATCTAGCTTATCTTTGTATACTTATTTGATAACTTGCATTGTTCTTGTTTGAATCATTTGCTGGAAATCAATTGCAAAAAACAAACTAATGCATTATTTATTAAAAAACTTAAATATCAAATTCAATACAATCATTTAGTTTGATTGTGTGGTTTTCAACTTTTTATAATGGATTAGTGGAATTCTTCAACTTTCATTTGATTATGTGATTTTTCTTTTCTTTTCTTTACATCTATTTATATTATCGGTTTTTAAATCATTATTCGAATGTTCGAGGGTTAGCGTGCTGTAAAATATAAACATGCAAGAGTAGACTATTGAGCGGGAAAATGTAAGTGTAAAAATCCGAACCAATCCGATCCAATCCGTAATCCGATGGATTGGATCAGATTGGATTTAGATATTTGTTAGATTGGATTCAATTTTTTTTGTTAAGGTTGGATGGACACAAATTAAGCTAAAATTCTAATCAATTCGATCCATGTGCACCCCTAGTCCTAATTGTAGTAATGGGTAGGTGAGCATTGTTGGCTCGATGGACCGACTTCATAACGAAAGAAGGTTATGAAGAAGTCAGCAAACCCATTCTCCAGCCAAGTGAGTAGATGCACCATAGTCAATAATCCATGCTGGCATCGAGATAGAAACATAGTTGATTAGAGTAGCTGAGATCGTAGCCAGATTTGCAATATGAGGATTCTCACAGGCAGGAGAATTTCGTAGTAGTTGCATAAGTATGGAGTAGTCTGTAGCAGAAAGTTGGAGTGTCTATCTAGTTGGCTCCTAATTTTGGGTCATCGATGTTATAGTCTCATCATAATCATATGATGATGTCAAATTGGCCTGTGATGGGTTGCCAAACTTCGCCCAACATCTCTCAGATTGGTGGTTGGATCTGAGACAACGAATGCACCAAGTGCATGCATGACCATAACCAGAATCACGACTTTGACATCCTCGTCGAGAGTTGTAGAGGGCCTAGTGGCCACGTCGTTCTGAAGCCGTCGGAGAAAAAGTTCTCTACTGTCCATGGAGGATGTGTATGACCAGTGGATGTCTCGTGCTGTTGTGGTTGATCAAAGGTGACCTTGATGGAGGGGAGAGTATTACATGTGAGAAATTGATCCTTCACAGTTTGATAACAAAGATGAATACCATTAAAAAATTTGTAAACTTGCTACTCAGATCTCTCTGCCACTTGTTTGGGACAACAAGCTGGTTGGAATATGGAATGCTCCTCGTAGGGACGGATGAGTTGCTAGTAGTACTCCATAAGAGAGGATTCTTCCTAAGAAGCGAACGAAATCCACATGTAAATATCCACAAGACGTGAATCGGTAGTCTGTTACAAATATGTTTGTGCCAGTTTGTCTCATATGTCCTTCACAATACCCTTGTACATAAGATTGACAACAATATGGGACTCGATGTTGTTGGTCATCCATGTCGTGATCTAATAGTTGTCCCCAAGTCTGAAATCATAGTCTTTGTCTGCTTCTTTCAGAGGTATCTTTCTCAGAATAAATATTTTACTCTGACAGTAGATAAACACCTTGAAGACTTGAGACAACAATACATTGTTATCTGTGTCCTTGAGTTTAATAGAGGTCCCATGAACAATCATATAAGACGTGGATATCAGGGGTTTGGTCTTGGCTGGAGTCATGACCATCATGGTCAGGGAGAGAGATCACTGAAGTGCTTCAAAAATTGTTAACACATGGAGAGGACGGCTGGGGCATCAACCTTCGACTGAGAGGGGCCTATACAAGGTTGGGAGAAGTCGTGAGGACGTCTAGGGTAGCATCCTGATGTTGTTTGGAAGACCACACATTGGGGTTGCTGCACAAGGACATGCCTCAAGCGAGGTGCTATTGCGCAAGGTGAGAGGGAGGGGTCCCACGCGGAGGGGAGGGGGGTGTTGCGTGAGGAAGAAGGTTTCGTGCCGGGGGGCTGTTTCTGCGGTGAGTAGGAAGCCCCCTCACGGTTGGGGTTGCTGCTGCGGCAAGAAGGGCCCACAGGGAAGGGTGTACTGTGCGGTAGGGATGGCGGTGGCGAGATGGGGGCTGGAGACTTGTGGTAACCACAAGGTTCTTTGGATTCCGGTCTAAGACCGTCAATCTGATACCATGTGGAAGAAATTGCAAATGTAATGGAATGAATTTTATTCATAAGGTAGGGTTTCTTATCTAGCGTGAAACCCTAGAGCTCAACATGTAGCAATTACATAATAATCCCCGAAGGGTTTCAAGTAGAAATAGAGAAGAGTAACTAACAAAAATAGAAACTGTAATTTACTAGTAGCAAATGAAGTTAACAACAACCTTATTCTTGCATCATCTTTCTTCTATGTGGATTCTGAATTTCTACGAGGATCTTGGTTTTCTCATCCTTGACTCAATTTCTTAAATTTCCATTATCATTTCACTTAAACATCACCAGAAAACACTAATTCTTGGGCGATAATTAACATCAAATTTTTTCAAGGTAAAAATAGGTAGGCACATATATGAGACAAGATGTCCACCTTATGGATGGTTATCTCTTTTTTTCAACGAAGAAAGTTTGGGCACCCTGAAGATGCACACCCAACATTCTATAAATAGTAAAAATGTAATAATTACAATCCTTATGATTCAAAAGGAGCCTTGGAAGGAGCCTTGGCATGCTCCCGACATTTTCAACATAGACACTCTTGTGATGAAATTCCCCTCTATTCCTAGGCATCTTATGGGTGGTCAACCCTTGTTTTCTGAAAAAGAAAGTTTGGGTACCCTGAAGATGCACACCCAACCTTATATAATTATGTATAAAAATGTAATAATTACAAGTGTTGGGAGAAAAGAAATTCATGCTATTAAAATAGACCGATGGCTCTCTTATATAGGAGAAAAGCCCTTAGGTTAATTACATGATAAGTACATAAAGAAAGGTTGGAGCAACACCTCTGATAAGGACCTCTAGCTAGGGCCTTGGTGAAGATGTCAGCCGTTTGAACTCCTGTGGAAACATGGGAGGTGGATATGAGACCTTTATGGATCATGTCTCTAGTGTAATGACAGTCCACCTCTATATGCTTTATCCGTTTATGAAAAGCAGGATTATTGGCGATAAAAAATGCAGCTTGATTATCACATAAAAGTTGCATAGGAAGAGGAACCTCAATGGAAGGTCAGACAATATCGATCTAAACCGCATCATCTCTGCACTCGCTTGTGCCATGGCCCTGTATTCAGATTCTGCACTTGATTTGGCTACCGCTGTCTGATTCTTGCTTTTCCATGAGACAAGTGAACTCTCGACAAACACAACAAAGCCTGAAGTATACTTTTTGTCACTGGGACAACCTGCATAATCAGCATCTGCACAAGCTGTCACCTCAATAGATGTATCCCTGTTGAATATAAGACCCGAGCCAGGTGAAATCTTCAAATATCTCAATATCATATAAACATCATCCATATGCACCTTTTTGGGTTGCTCCATGAACTGGCTGACTTTGCTTACTGCAAACATTATATCTGGCCTGGTGATAGTGGCATATAAAAGCTTCCCAACCAGTTCTCTATATCTCCTGCTATCTATCTCCTCAGTGTCATCATTATATAATATGATACTCGGATCCATAGGGGTAGTAGCAGGCAGGCTTGCATCCTGTCATACCTGTCTCAGAAAGGAGATCCATCACAAACTTCCTCTGGATATCACCAGACCACGCTAGTTCCTGGCGAACTCCAACCCAAAGAAGTATCGAAGAGTGCCAAGATCCTTAGTCAAAAACTGTTGACCTAGGAACTCCTTGGCAGTTTGAATGCCTTGGTCATCATCCTCTGTGACAACAATATCATCCACATAAACAAGGATAGCAACATTACCTCTCTGTGTCCTCCGAACAAAAAGTGAGTGGTCTGCAGTAGACTGCACAAACCCCTGATGCTGTATCAACTCCGATAGCTTCTGGTACCATGCTCTCGGACTCTGCCTCAGGCCATAAATCGCCTTGTGAAGCCTGCACATCTTCTGGGACTCCCCCTCAATAGCGAACCCTGGTGGCTGCTGCATGTAAACTTCCTCCTGAAGATCCTCGTATAGAAAGGCATTCTTCACATCAAGTTGGTACAAAGACCAATCCCGTGAAAAACAACGAAGAGAAGAATGCATAGTGTCGAATGTCTGGCCACATGAGAAAAGTGTCCTGATAATCCACCCCATAGGTTTGGGTGAACCCACGTGCCACAAGTCTTGCCTTGTAGCGATCCACATTGCCATCTGCCCTTTGCTTGACTGTAAATATCCATTTGCAGCTTACAATAGAGGTACCTTGTAGAGCAGATACAATGCTCCATGTTCCACGCGACCTCAAAGCTGCCATCTCCTCTTCCATTGCACGTCGCCACCTACTATCCTGTAGCATCTCCTGATATGTACATGGGATAGTAACAGTTGAGAGTCCCACTACAAACTGCCTGTACTCCTCTGAAAGATTATCCAAAGAAACATGTGCAACAAGAGGATACGTGGCACATTGGCAACGAGGCTTCCTTAGGGCAATAGGAATCTCCAGATCATCAACCATTCTATCTTCTGGAATCAACTCGTCCTGTGTATCATGCTAAACTTCAGTGCCATTAGTAGAAACAATGTTTTCATGACATACCTGAGGCATGGTGGATGATGTGGATGACGCATGAGCAGAGGGGAGAGTAAAAGACCTGCAAGTGTAAACAAGGGGTAAGAACTTGGACTAGGTAGATGGAGGTGGAGGTGGTGGCGGTGGTGGAGGTGGAGAAGGCTGAGGTGCAGCATGGGGTTCATTTGGTGGAGGAGACGGAGGTGGAGGAACAACAACATCCTCTCCAGAAGTAGCATTGGACAACATGTCACCTGTAGGAGAGAAATACATAATCGACTCAAACAAAGTGACATTAACACTCACATAATATCTTCGGCCTACAGGATCAAAACATCTATACCCTTTTTGGGTACGAGAATAACCAACAAAAACACATTTGACAGCTCTAGACGAGAGCTTGTCACGACCATGAGTGAAATTGTGGACAAAGGCCACATATCCAAAGACTTTGGGAGTAAGAGAGAATAGTTCCTTCTCGGGAAACGCAATCAAGAAGGGAACATTCTCTCCAAGAACGGTGGACGGCACGCGGTTCACCAAGTAGCAAGCAGTGAGAACCGCATCCCCCCAGAAAGAATGAGGGGTACGACTCTGGATCAACCGTGTTCTTGTGACATCAAGAAGGTGACGATGTTTACGTTCAACCACACCGTTCTGTTGAGAAGTGTAATTGCAAGAGGTTTGATGAACATTACCGAGAGACCTGAGAAATTCAGATAAATGTAATGTGGAAAACTCCAAAGCATACCGTACGAATGAATTTCACATTAGCAGAGAATATATTTTTGACTTCAATAAGAAAAGTTTTAATGATAGCACCTGCTTCAGACTTATGTATAAACAAGAATGCCCAAGATAGTCTAGAATAATCATCCACAACAACCATATAAAAACGATGCTCCTGATGATCGGGAACACGACTAGGACCTCAAATATCAAAATGAACAACTCAAAGGACTGACTACTGTGATGACTTAGACGACTCGGAAAAGAGGAGCGATGGTGCTTCCCAAGCTGACAGGCTTCACGATCCAGTGTAGTACGAGTAGATATCTGCGGTAGCACATGGCACATCTTCTGGAGAGGAAGGTGGCAAAAGCGAAGATACCACATGAAAGGAGAAACAAATCCTGAAGGAATGGTAGCAATTCCAGCACATGGAGGTATGACAAGCTTATACAATCCTCTCTGCTCACTTACTAGGTAATGACCAATCACCCTGCCAGTTAGTATGTCCTGAAACACAAAAGAAGAGTCATCAAAGATGGCACGGTAATGTAAATCTTTTGTAATTTGACTAATGGACAAAAGATTCATCTGAAAGTCTGGGGCATATAAGACGTTCTGAAGATGCATAGAAGGGGATAGAACAATCTCCCCTTAACCAACAATGGGTAGACGAACCCCATTGGCAATGACCACAGATCTGCCCTGTGGAATAGACCTGTATGAACTAAACTGCATCCGATCTCCACACATATGATGTGACGCTCCAGAATCCATAATCCAATCAGTCAAGTCTGAACTGCTACTACTGGTAAACACATAATGAATATCTGATGAACTAGACGACGCTCTAGCAGTAGCTACCGCAACTGTGGAACCTGGAGTCGGAGTCGTAGGATTGCTCATCATGTCACGAAGTCTGGAGACAACATCATCTAAACGAGTATCCGGAGTAGGCAGAAGAAGCTTCGGTCTGCTCAGCAACACGTGCAGACGCTGGATATCCATGCTTCTGAAAGTATATCTCCTCAGAATGACCAGGACGATGGCAATGGGAACAAGAACCATGCTGTTGGCCTCCCCCTTGGCCACGAGGTCCACAGCCACAAAACTGGGATGACCCTCCCCGACCACGAGTAGCTGCCATAACAGAAGGAGTCGTCTGGGCCGTAGTAGTGGATGTGGTAGTAATCCTACTCAATCGCTTGCATTCTTCCATCGGAGGTATCATTTCGCCAGTCAGAAGTTGAGTATGTGCTGCATCGTAATCTGAATCAAGAGATGAAAGAAAAACTCCTGCCATAGTAGCATTTTGATACTGCTGCTGCTACTCAGTACTTGTAGTAATAGGCATGAAGCTGTGTAAGCGCTCAAACATGCCTCCAAGATGAGAGAAATGCTGAAGAAGTAGTCGACCATTTTGCTTGGTCGAGAAAATGTCAAACTGCAACCGAATGATGCTCTCATTCTTTGCCTACCCTTATGTGGCGGCTAAGATGTCCCACATAGATTTTGCTGTGGGCTGGTTGACGATATCATTGGCAATCTCCGTGGTGAGCGTCCCGGATAGCCAAATGCGACCATATGCATCATCCTGCTTCCACGAAGCATTAGCCCCCATTTTATCCTCTGGTTCTGTTTCCTTCAGAATGTGCTCCTTGTTGTAACACTGCATAAGAGTGCGAAACTGCATGGACCATAATTCATAGTTGGTCCCATCCATCTTAACGATGGGAGCCGGACCTTTAAAGGAACCGGAGGAAGAAAAAACATCATTCTTGGTATCTGACATTACACTAAATAATAAGAACCACGGACAACTGAGGATTAAATCGACTCAAGAGCATCTACACAATCATAAATCTGGGTGGTTGTATCTGTAGACTCATACAAACATCCTTATTGATGTGTTTAAAGAGCAAGTTCCTTAATAAAATTGATTTATATGAACAAATCGCTCTGTCTAATCCAAAGTCAGATCTGTAGGGCTCTGAATAAACGCACCTAGATCACCGAAAGAAGGCTATTACACACAGCAGGAAGGCAGATGACCCCTGCGTATTGCTGGCCGGCGGTGGGACTACCCGCTGGTCACGTGAGGCACATCCCTGCGACGCACGACGCCACGAGAAGACTCCTGGAGGGGCCTGGGAGGCCCTGGCGGCGAGATGGGAGGACCGGGAGCCGCAGACGGAACCCCTGGCTGGCATGACCCCCTGGTGGCAGGCGTAGGAGCGCGCATGGACCCCTGGCGGCGTGCGCCTGAGGTGCGGGATCCCCCTGGCGGCGTGCGCCTGGGGCGAGGACCCCCTGGCGGAGGGCACAAGATGCGCAGGGGGCTCCGGGGTGGTGGGCGGCGGGGGGGGGGGGGAGGTGTAGGGTTAGGGTTTGGGGTGGGATACGAGAACCCCGATCTAGGACCGTTGCTCCGATACCATGTTGGGAGAAAAGAAACTCATGCTATAAGAATAAACCGAGGGCTCTCTTATATAGGAGAAAGGCCCTTTTGTTAATTACATGATAAGTACATAAAGAAAACATGAAACATAAAATAGACCAAGAGATATATGTATCTCAATAGATATTTTGATCATGATTGCATGTTGGAGGGGTGTTTGGATGGGCGTGGGCGAGGGCGACTAGGTGTTGGTGAGTAGGCACCGGAGGACACGGCCGAGGTCGGTGTGGGGCGCGAAGCACACGAGGGCCTTCGGGACGGGCTGTTTCAGATGCGGGTCTCGGTCACACTGGGTTCGCGACTACAGGGAACCAGTTCAGTGTTTGTTATGCCGTCGTTTCTTGCACAGGAGCAACGCTTCCCCGTCGAACGTGAAATATGGGCGTGTTGATCGCCGCCCGGTGGGGGGAATGTTGATTGGAGAAGGAGGCGGACCGGGAGAGGCACTCTTCCGGGGCACGTCGGATGTGGGCATGATATCGGCTGCCTTGTTTCGTGGGGATATTGTACAACTTTCGCCGCGGCGAGTTCTCGTGAGGGGTATGGATGGGAATCTATGCGGGGAACTTCTGCGGTGGACCGCGGAAGGCTAGACAAGTTTGCGATGGCGGCGCCCGGAGGTGACAGATGGTCTTCTACAGCTTAAGCAACCATGACAGGTCCGGCTGAAGGGGATTCCAGTGTCTTGCCGTAGTCTTCCAGCCATCCGGTCGATGCTTGGGGGAGGTATGGAGGTTGTTAGTGTCGTTTCCCCGGGGTGCGGATCGGGGGAACCGCTGGACCCCATCATCGCCGTGAAGAATCTTGATCCTGCATCGTTGAGGGTGAGACGATGCAAGTGGGCAGGGAAGGAATTCTTCGTCGAGCTCTTACCGGTGGTTTCTGACATGGGGAGCCAGGGGAGGTGGAGCCCTGGCTCCCCTAGCCAGCGTGCGGAGCCAGGGGCATCATCCGATGTTCAACGATTGCGACTGCCAGGGTGCGCGGCGGAGCAGGCTGGCCGGCAGAAGGCGGAAGGGCAACAGGCGAAACTCGAAGAGTTGGTGGAGAGGGTGACTCCTCGATCCCCGTGCCCGATCCGCTTCGAGACCTTCAACTTGCTGTCTCTGAGGGATTGCGTCGGTCCTCGCGCCGTTTCGCTGGAAGCGGGAGTGCGTCTTTGCGCTGACATGGAACGAATGGCGGGTCGCCCCGACCCGAAGAGGGATTCGGAGCTCCGGGAGGAGGGCTTTTGTTCCAGATCTCGGATCTTCAACCGCCCCGTGCTCTCGAATCCGTTTGTCCAATCATTCGTGGGGTTGGGACAGTTCGCAACGGCTCTGGTGTCCTCTGCTTTGCCTCGAGAGCTCTTAGTCTCGTGGAGAGAGAGGGGGGGGGGCTCGATGGCGGTGGAGGAGGTCCTGCTGGGGGAGGATGGGGTGGAGAGAGGAGTCATCTCGTGTTGTGGGCTGGAAGGTGGGGGAGGCGGCTATGCGTTGCATCCCTGGTTCGGGATCACATGAGCGCGACGGCTTCAACAAAGATTTCGCGACCTGTGGCTGCTGTTGCGCCCACGATGTAGGTGCAGGACTCCGCTCGCGTTGAGGGCTCGCCGGGGGGTGGAGCCTTGCGGGGGGATGCGTCTCATGAGGTGGACGTTCTCGTTGGGGATGGGCAAAGGGAAGTAGGCGGGGATGCCCCTAGATTTGGATCCTTCTATGTTCGGAAGGCCCTCTTGGCTAGAAGAGAGCGAAGGGCAGCGACCCTAGCAGAAGCAGAAAATCTTGAGGCTCAAAGGTGCATACCATCGACCTTTCCGGCCTCTCAAAGCAAATTCCGGCTGTTTGATAGATCCGTCGCGATGCAGCTGGGTCTGGTGCCGCCTAAGAAGACAAATCAATCCATATGCCTTTGAAAATTCTATCTTAGAACGCCAGAGGTTTGGGGCGGCCAGAAAAAAAGAGTGGGGGTGAGGAACTTGATTACAGAGGCCGAGGCAGACATCTTTATGTTGCAAGAAACGAAGTTGTCTTCGGGGTTGGAGGTGGAACGAAAGGGTCTGGACGGTGGCGGGAAATTCGATCTGGCGGAGGTGGAGGCGCAGGGGGCCTCGAGAGGTCTGCTATCCAGATGGATGGAAGAAGGATGTCTTTGATCTGCTGGATGTTGTGAAATCTCTGTCTTGCTTGTCGGTCCTTCTCCGACGGTGAAGTGATGGAGTTGAGTTGCTTGTCACAAATGTCTACGGCCCTACGAATGGGGCGAGGGGAGCCTTGGCTCCAGAGCTTCAGCAGCTGGGGGACGCGAGAAGTACGATGATTTGGCTTATCGGAGGAGACCTCAACGTCACTTTAATCCCTGATGACCGGCCGCAAGGGGGGGGGGAGGCAGGGACCCCGGTTCTGACGATAACCGTGACATGATCCACTCTTTGGGATTGTCGATCGTTGACGCGGCAGGGTGTGCTTTCACATGGCGTAATGTCCGATCTCGTTCTAGGCTCGACAGATTCTTGCTCTCCCCAGAGGGATCTGACGCGTTTCCACTTTCGCGGGCATGGGCGCTTCCTCGCGCGCATTCGGATCATACTCCTATCCTATGTCCTATGGTCTTTTGGGGAGGACCAACCGTTCAGATTCTTCTCCCGCTTTGAGCGAAGCTGGCTCCTGGAAGAGGGGTTCAACGAGATGATGGAACAGTTTTGGAGGGGTTACGTGGCGGAGGGCTCGACCGTGTCCAGATTGGCGGCGAAGACGACGACGCTGAGATCCTTTCTCACGTCTTTTGGGAAGGACTTAAGGAAGAGAAGGAAAGAGAGGACGGCAGAGGCACATGCAGGGGTCGCAAGATTAGATGAGCTTGACGACGAGCGAGGTCTTGTCGATGAAGAATTCAAGGAGAGGAAGGATCTCCTAGAGGTGTTACTGCTTGAAGATAGGAAAGAGGAGGTCGAATGGCGCCAATGCTCCATGCAGAAATGGCTGAAAGAGGGGGACGCCAACATGAGATTCTTCCATTCGATGGCGTCAGGGAGGCGAAGGAGGACTTTCATCCATGAGATCTCGGTGGGTGGCGTTCGGATCTCGGGGGACACGGCGGTGGGGTTGGCGCTGAAAGGACATTTCGTCCAGGCAACACGTAGAAGGAAGGAGGGCAGATGGGGTTGGTTGGGATCTGGGGCAGAGTCCTGTCGGTTGCACAGGCCAAGGGCCTGCTTGTGCCCTTCTCAGAGGAGGAGGCGAGAGGTGCTATGTGGAGCTTGAATGCGGATGGGGCCTTGGGCCCAGACGATTTCCCTGTGCTTTTTTACCGTCAGTTTTGGGAGCTGGTGAGGGAGAGGTGATGGTCGTGTTGAATGAGTTCAGAGAGGGGAATAGAGGGATATAAAAGATCAATAGGGCACTGCTTTTCCTATTGCCAAAAAAAGAGAACCCCTGCGTATCGAGGACTACATGCCTATTGCATTGTCCAATGGAATCTACCTCATTCTCGCAAAGATCTTGGCGAACAAATTGAAGAAGGTTCTGGGCTCGGTGGTGCTCCAGGGTCAATCGGTCTTCATTTCGGGGAGGCAGATGGCGGATGGCCTCGTCATGGCGTCGGAGATTTGCCTCGACTGGAAGCGAATAAAGGAGAAAGGGGCCCTATGGAAGATCGACTACTCCAAGGCGTACGACTATGTGGACTGGAGATTCCCCTGGCTCTCTCTGAGAACGAGAGGATTTCTGGAGCTGTGGATCGACTGGATGAAGCGATGCGTCACCACTTCTTCCTTCGCCGTCTTGGTTAACGACAGACCGGAGGGCGGCTACTTCCAGCCGCAGCGGGGTGTAAAGCAGGGGTATCCACTGGCACCTATGTTGTTCGTGCTGGCGGTTGATGCGTTGGACGTTCATTTCAGGTGGGCTGTCGAGGTGGGCTGGTGCGAGGGATTTAGAAAGGACGACATCTCCATCCCTTTGCTGCAGTATGCGAACGACATGCTTATATTCCTCGCCGACACCGAAGATCAAAATGCAAATGCAGTGAATCTGGTCGACATCTTTTGTGACCTTTTGGGATTGGAGATCAACAGGGCGAAGTCAACGGTTGTTCCTTTCGGACCACAACGGTGAGGAGCATCTCTCGCTGGAAAGGATCACTGAGTGCACACTGGGGGAGCTCCCCATCCAATACCTGGCCTGCCGCTGGTTGATGGGAAGCTGAGGAGTGCTGATTGGGATGCGGTCATTTCGCGGATGAAGCAGAGATTGCCTGGTTGGAAGGCGGTCGCTTTATCTAGGGGAGGGAAGTTGATCCTGCTGATGCACGTTCTCTCGGCGATACCCATATTTTTCTTCTCTATTAGGCTAATGTGGGGGTGAGAAGAAAGGTGGATGCTTTAATGCAGAGTTTTTTTTGGTTTGACGGGAATCAATGGGGACTAGGGATGTACCTCGTCAATTGGGAGGAGGTCACGAGGGACCGCGACGAGGGCGACCGTGGCATCAGGGACGTAGATTACATGAATATGGCTCTCATCGCCAAATGGGTGGTACGCATCTGGGGCCCGTCTTCGTCGCTGGCCGCTAGATTGTTAAGAAGGATATACGAGGTCAAATGGGAGCTGCTGGCAAATAGAGTGCACTTTGAGTCATTGCTTTGGGCCGGTATCCGGGAGATTCTGCCGGTCGTGTCGTCCTGTCTCAAGCCGATGATGGGAGACGATCACTTATTTAGGTTTTGGCGGGATGACTGGACGGGGGAGGGCATGTTGGAGGCTAGATTTCCGCGGTTGTTCCCTCTTGCGGTCATGAAGGACGCTTCGCTTTTTTAGACGGCCATCGAGGGTACTTGGGCGCCGCTCTTTCAGACCGATTTATCTGACCAACGTTTGGAGGAGTATTTTCGCATGGTGACGGAGATCCCGCCGCCAAGGGACCTCTCGAGTGGCCGTGATCACTTTCGGTGGGTGGAAAACAAATTTTCTGTGAAGAGAGTCTACAAATTTTTGCAGGCGTGTGCCGACGTACAGGACGGGGAGGTGATTCAGGATATGAAAATCGTCTGGACGGCGAAGATACCGATTAGAGTTAAAATATTCCTGTGGTGCATGAGGCGAGGGCGGCTGCTGGACAAGGCGAGGAGGGGAAAGCTGCTCGGTCTGCAAGACACCTAGTGCGACATGTGTGGGGTCGCGGAGGAGGATCCTGATCATCTCTTCTTCGTGTGCCCGGAATCCCAACGGGTCTGGGATGCATTGAGAATGGTTGGGGTGGATTGTGTGGCGTGCTCCGCTTTCTGGACGTCTGTACGGGCGTTGGGGATGAACTCTACAGACGACTGTTCGAAGGCTTTCGCGACTTCATGGACCATCTGGTTGGGGCGAAACGAGAAGATTTTCAGCAATCAAAGATTTTACTTTGAGAACGTTGTAGCTCACTGTACCGTGCTGTACAACTATTGGTTGTCGGGCTAATGTCCGACATTGTAATCTTCTTTTTCCTTTAATGAATTCACGTGGCAGTGACTCCCAATACGGGGGGCTCACCCGTACTTATTCTAAAAAAATGATTCAAAAAGAGCCTTAGTATGCTCATGATGTTTTCAACGTAGACACTCTTGTGATGAAATGCCACTCCATTCCTAGCCAACCTTGAAGCCCATACAAGAACCGCAACCATCACCCTATCATTGTCTGTCCCCAACTAGTTCGAGGTAGTGAATCCCAAAACTAATTCCTGAGAATTAGTACTATCTCCCACTCAATAATGGAAAAAAATCGATCCATAACCTAGCTATTGTCCAAGCACCTGGAGTATGAATCCTCAACACTTTGGAGGATCCTTGCATGATAAGCATTCATCACTAAATTGGTGACAACACTTGCCAGAAGCCCAGACGTCAATAAAAACTCCTCCCTCCACTCTATGATCCAAAATGAAGCATGAAAAGAGGTGACTAGACCCTTGTCCATGGCTCAGAAGCCCGGAACCTCAATTAACTGTTAGGGCGAAACCTCTAAGCTGTTCGAGGGTGTCTCCGACCGCTGTCTGCTTTGTGGAGCTTAAATTGAAACTCTGGATCATCTTTTCTTTCGCTGCCGCATTATTGCGCCTATCTGGGATGATGTGGGGTTGGATTGGCTGCGTCCCTTCGACTTTGATTCTTTTTGGAGCTCTCTTTATGGTGCGCGCAAAAGACAGAAGAGGGAGATTCTGCTTCCGGTTGCTGTTCTCTGGGCCATCTGACTTGCTTGCAATGCGAATCTGTTTTCGGGAATGCGTTTTTATTGTGAAAATGTCAGATACTATTACAAGCAATTGCTTGAATCTTGGCTTTTGTAAGCAGTTTTGTTGTTTGATATATTAATAAATTAATGGGACGAGCACCTATGCGTGATTCCCCTTTTCTGATTTCAAAAAAAAACTGTTAGGGTGGAAAACTGTTGAAAGAGATTAACAAGCTTGCCCCGTGCGGTCTAATCATCATGCCAGAATTGAAAACTCCTGCCATTTCCCACCACTGGCTTGAGAAGAGGGGAGATGTTAGGCAACCCAGAGCATGTACTCTTCCAAAGAGTAGGTGGTGCTCATCCTGAGCATATTTCTTTATTCTTGCCTGAGAGTTTGACCACCAACTTGGCAAGAGCCTTGTTCATCTCCATCAAGTAAGATTTCATAAGAATGGCCTTCTTCATGATCCACTTAATGATCTGTTGATAGTGCAGTGTGCCTATCACACAAAAGATCAGGGTTCAAATCTTGGGGCGGGCACTTGTGCGTGTTATCCCCCCGTGTTTCAAAAAAAAGAGAGCCTTCTTCATCTCTATCAAGTGCATTGCTCTAAACCACCCTGATGGGCCTGATCAATAGGTTGAATAATCACATTCCGGTCCACAAACTCTTACCCAATCCCTCCCCAGAAATCGCCTAGAAGAAATTACATTAAAATCTTATTTTAGTAAATGAGGGGGGAGGTTTGGGCTTTGGTAGTTTATTATTTAAGCAACTGTGGGCATGTGATTGCCATTTGTTTAATCATAGTATCGTACACAGGTAAGTTCAAAAGCAACCACATATTTATGTCCTATCATATCATAGGACTGCATATCACTGCAACTGAATGGGAGAATTTTAGCCAGTCGCTAGAGTTTTAAATGATCTTCTAAGGATTGATACTATTAAGAGGAAATGATGCTTAGGAGGTTTCAAATTCGTTGATGTTCGAACCAGGATAAGTATGATTGTAAATGATTTCCTTGATTCACTGATATGATTGAGGCATGCGCATGCCAATGTGAAAGCTGATTCTGGTGTAACGAGGGGGTTTTCTGATGCTGCACAAAATTAGATCCTGCTGTGGTGCATCATCTTCCTTTTCTCTAATGTGATTAGGCATGGCTGCCATTTTAGTTTGGCACTCAATTCATGTTAAATGAAATTATTTTAGCCAGTCGCTAGAGTTTTAAATGATCTTCTAAGGATTGATACACTATTAAGAGGAAATGGTGCTTAGGAGGTTTCAAATTCGTTGATGTTCGAACCAGGATAAGTATGATTGTAAAATGATTTCCTTGATTCACTGATATGATCGAGGCATGCGCATGCCAATGTGAAAGCTGATTCTGGTGTAACGAGGGGGTTTTCTGATGCTGCACAAAATTAATCATCTTCCTTTTCTCTAATGTGATTAGGCATGGCTGCCATTTTAGTTTGGCACTCAATTCATGTTAAATGAAATTATTTTATATCCTTTGTACTATCTAGTTGCTTCCCCGACAGTTGTTGGAGTGATGCTTCTATAGACATCCTTTCTGTGTATCTTGTTTGTGGAGAAGAAAGATGAATGAGATATCTATTTCATAGGGTTCGGGTCTCCTATATAGAGGGAAAATTTTATAGAGTACGGAAGGAAAAATACATAAATACCCCCGAGGGGTTACGGAACCCGAAGGGTTAAGAGTTACAGAACCCAAAGGGTTACAAACATAATTGTAAGTGTAATAACTCTAACACCCCCTCAAGTTGGAGCATATCTGTCGATCATGCCCAACTTGGATACTAAGTACATGAGGCTCTTCCTTGGAAGAGCCTTTGTGAAGATGTCTGTAGGTTGAAGTTCAGTGGAGATGTGTGGAGTGCTGATTTGTCTTCCTCATACTACATCACGAATTAAATGGCAACGAACTTCAATGTGTTTTGTCTGCTCATGGAAAACTGGATTGGTGGCGATGTATGTGGCAAACTTGTTATCTCAGTATAAGGGTACATGAGTGGCGACTGACATGCCAAGTTCTGTTAGGAAAGAGACAAGCCATGTGATCTCACAGGTGGCCTGAGCCATTGCCCTGTATTATGCTTCCGCACTGGATCTGGAGACCACTATTTGCTTCTTGCTTCGCCAAGTGACAAGGTTATCCCCAACAAACATGGTGTATCCTGTAGTGGATCAACAATCCTCTGGAGAGTTAGCATAGTCAGAATCTGTATAGGTGGAGATATTAGTGTGCCCATTCACCCCATAGAAAAGTCCATGTCCGGGAGATTCCTTCAAATATCGAAGAATCAAAAGAACATCCTGCAAGTGACTGTAAAGAGGCTTCTCCTTATGCTGACTGGATCTGTTCACAACATATGATATATCTGGCCTAGTAACAGTGAGATAGAGTAGTTTTTCCACTAAGCTTCTGTACCGTGTTGCATCCTCAAAAGGTGGATCAGTAAATGCTGAATATTTTCTCACTTCTGCAGGGATGCCGGATGGATTGCATCCAAGTAGGCCTGCCTCAGTCAGAATATCGAGGCAATACTTCCTCTGTGAAAGATGGAGCTCCTCCGTAGTGCGTATTACTTCGATGCCAAGAAAATAACGAAGTTGGCCGAGGTCTTTTGTGACAAAGACCTTCTGGAGGAAAGTCTTGGTCTCCTGAATACCATCTGCATCATCGCCTGTGACAACCATATCATCAACATAGACCAAGGCCCTAAATGTTGGTTTCGGTCACTATTTCGGTGACCGACTGTAACAGAATTTCGGTCGAAATTCGATCGAAATTTCAGTCATTTTTTGCATTAGGGCCCCTATATTTCGGTCATTTCGGCCATTTCGGTCGAATTTCGATTTCGACTGGATGTCGATATTCGGCAGAAATTCGACCGAATTTCGCTGAAATTTGAGGCCGTGACATAGACAACAAGAATGATCGTGCCAGTGGATCGTCGTCTAACAAAGACAGAGTAGTCGGATATTGTCCTCTGAAAACCAAGTGTGTTGATCTCCGTAGTGAACCTGTCAAACCATGCCCTGGGACTCTGCTTCAGGCCATAAATGACCTTGCGTAGTCGACATACATGCTCCCCCTCGACTACATACCCCGACGGTTGCATCATGTAGACCTCCTCCTCAAGATCACCATAAAGAAAGGCGTTTCACATCAAGTTGATAAATAGGCCAAGCCTTGTTGGCAGCAACAGATAGAATGGTACGTATCGACCCTATTCTTGTAACGAGCGAGAAGGTCTCAAAATAATCAACTCCAAAGGTTTGTGTGAAACTTTTGGCAACAAGTCTGGCTTTCAACCTGTCAATAGAACCATCAGATGACTGTTTGGACGTGAAGACCCATCGACAAGCCACAGGGCGAACCCCGGGGGGCACGGCACAAGATCCCACGTGCCCTGGGAGGTAAGTGCATCCATCTCCTCATCCATGGCCTGTCGCCAACCATGATCCTGCATTGCACTGAAATGATCTCTTTGAACATAAATTGCATTTAGAGCATCTGCAAATCTCTTGTCACAGCTAGATAAACTATCCGTAAAAGGAAAATGTGACATGGGGGTGATATGTACACTGCCTTTTTTGCTTGCGTAGAGCTATAGGAAGCTCCTCGGGTACATCCGGGGCAATAGTGGTGGGAGCACTCGAAGTGGTCATATCATCCTGCTAATAGGGATAGGCAAAGGTACATACACTGGTGTAGAAGATATAGAGGTACACTGACGAGTGTAGACGATTGGTGGAGGAGGGAGGTCCAGAGGAATGTCACTCACAGTCTGTGTGAAATAACTTGCTTTCTCAAAGAAAGTGACATCAATAGACACACAGTATCGACGCCCAACATGATCATAGCAATGACAACTTTTTTGGGTACAAGAGTAGCCAAGAAAGACACATTAGATAGCACGAGAGGATAATTTGTTAGCTGCATGAAAGTTATGAACAAATGAAATACAACCAAAAATTCGCTGAGGTATGGGAAAAGAAGACTCAGTAGGGAAAGTAAGGAAAATGGAGTTGCCCCTTCTAGAACAGACGAAGGAACATGGTTGATGAGATAAATTGCAGTAAGGATAGCATCTCCCCAATAATGTTTAGGAATACTCATTTGACTAAGAAGGGATCTGACAATATTTAGCAAGTGTCGGAGTTTCCTCTCAGCTATACCATTCTGTTATGAGGTATATGGACATGATGTTTGGTAAACAACTCCCTGGGACACAAAGAAAGAGATTAAGTCTTGTTGGGTTAAGTCAAGAGCATTGTTTGTACGAATGATCTTAACAATGCTAGTGTTGGAGTATTTAGTAGTGCACTGAGTTGTAGATGGGTAAATGGATACCTCCAGGATCCATTTACCCCATCCAATGGTTTAGTCCCACATCGTCCAGTGGTGGGACTTGGAGGCCTTGTGGAGGCTATATAAGGAGCCCCAGGCCTCCTGTAACAGATGAGAAAGTCAATAGACAAACACGCCCCGTAAGGGCTTCTCTCGTGGTTTCATCCCGCTCCTCACGGAGTAGGGTTCCACGTAAAAATCTTTTGTGTTCTTTGATATTTATCTTTCTTGTCTATGCTCTGTTTATCGTTTCCGCTTCCGCTTCCGATTTTCTAACATGGTATCAGAGCGGGTTCGATTCTTGAGGATTTCATGTTCGCTTTTATTTTGTTCGAGATTCGATTTTTTATGTAATCCGAGATTTGTTCAACAAGAGTTGTTTTGGGGTTTGATGAAACCCTATTTTCTGGAATTCCTCGAGATATGCAACAGAGCCTCTCCAGGCGCTCCTGCACGAGACCGAACCCTAGCGGCGGCGCCCCGCGCAGCCCTCTCCTCTCGATCGTGCGCCGGCAGCGCGCATCATAGAGCAAACCCCAGGCGCACGGCTTCAGGCGGTACGTTTCCAGGCCTTGCAGTGCAACAGGCGGGGCCTCCACGCTCACCGCACCTTCTCCAGAGCAGGCTGCATCTTCTCCATGGCGGTGGCTCCTTCGTGAGCCCAGGTCACCCCCCCACGGTGTTTCAGATCCCACCGGCGACGCAGGCGCACCCCTAATCTCTACCTCCCGCGCGATTCCAGTGACCCCCCCCCCCCCGCTCTCCTCCTCGTTGACGGCGCTTCTGAATGAAGCCCCGATGGGGGCGTCACTTATTTTGTGAAGGGTCCCTATTGGGAACCCTAAATGAGGGCACAGGGCATTTAAAAAAAATGTATCTCTGAATTTTTGTTGGGCCTGTTAGGCCGTGTGTTGTAAAAAAAAAGGAGAGAGAGGAAAATGAAAGAAGCCCACGGTTGGACTGAGAAAAAAAGTAGAAAAGAGACAAAAAAGGGGACGCGTACAAATACAAAAGCCGTACGCTTTCAAAAAAAATGTCGAAAAAAAAGGTGCGTACAATAAAAAGCCGTACGCAAATGTTTTTGAAAAAAAAATGAATGATGAAAAAAAAAGCCGTAAAAAGATTGAAACGGCTTAAAAAAAATGTTTCAAAAAAAAATGTGACGGCCTAAAAAAAATGATGAAAAAGCCGCAAGGAATTTTTATGTGAATGTTATTTACCCCTATTTATCTTGTCTTCTCCCAACTTTGTCGATGTTCATTTTCCGACAAGTATGGGAGAAAGGGGGAGTATATGTAGAGTCACAGGTCTTCTTCCAGATTCAGAGATTTGTCAGACCAGCCGATTTCCAGACTCTACACGTTTTTCAGATGAAGATTCTTCATGCGCAAGTTCCAGACTCGACGTTCAGATTCCGAGTCCCAGTTTGATGCGTAGTTGTTCAGACTCGATGATTGTCTTCCGAGTCCCGTTTCAGACACGCACGATTATGCGGTCATTGTCAGATGAGCATAAGTTGTCATCGTTTGTTTCGAGGTCCCCATCATTCTTCTTGTTGTCAGGCCAGAGTTTTCATGTGAGCCATAGGGACTCCAGAGCAGAGGACCATTCCCTTGAGGGCAAGGGTTTTCATGTGGTATCATAGGTACACCAGAGCAGTGCACCATTCTCTGAGCCAGATGGGAGAGACCCAGTTCTCCGACGAGGAGACTTCAGGTGCAGTTTCAGACTCGATGATCAGATTCCGAGTCTTCAGTTGACTCACACTCCAGCCCGTTCGTCCTCCTCACCTGCACGGCATGAGAAGCAACGTCCTCGACTGCAGCATGTGCGCGTTGGGTTGATATTGTCCGTAGTGTCCTGTAGCGTTGAGTTGAGTTTCTTTCTGTTTGTTTGTCCAAGCTGAGCATTGCATGCTCCAGCCTTAGGGGGAGTGTTGGAGTATTTAGTAGTGCGCCTATTGAGTTGTAGATGGGTAAATGGATACCTCCAGGATCCATTTACCCCATCCAATGGTTTAGTCCCACATTGTCCAGTGGTGGGACTTGGAGGCCTTGTGGAGGCTATATAAGGAGCCCCAGGCCTCCTGTAACAGATGAGAAAGTCAATAGACAAACACGCCCCGTAAGGGCTTCTCCCGTGGTTTCATCCCGCTCCTCACGGAGTAGGGTTCCACGTAAAAATCTTTTGTGTTCTTTGATGTTTATCTTTCTTGTCTATGCTCTGTTTATCGTTTCCGCTTCCGCTTCCGATTTTCTAACAACTAGAAAAGAAGGTTTTAACATATTGAAAAAAATTTCTGACAATTTGATTAATCACCGAACGCTCCTTTAGTAGATATGCCCAAGAAGATCGACTATAATCATCAACGAAAACTATAAAATAGCTATGACACTTAGTGCGCGGATTGAACATGGTCCCAAACATCACAATGAACAAGATGAAAAGCAACAGTACTACGAGACTCAGTACAAATAGGAAACGAAGCTCGATGGTGTTTTCTGAACTCACACACCTCGTACTGAAAGGGCTTCAGAGTAGAGAGTTCATGAAACATCGTAGAGATGGCCTTGGCAGATGGATGCCCAAGGTGCATATGCCATAGGAGCGTATCTTCGGAGATGGACGCGGGACCAACAAAATTGGAATCCGAAGATATGCCAAGATAATATAGGTCGTTCTTCTCATGACCCCCACCAAAAATCTGCCACGTCCGAATGTCTTGAAAATAACAAGACTCATCAAATATCACACGACAATGAAGCTCAACACAAAGCTTATGAACTGATAACAAGCTAAGAGGAAAATTGGGAGCACAGTGAACCTCAAAAAGTCGGAGCTTGGAAGAGAATTCCATAGTTCTGACAGTAGTAGTTGATGATTGAGTCCCATTAGCGACTTGAACCGATTTCACAGAGGTAGATGGTATAGAAGAGATAAGCAGACTACCTTCTCCGGTGGGATGAGTAGAGACACCGGAATCAATAATCCAAGCTGGAGCATGAGTGATAACTGATAATAGAGTTGGCTATTGTTCTTGAAGGAGTAGGCATAGCAACAGAGGTAGTGTTACGAGTGGTAGTAGGCCCTGGAGTCTGAAGAATCTGGATTAGATGGGAGTAATCTGCGTCATTAAGATGAATAATCTTGCCATTGGAGGTTGCTGTAGCCTGTAGGCGATGCTTCTTGCACATCATATATGCATCCTCATAGGCATTGTTGGCATGATAAGAAGGTATGCCAAACTTCTGCCAGCATCGTTCAGTCGGGTGGTTCCACCTACCATAGTGAATGCATGGGGCAGTAGAGTCTCGGCCACGGCCACGGCTTAAGTCATGACCTCGTCTAGATTCCCGGCCACGACCACAACTTGGATCACGACCACGTCCTCCTCGTAAGTTGTATCTGCCTCCTCGTCCAGATGAGATGATGTGTGCAAAGTTCTCTGTTGAAAGTAAGACGGGAGGCCGGGCAACCGATGTCTCGAGTTCCTCAAGTCGGCCAAAGATGACCTTCATTGTTGGCAGTGTATTTGATATAAGAAATTGCTCCTTTGCTGCATGGTATCTAGAATGCTGGCCATTAAGAAAGTGGTATACCTGCCAGTCAGAACTCTCTTGTATCTGTTTGGTGCAACATGAGGGCTGGAATATTGCTAGCTCCTCATACAGGTTGGAGAGATGCCTGTAGTACTCGATGAGGGTGGAATCACCCTGAGATGCCGACCAAATTCGCCTGTAGATGTCTTCAAGGCGTGACTTCGTCTTCTTCTGGGCATATGTTTGCTCGAGATCATCCCGCATTTCCTTAGCTGTATTTTTGTAAATAAAATTTGAGGCAATGTTAGCCTCAACACTGTTGATCATCCAGTTGATAATCAAGTAGTTGTCTGTCTATTAGTTGTCGTACTCTTTACCCTTTTCATCTAAAGGATCTTTAGTCAAAATGTAGAGTTTCCTCTGACCACCAATGAACACCATAAAAGATTGAGACTAGAGCATGTAATTTTCTATGCTTTTGAGTTTGATAGTAGTGCCTTGTGCCATAATATTCGTGGCCAAAGGCTTTGTCTCGGTAGAAGAATGCACCATGGTGGTCTTAAAATAGAAAGAAGATATTGTGATCAACTAAGGATGCATGAAAGGGCTAGAAAATGCCCTAAAACTCACGGTTGCTCTTGAAGAAGGGCTGAAAATCCTCAACGAACCACAGATTTGGATTCGTGGAAGCGCTGGGCAGCGCTTGCGGGAGGGTTGAACCTTCTGGCAACACTAGCGGGCCTCCATAGCGGTAGGTGCTGGAGATGCTCCTTTGGGGTTGAGCTGCTGCATTGGAGGCAATTGGATGGCCTTACACAGGGTCCTAGTTCGGGGAAGAGGGCCCGCACAGGCTTTTCCGAGGCTTGAAGGTGGTGGTGGGGATTTTAGGTCAGAATCCCGGTCTAGGACCGTTGCTCTGATACCATGTGGAGAAGAGCGACGAATGAGATATCTATTCCATAGAGATAGGGTCTCTTATATAAAGAGAAAACCCTAGAGAGTACAAAAGGAAAAATACATAAATAGCCTCGAGTGGTTACGGAACCCAAAGGGTTAAGAGTTACATAATCCGAAGGGTTACAAACATAATTGTAAATATAATAACTCTAGCATTATTTAACTTTCTCATCTTGAATTACAGTTAAAGCTCGCATTCTACGTTGTACGTTCAAGGCAATTGTTGACATTGCATTATATTAAAAAACTCATGCAGATGACTGTTAGGGAAGCTCTTAACTCTGCATTGGATGAGGAGATGTCTGCAGATCCAAAAGTTCTTCTAATGGGTGAAGAGGTACATATCTGAGATTTGAGTTGGTATTCTTTTTTAAAATTTTAACCTGTCTCCTCATTTTCAGGTTGGGGAATACCAAGGTGCATACAAGGTCTGTTGCCGTCAATGGCTATTAAGTTTCTGACAATTATTGCATGTTGAGGGCGGTTGTTCCAGTTATATTTATTTTGCTTACATGCTTTGTTTCTTTAAATGACCCGTACATAGATCTCCAAAGGATTGCTAGAAAAATACGGGCCTGAGAGGGTGCTTGATACACCTATCACAGAGGTTGCTTTAGAATCAATCTGCTTGATTTTTTTGTTGATTTTGTGAACTCCCATAAGGCACTTGATTCAAAATTTTCTCTGGGTACTAAATAAGTTCCTCATTTTAACAGGCTGGTTTTGCTGGGATTGGTGTTGGTGCAGCTTATTATGGACTTCGTCCTGTAGTGGAGTTTATGACGTTCAACTTCTCTATGCAGGTAGCCAATTAAGCATCTGAGTGCTTGTGGGAAATGTGAAAGTGTTTCTTATGGAGGGAGAAAATGCTCGTTATTTCCTGATTTCATGCATCAGTTAAACGTTTAATATGGCTTTCTGTCCAAATGTATAATTTCACATTATGTATGTTATTAACTATAAATGTTTCTTATTACCTTTTTTCCAGAAGCAATTGTGCCACATGGTTTTTCTTCATCTACATCCGTAAACATTTAAAGAATTTCAACAAAACTTCTCTTGCTTATCATGCCTGTATCATGTTCTTTCATCCTTTTTTGCATTTTACTTTTCACTGGGACATCCTGTAAACAATTTCAGCTATATTAGCAACATTGATCATGAATAGCTTAACTAACGTCATCCATTGTGGGCAAAATTGCATTCAGCATGCTATCCTTTTTGAATCGTCATCTTCACAGCTTTAAGTCATTGGTAACCTGCCTGGGGGACTCCACCTCTCGAAGGCCATTCACCCCGTTTTGTTTTGAAAAGAAAATCTTTGAGAACCTAGCATAGCATCATTTTCATTTCGTGTGAAGACTGTAGATACCCTTGTCTATTTCTTCTATATACATCGTCACTGAGAATGACACTCATTTAAGGGCTGGCCTCATATATCAAGGATGCCCTGTGTTTACCAAGGAAGGTGGGGGTAATCTATACATTCGACTGAAACCAAGCTTAAGGGCTTATGTTCCTGCCATCTCAGAAATTGGATCCATTTTTTGCCCTAACTACTATGAATCCGAGCATTTGGATTAGCATATACATATCTTGCATTTTTTTTACAACTCCAGAAAGTAAAATTATCTTCCATGACTAGGGATCTCCTTCACACACAGTATAAGCTTGATTTACACAAACGTCTCACTTATCTACATATAAATGTCCACGTAATCACATGGTAAGTCATGAACTTACTTAGATGCCTCTTATATCTCAATTTAAGGGGTCTCTCAAGGGAATACTTCATGCACAGTCATAATTGTGTGTAGTATGTTGCAACTTACCATCAAAAGAAGCATCTGTTTCCTATGCATTGATATTAGCTAGTATGAATCCGAGATTTGGATTTGCATGTAGAAATCTTGCATTCTGTATCTGCAAAAAGTAAATGGATCTTCTACGACTATTGTTGGGATAATCATATATCTGTCTTTATTTGTAATTTTCTATTTCTCCAGTCCACTTTATGTAATTTCTCCCTAGAACTTTTCTTCTATATAAGAGAGCTATAGGGCCACGAGATATACAACCTTTTTCTTCACACCTTTCAACATGGTATCAGAGTAACAGTCCTATACCGAAGCCTGTGCCCTAAAATCCCACCCCACCAATAGCCCTCCGTGCCTCTGCGCCTCCGCGTTGTGCGCCGCCCTGCGCACTGCACCTTCGTGCCGTATCCTTGTGCCGCACATCTGCACCGTACGCCACCCTGCGCGCTGCGCGTCGTGCTGTAGCACCGCTGCGCCGCCTTGCGTCGCCCGCTGCATGAGCCTCACGCGCCCGTGAGTGGTTGCTGCTCCGCGCCTGCCTACGCACTGCTGTGGCCCCACGATTGCTTGCGCACCATTGCGGCCTGCCATCTAATAGCAACTGTCTAGGGCTGCTTTCAGGTGCCTCGAATTCCACACCCTTGGGTTTCTACGGTGTAGCGTGACTATCTAAGACACCCTAGTCACTCAAAGGAGTTACCAAAGAATGGAAGTGGTTTTAGTATGAGTCTACACCCACAATCATCTTCCTATATGTCCGTGTAGACATTATTATTACAGTGTGCAACCCCAATCTTAGAGATTGTTGTCATCATGTCAGACAACAAAGCAGAGATTCCATCCCCGGGTGCCTTCAAAGGTCCAACACCCATTATGAAGATTGATGGAACGAATTATGAACTGTGGACCATGCAGTTCATGAGTCTAATGCAATGTAATGGCAAGAAGCATATCCTCACACATGAGGAGCCTGCTGATAAGACTGGGGTTAACACCTCATAGGAGGCAGATGATGCTCATGCACATGTATGGATATCTGAAACAGTTTCCATGGAGATAGCAATGGCATATTTAGTCAGCCCTTGACGAAGGCTATATGGGACATTCTCTTCGCTACATACTCTCCGGCGAGGAACGAGTCTAAGATTCTGCAACTTCAGCGCGACATCATTACGTCGAAGCAAAATGGTCGTCCTTTCCACACCCTTACACTTCTCTAAGGGGTATGTTTGAGAGGTTATATGGTTACATTCCCTTGACTGCTACACCAGAGCAGCTCAAGGCATATAGGGATTCAATGATGACATGAGTTTTCTTAGCTGCTCTCGACTCTGTATGATGCAGTTAGAGCACATATTCTTACTGATGCCACAATACCTCCAACGGAGGAGGCATATCGCAGGTTGAGCAGGCTCTCCATATCTTCTGGTGGTACTCAGCTGTCTCAGACGTCCTCAGCCATGGTAGCATCTCATGGTAGAGGAGGCCCTGCACTGGTAGAGGTGGTCATGGTGGTGGGGGGGGGTAGTTAGCCTCCTTGTCAGCCTTGTACTTATTGTCACAGACCAAGTCATTCTAAGGAAACATGCTATTCCAAGCATGGGTTCCCAGCTTCAGCACATGCTGCAGAACATATTTAGCAGGCTAGCAGTTCCTCACCTGCATCTGATCAAAGATTTGATGAACTAGCAGCGAGACTCAGGGAGATTATGCCTACTCCTGAGTCAACTGGCTCTCTGTAGAGATATTTCCAGACTTTATGTACTCTTCTGTTATGTTTTATTTCTTTTTCCCGTCTTATGTAATTTACCCATAGACCTCCTTTATATAAGAGAGCATAGGGTTCTTTGGAATAAACAATCATCTCATTTCCTCCAACATGGTATCAGAGCCACCACCAAAACCTTAGCCGCCCCCCTCTCCCGACGTCGCCACCTCCCGCTGCTGGCCATGCCGTTCTTCCACACCACCCTCCTCTCTCCGTCGCCGCCCCCACCATCTTCTCGCCCCCGAACCCCTCCCTCCCACCACCTTCTCGTCTCCGCCACCCCCTTCCCTCCTCCCATGGATTTGAGTGCATATGTCTACATATGCACTCAAATCCTCGGATGTTTATGTAGACATTTGATTCTTATTCTACAAACCCTAGTTCTTTTTATCCGGCAGCTATGTCAGAAAACAAGGTCGACATGCCCTCCACATGCACGTTTAAAGGTCCAACACCCATTGTCAAGATGGATGGGACGAACTACGAGCTCTGTGCTATATAGTTCATGAGTCTCATGAAGTCAAATGGTAAGAATCACATTCTTACCGAAGATGAGCCGGCAGAGAAAACTGGGGTTTATGCCTCATAGGAGGCCGATGATTCATATGCCAAAGTTTGACTTTCTGGCACAGTATCGATGGAGATTGCTAATGATGTATTCCATCAGCCCACTGCTACGGTGATGTGGGACATCCCTACAACGACATATTCGCAGATGCAAAATGAGACCAAGATTCTTCAACTCCAGCATGACATATTTACGATGAAGCAGAACGGTCGGCCTCTGCATTCATTGTATACATCCCTGCGAGGGATGTTTGAGAAGCTCTACAGTATCATTCCACTTACGGCGTCTCCCGGGCAACAGAAGATGTTTTAGAATGCTAACTATGGTGGGGGTCTTACTAGCAGCGCTTGGCCCTTAATATGATGCTGCTCGCTCGCAGATTCTTACAGACGCTACTATTCCTCCAGTGGAGGAAGTGTACCGCAGGCTCACCAGAATTACAGTCCCGTCTTCTGCTCCTACTCAGCCTCCTTCGGCGATGACAGCTTCCAGAGGCAGAGGAGCCTTTTCTTCTTTTTGTGGTCGTGGACCTCGTGGTCGAGGTGGCCGCATTCGTCAGCCCTGCATATTCTGTCATCACCCAAGATATACATAGGAGACATGCTATTCTAAGCACGGGTTTCTAGCATCGGCGCGGGTAGCCGAGCATATTACATTTCCACAGACATCTACTTCAGACCAACGATTTGAGGATCTTGTTGCTAGGCTGCGAGATATCATGCCTCCTGCCTCTACTGACTCTCCAGGAGGCTCCTTGGATGTAGCTGCTTCAGCCTCTGCTAGTAGATCGGCCACCGCTAACACCTCAGGTAGTGCTTATGCCCTTACTTCATGTCATGGATCTGATGTTTCAGAATGGGTTATGGACTCCGGCGAGACACATCATCTTTGTCGAGACAAAGATCAGCTTACATCCTACAGGGAGGTTCCACCGGGGCGATCTGTAGTCATAGCAGATGGGACCCATTCGCCTATTGTTGGACAGGGTAGATCAGTTTGACACTCTCTGTGCGTCTCCAGAATGTCTTGCATGCTCCAGATTTTTCGATGAATTTATTATCTATCAGTCAGATTACGAAAAATTTGTACTGTCGAGGTATTTTTGACCCATCGTCTCTTGTTTTTCAGGACATTCTTACGTGCAGGGTGATTGGCTGTGGCTGTGAGCAAGACGGTCTCTATCGTTTGGTCCGAACTCCCTATGCTGGTGTCCCATCTCAGTCCAGTGGTCCAGTTTCTCCATTCACATGGCATCTAAGATTTGGTCATCTCCCTATTCAGAAGATACGACATATCCTGCCCCAGATTTCACCGAGTTCTTCCTTCCAGTGTGAAGTGTGTCAGTTGGGAAAGCATCACAGATCTACTTTCCCTAGTTGTCAGTCTCGGAGCAGTAGCTCTCCTTTTGAATTTTTTCATGTTGACATTTGGGGTTCGAGTCTTGCCCCTGATCACCAGGGACACATGTTTTATCTAGTTGTGATTGATGATTTTTCTCGTTTGTCTTGGGTGTTTTTGTTGAAGAATAAATATGAAGCAGGGGATGCGATCAAAAATCTTATAAATGAAGTGCATAATGTTTTTTCATCTATTGTGAAAATTGTGTGTACGGATAATGCTTTGGAATTTTGTACTCGTGCTCTTTCTCACTTCTTCTTGTCTAGAGGCATTATCCATCAAACAACATGTGCTTACACGTCCCAACAAAATGGCATTGCAGAAAAAAAGCATCGTCATCTCCTTGATATCACTCATACTCTACTTATTCAGAGTTGTGCACCCATTTCCTATTGGGGTGATGTTGTGCTTACGGCATGTCATTTGGTGAATCGTATGCCATCATCTGTCTTAGGTGAGAAAGTTCCTCTTTCAGTTGTCTTCTCTGACTAGGAATTATTCTCGCTTACTCCTCGCGTCTTTTGCTCGGTTGCTTTTGTCCATCAGCTCTCTCCAGGACTTGACAAGCTCTCACCTAGGGCTGTCAAGTGTATTTTTGTTGGGTACTCCCTACGCAGAAGGGTTACCGATGCTATGATCCTTTGAACATGAAATATTTTGTTAGTGCCGATGTCACATTCTTTGAGTTTGTGATGTATTTCTCCCCTGCAGATGACAGGTTGACTTCCTCCTCCACTGATGATGACATTTATGTGCCACCTCCTCCTATGCGTCCGTCCGCTCCCATACCAATTCCTGTTGTTCCACCACCATCACCACCGCCACCACTTCCACATCCACTTGTGCCACCTTTACCGCGATTCTATACCCGTTGTCATGTCCCTGCTCATGGAACTTGTCAATCATCGACCATGCCTCAAGATTGTCCAGGTAACATTATTAACGATGGGTCTGACGATGTGCAAGTACAGGGATCTCTGCAGGAGAATAGCATACCGACGAGTACGATTGTTGATGATTTGAATGTACCTATTGCCTTACGGAAGCAGAAGCGTACATGTGCATCTTATCCACTTGCTTCACATGTTTCTTTCCATCGCCTCACTGGAGATTTTCAGCTGTTTGCTATGACTTTATCGACGGTGGAAATACCACGGAATTATCAGGACACATCGAAGGAGAGCTGCTGGCGTTCTGCCATGGAGGAGGAAATGGCTACTTTGAAGTCACGGGGTACATGGAGCTTAGTTTCTGCTCCTCTCGGAGCCTATGTTGTCAATTGTATACTGTCAAATATCATGCAAATGGCAGCCTTGATCGTTACAAAGCAAGGCTAGTGGCACGCGGGTTTACTCAAACTTACGGTGTGGGTTATATAGACACATTCTCTCCAGTTGCGCGTCACTCCATTCTACGTGTCCTTTCAGTTGCTGTGGTACGTGATTGAGCCTTGTTTCAGCTTGACATTAAAAATGCATTTTTGTATGAGGATCTGCAGGAAGAATTCTATATGCAGCAGCCTTCGGGGTTTGCTGCTGAGGGGGAGAGTCAGATGGTGTGTAGACTTCACAAGGCAATATATGGCCTTAAACAAATCCCGCATGCGTGGTTTCAGAAGCTTTCTGACCTAATTCAAAAGCAAGGGTTCAAAAGATCAAATGCAGATCATTCTTTGTTTGTTCAGAAGACTCCCAGAGGTACTGTTGTTATCATGGTTTATGTTGATGATATACTCATTACGAGAGATGATATGCAGGGGATAATGATGGCAAAAGCATTTATAGGCCATCAGTTTGTTACCAAGGATCTTGGTACCCTACGATACTTTCTGCGGTGGAATTTGCTAGGAATGCGCATGGTCTTGTGATGACCCAAAGGAAGTATATTACATACATGCTTGTTGAGACGTGCATGATTGGATGTCAACCCTCGACTACTCCCATGGATCCTAGCATGAAGTTATATGATGATGATACAGATGAGGTTGACAGGAGAAGATATAGAGAGATGGTGGGAAAACTTCTCTATATTACTATCACCAGACCTGACATCGCTTTTGCAGTGAGTCGGGTGAGTCAGTTCATGGAACAACCCAGACAGGTACACATGGATGCCATATACATGATACTGAGATATCTAAAGTCGTCTCCAGGTGCAGGACTACTGTTTAGGAAAGAAACAAATATCACAGTTTCTGCATGTGCTGATGCGGATTATGCAGGATGCCCTAAAGATCAGAAGTCTACTTCAGGTTTTGCAGTATTTGTTGGCAGTTCTTTGGTTTCTTGGAAAAGCAAGAAACAAGCAGTGGTGGCTAGATCTAGTGCTGAATTTGAATACAAGGCCATGATACAAGCAAGTACAGAGATGATGTGGGTTCGAGCTGTGTTAGAAGATCTGCATATAGATGTACCTCTACCCATGCAGCTACAGTGTGACAATCAAGCAACACTATTCATTGCTAATAATCCTGCATTTCATGAAAGGACAAAGCATATTGAGGTAGACTGCCACTATACTAGAGATATGATTCAAAATGGCTTGATTTCTACTTCCCATGTCAGTTCAGGAGAGCAGACTGCAGACATTTTTACCAAACCATTGCTCAGAGGGCCATTCCAGAAGTATTCTTCCAAGCTGAGCATGATTGACATCTATGCTCCATCTTGAGGGGGAGTGTATACTTCCAGACTTTATGTACTCTTCTGTTATGTTTTATTTCTTTTTCTCATCTTATATAATTTACCCATAGGCCTTCTCTATATAAGAGAGCTTAGGGTTCTTTGGAATAAACAATCATCTCATTTCCTCCAACACTCTCCTCCAAGATCCTCAGAGGTAGCTGCTTCTGCTTCAACATCTACATTAGGTACAACATATGCCTTTACTAGTTGTTACAGGGCAGACTTGTCAGAATGGATCATGGATTCATGTGCATCCCACCATATCTGTGGTGACAGAGGTCAGTTTAGTGCTTTCAGTCAAACCCAACCCAGACAATATGTTGTGATAGCATATGGGACACACTCCCCCATTACTGGTCAGGGGGAGGTGCAGTTAACTCCTGCAATGAGACTTCAGAATATTCTTTATGGTCTCGAGTTTTCCATGACTTTACTATCTATTAGTCAAATCACCAAGGATTTACATTGTCGTGCCATTTTTGATCCATCTGCTCTTGTGTTTCAGGACATTTGCACATGCATGGTGATTGGTTCTCGCCGTGAGCAAGGGGGTCTCTACAGACTGGTGCATTCTCCTTATGCTGGTGCCTCTTCTCTTCGCACTGGATCTATGTCTCCCTATATGTGACATATTCGTTTTGGTCATCTTCCTCTACAAAAGCTGTGTCATGTTCTTCTATAGATTTCTATTCGCTCTACCTTTCAGTGCGAGGTCTGTCAGCTTGGGAAGCATCATCGGTCCACTTTCGAGAGTCGCTCGGTCGAAGTAGTCATAGTCTGTTTGAGTTAATTCATCTTGATATTTGGGGTCCCAGTCGCGTCCCAGATCATTAGGGACATAGATTTTATCTTGTTGCTGCTGATGAGTTTTCAAGGCTGTCGTGGGTCTTTCCGACTCTTTCTTCTTAAAAATAAGTCTGATGATGGTCCTGTTATCCAGTCCTTTATTAATGAAATAAGAAACATCTTTTCAGCAAAATTCAAGTTTATACATATTGACAATGCCTGGAATTTTGTAGTACTCAGCTTGCCCAATTTCTTGCATCCTATGGTATTGTGCATCAAACATCTTATGCGTATACTTCTCAACAAAATGGCGTGGCTGAACGAAAACACTACCATCTTCTGGATGTTACCAGGATTCTTTTGATTCAGAGGCGTGCTCCTCATTCGTACTGGGGGGATGCGGTTCTAACCACGACCTCAAATTTCAGCGAAATTCGGTCGAATTTCTGTCGAATATCGGTATCCAGTCGCAACCGAAATTCGACCGAAATGACCAAAATATGGGGGTCCTAGTACAAAAATGACCGAAATGACCGAAATTTCGGTTGAAATTCCACCGAAATTCCAGCGAAATTCTGTTTTGGTCGATACTGAAATGGTGACCGAAACCAACATTTAAGGCCTTGGTTCTAACTGCTTGTTACCTGGTAAATCGTATGCCTTCTTCGATTATGGGGGAAAAGATCTCAATCTTAATTGCATTTCCCGAGATGGATCTTTTCTCGCTCATGCCTCGTGTCTTTGGTTCAGTGGCTTTGTTCATCAGATATCTCCTAGTCTTGACAAGCTCTCTCATAGAGCTGTCAAATGTGTGTTTGTTGGGTACTCCAAGACCCAAAAGAGATATCATTGCTTTGACTCAATTCGACGAAGGTACCACGCTAGTGTAGATGTCACCTTTTTTAGTCTATTATGTACTTCTCTCCTACATGTGACAAGCTCATTTCTTCAGAGGATGGGGAAGAGGTATATATGCCTCTACCTCCGATCTCCACTATACCATCTCCACCACCACCACCTCCGCCTTCCACACCTACTTTCTTTCCCTAGGTTTACCAGCGTCGACCTCGTGCTCATGTGCTTCCTCCATCATCCATCACACCCAAGGTATGTTCTGAGCATTTGAGTTCTTCTAATGGCAATGGTGATTTGCATGTACTGCTTGAGGTGCAGGATGTTCAGGATGCTACATCTTCTATGAGTACTGAAGACCTGGATGTGCCTATTGCTCTACGGAAGCAGATGCGTCCATGAACTATGCATCCTCTTGCGTCCCATGTGTCATTAGACCATCTTTCAGAGGATTTTCAGAGGTTAATTGTGGGACTGTCAGCCGTGGAGATACCACGTTCCTATCAGGAGGCATTGAAGAGTAGTCAGTGGTATCTGTCGATGGAGGTGGAGATGACAACTTTACAGTCTCGAGGTACGTGGAGTGTTGTATAGGCTCCTCCAGGTGCGTTTGCTGTAGGTAGCAAGTGGGTGTTTACTCTGAAACACCGAGCTGATGGTACTGTGGACAGATATAAAGCCAGGTTGGTTGCTCGTGGGTTCACCCAAACTTATGGGGTGGACTATCAGGATACTTTTTCTCCAGTTGCGCGTCACTCCACGTTGCGGATTCTTATTGCAGCTGTTGTGGTACATGACTGGCCGCTTTTCCAGTTAGATTTCAAAAATGCATTCTTGTATGGAGATCTGCAGGAGGAAGTTTACATGCAGCAACCACCAGGGTTTGCTGCTGAGGGGGAGTCCAGTATGGTGTGTCGACTTCACAAGGCCATATATGGCCTTAAGCAGAGTCCGACGGCTTGGTTTCACAATCTCTTAGAGTTGATTGAACAAAATGGCTTTGTCAGATCTACACAGATCATTCTCTTTTTGTTAAGAGAACTCCGAGAGGTACTGTAGTTGTTCTCATGTATGTTGATGATATCGTTGTTACTGACAGCGATGAACATGGTATTCATGTAGCTAAGGATTTCCTTGGATGACAGTTTGTGACCAAGGACCTTGGCATGCTACGCTACTTCCTTGGCTTGTAGTTTGCACACAATCATTAGGGTATGGTTATGATGCAAAGGAAGTATGTTACTGACCTTCTGGCTGAGACATGCATGACAGATGCAGACTTGCCACTACACCAATGGATCCCAATGGTAGACTCTATGATGATGACTTTGAAGAGGTGGATAGGAGATGGTACAAAGTGCTTGTAGGGAAGTTGCTATATGTTACTCTTACCATGCCTGACATATCATTTGCTGTGAGCAGAGTCAACCGGTTTATGGAGCAACCCAGACATGTTCATATGGACGCAGTTTGCATGATCTTGAGATATCTGAAGTCTTCTCCAGGTATAGGTCTTCTTTTCAGAAGAGATACGTCTCTCTCAGTCACCGAATATGCATATGAGGATTATGTTGGGTGTCCCAAGGACAAGAAGTCCACTTTAGGCTTCACTGTGTTCGTTGGTAACTCGCTGGTTTCATGGAAGAGTAAGAAACATACAATTGTTGCTCGATCCAGTGCTGAATCAAATATAGGGCTATGGCCCAAGGGAGCACATAAATGATGTTGGTCAAGTCTGTTCTGACTGACCTAGCTATTAAGGTGCCTCTTCCGATGCACCTCAAATGTGATAATCAAACAACTTTGTTCATAGCTAATAATCCAGCCTTCCATGAGAGAACAAAACACATCGAAGTAGATTGTCATTATACCCGTGATTTGATCCAAAAGGGGTTTATTTCCACCTCTCATGTTGCTTCAGGCGATCAGATTGCAGACATGTTTACCAAGGCTCTTGCAAAGGGTCTTCACCGTTGCTGTTACAAGCTGAGCATGATAGATATATATGCTCCAACTCGAGAGGGAGTGTTGAGATAATCTTATCTCTTTGTCTTTATTTATATTTTTCTATTTCTCCAGTCTACTTTATGTAATTTCTCCCTAGAGCTTTTCTCCTATATAACAGAGCTCTAGGGCTACGAGATATACAAATTTTTCCTTCACGCCTCTCCACAACTATGGATCTCCTTCGTCACACGCAACATAAGACGTGAATTCAGTTGCGCATACATCTCACATATCTACATATACATATCCACATATACACAGGTTAACTTTGGGGGACTTAGGTGAAACTATTTCTCAATGTAATGTCTGTCTCAATGGAATACTCCATGCGTGAGTCATACTCATGTCGATTGGACCAAATAGTCTATCTGATGGAGGGGGGGGGGGTGTGGGGCTAGAATATGCTGCTATGGAGGTCTTCAAAAAAAAATGCTGCATGGGAGAGAGATTGCTGTCGTGAGAGGCAAACTTGTGTTTTAAAAAGTAAGGATGTAATTTGGCATTAGAAGACCTCATTATGTTCATTGAATTGCCTTTTTTGGGATTTTGTAAGGGTTCTTTTAAGGAAACTTTATGTTTTGTCTGTACTGTTTGAGGATACTTATAATTTTTGTATGGTTTTTTTTACAATGTTAACTTATGACTTTGTATCACATGTACATGCATAATTACATATATATACACATATGTAAATATACTGTATTTCTCATGAACATTTTTCCTTGTCTGTTAAATGAGTGGCTCTTTTTTCGAAGGCAGGCCATTGACCACATTATTAATTCTGCGGCAAAGATGAATTATATGTCTGCTGGTCAAATACCAGTACCAATAGTTTTCAGGGGACCGAATGGTGCAGCTGCAGGTGTTAGTTCTCAACATTCCCAGGTATGCCTTCATTTATCAAAATTACTTGCTTGTTAATATGTTTTTGTTAAAGTCTATAGAGTTTTGTTTCTTGTTACCTTTGTTATTTCTCTCGTTCTAAGAACCCACGGTCTGTTTGTAACTTTCGTTACCTTTTCCTTCCTATATTAGGAAGGGTTACCCGAAATGAATTGATAATTCATTCTTTCCAATTATATTAAGATGGTATCAGAGCACCCATGTGTCCTAGGGTACAATCCTCGAGTTTCCACGTCTATTTTCTCTAGTGCTTACTCGACACGCCTCTTTTCTATTGTCTCGCCTCTCCATCGCACGCTAATCACCGTTCATTGAATAACTATTAGAAGCACCGGGAGCAACATAGTGCTCTCTCCAGTTACGTTGAAGTCCTGGTGCCAGCAGTAATCCGAGATGGATCTCCTCTCTCCAGCAACCAGACATTTCCAGCACAATGTACCAACTTACTCGACGGAGTCAGTAACTTTTTGTGCAAATATTCTCAGTAGCAGTGGCAGAAGATTTTAGTTATCCAAGTTTATTTATGCCCTGAGTGTCAATAAGGCATAGATATATTTTTGTACATTCGTAAAATTAATTGTATCTGTTGCTGGTGCTATGATTACCCGTGTGAGGTTCCAATATCTATGAAATGTATCTAAGTTGTAGACTCGTCTACTCAGGAAGGGGGAAAAGAAGAACCCATTCTTTGACCTAACCACCAAGTTGGATGGTGGAAACTATGTGCTAGTGTTTCAATCAACCGTGAATGTGATTGAAGGACCTTCAAGGAGCATATCATTATCGATGAGGAACCAAATTAGAAAATCGACAAACATGCAACTTGGAAGAAATACAACGCTATGTGTTTCACATATTGCTAATGATATTATGCACCCTAAAGCTGAAATGTGCATGTGGGATAGTCCTGACAAACATATTCAGAAGAAAAGAATTATACTCTCGTCTTCTTAGATTTATTTTATATCTCAAATTAAATGGAATGGTAGACTGTTATCCCAATATTATTTTGACTTAATTCCAATTTTCGTTGACTGAATTCATACATGCATGTACGCACATGCAATGTTCAGGAAAGCAGCTTGTGCGTGCGCATATGCCTAAGCGCTTTCCTCAACAAACCACATTCTTGAAGTGCACAACTATGCGCCCTCTGCGCATATGCAGGTTGTACGGCCGCATATTCGGCCTGTGCGATCGCTTTGGGGTTTTCTCAATAATGGAATACATATCTTCAAGATCTAGATCCGATAGCCCTAAGATAGCTACCTTGAGTAGCCTTCTCTCCCCTTTGATCCCTCCTATAACGAAACCCAAAACTCTTGACTCCAACCACCGTTACAAAAAGCCGTCTAAAGCTCCTCCGCCTCCAACCAATGCTGCGAAGCCACTCTGTTCCCCAGTGAACGTAAATTCCTTTGTCTCCGGTAACCCTAATTCCCATTTTTTCTTGTTTTTTGTATTTATCTTGCTACTGATTTCCTGATCGGATTTTTTCTTGCTACTTGTTGGAGTATGCGTCCATTGAGTATGTGGGTAATTGGATCCTTACAGGGTTAAATTACCACACCCTCTTATGTTTAGTCTTACATCTACTAGTTGTAGGACTTGATGACTCAGTGGGGGCTATATAAGAATCCCCACACCCATTGTATCGGATGAACAAGTTAATGAAAACATCATCCCTTTGAGGTGTTGACCGTGGTTTCATCCGCTCCTCACGGAGTAGGGTTCCATGTAAATTCCCGGTGTTTTTCCTTGTTTATATTTATCTCTGATATCATGCTTCCGCATTCTAGTTTTTCATAGGATATCAGATCAGGTTCGATTCGCGAGGATTTACTTTACGTTCATGATTTGTTTGAGATCCGATTCATGGTTTATGTTGAAGATTCGTTCTTGAAGATTATTATTATTATCTTCATGTCAAATTCATTCAGTTCTAGGGTTTCCTGGAAACCCTAAATCTGCACGAAGGCATCAACTATTACAATGCGTTCTAAATAAATTCCAAGGTTTTTGAACCCTAATTCTGCGGCGGCCTGCGAGGGTTCGTTCTTGAAACCCTTGTTCTCTAGGCCATATTCCAGGCCCTCACATCATCTTTAAGCGGTGTTCAGAACCCACGATGATCCTTCAGGTGTGTACGAGTTGGAGGAGGGTGCGAGATCCTCCAGTCGGTACCCATGAATCTCCAACGAAGCCACCAACATTGCAGCCCTCGGTATCGCAAGCAGCAATACCACGGTCCATGCTCGAATAGAAGAAGAAGAAAAGGGTGCACCATGCATCCTATACAACAAGATCGCGCGCACCTCCAGGCACTACCTATCAAGGTTGCAAAAGTCGGTAGTCTGTACTCGGTCGGTCGGGTTACTGACTAAGGATTAATCGACAGTCGGACGATTAATCGGATTTAGTCGGACTTTAATCGGCTTTGATTTTTTAAATATATAAATCATTTTTATGCGTATATTATTATATACTTACATAGATTTATATATATGTTTGCTATCATAATGAATCAAAAGAAGTAATTGAATTTAAATAAATCATCAAGCATATTAGAATAAGTTTGCTGTTAAAAAAATAGAAAATATGGTATCTCCATGCAAAAACTTGTTGACTAGTGGGCCTAGTCGGAATTAGTCGCTATTCGGTCGGCCGCCCCACTGACTAGACTAGTCGGACCTACTAGTCGGGCTAGTCGGGTGACTTTTACAACATTGCTACCTATGGGTGCGAAGCACCACGGTGAATCCGATCCCATTCGCGCATATTCGATCCCCTCCACACAGAGGAAACACTGGTACCCATCCCCAGCAGTGCGCACCTCTAGGTGGCATCGTTTCGTCGCACCTCCAAGCGACAGGCACGTCTTCTCCGCACGATCTCCAGATCTCGCGTAACACCTTCATGCAGAGCTCTCCAGCCTCTAGCTCTACCCGCAGTCCAGACGGCAATTGAACCCTAGGTGCTAGTGTCGTCGCTCCTCCCAGGCATGATCTTCAACCCCTTTGTACGAACCATCTTGCGCAAGTCCTTGTGCATGAGACCGTGGTCTTCTTTCAGTAGTCGAAGCCCATCAGGGGCATCACATGATCGTCTTTCCTTTCTCCAACGACAACCCTTGCGTCGACGACAGTGGAGATATCTGCAGTGGCAAAATGGTTCCCATGATGGTAACCATACTCTTTGTGCAAGGGGCTTTAAAGGCCCAATATATATATTTTAGAAAAATGTACATGCCAAGTTGGGCCGAATATGTAAAAAGAGGGAGAGAGAAAGAGAGAAGAGAGAGCCTGTGAGAAAAAAGGGGGGTTGCAATTTTGGGCCATATTTGGGATGCGAGTTTAAAAATAGGGAGAGAGAGTGGGCCTAAAATTTAAGGCCGAGATTGTAGGTCCAATTGGACCACATGTTTTTGTTTTAAAAAGGGTGCGTATAAAAAAATTTACGCGTAGAAAAAGAAGATGGCTAAAAAAGAAATAGTCGAGAAAAAAGGACCGTACAAAAAGAATCCATACGAAAAAAATGATTTGAGAAAAGAATAAAAGTCGAAATAAATTGTGATGGCTTATTGGTTTTTGTTCTCCCCATTTTCTTGTCTTCTCCCAACTTGATCGATGTCATCTTTTCCGACCAGTATGGGAGAAAGGGAGAGTATTGTGTAGAGTTCTATGGCTCATATTCATACTCTACAAATTTTCAGACTTAGAGTCGGCGTTCAGATTGGTTCCGAGTCATCAGTATGACGAACACGTATCTGCGATCATTATTTTTATGGTCCCCATCTTTGTTTTTGGTCTCAGAGTTTTCATGTGATCCATAGGGACTTCAGATTAGAGATCCCATTCTCCATGCCATTGTGGGCTAGGGTTTTCATGTGGTTTCATAGGAACGCCAGAGTAGAGATCCCATTCTCTGAGCTAGTATATGAGAGACACAGTTCTCTGATGAGGAGACTTTCATACTCCATTCTCCATGGACCGTGGACTCCGATGAGGATGTTTCCACGACTTTTTCCAGTTAGGCCCTTCAGAGAGATGGACTGTATCCATATGTGCCTGTCTGGGCTGCTCCATAAACTGACTCACTTTCTCATGAAAAAGGATATGTCGGGCCTGGAAATAGTCACATATAGTAGCTTGCCAGCAAGTTCCCTGTATCTCCTCTTGTCGACCTCCTCATTGTCATCATCATATAGCTTCATGCCCGGGTCAATAGGAGTAGCGGCAGGTTTGCAATCTGCCATGCCTGTCTCTGAAAGAAGGTTTGTAACATACTTCATTTGGGTCATCACAAGACCTCGCTGGCTCTTGGCGAACTCCAGTCCAAGGAAGTACCGTAAATTACCAAGGTCCTTGTTACAATCTACTGACCAAGGAAATTCTTGGCACTCTGAATGCCCTATTCGTCATCCCCTGTAACAAAAATATCATCAACGTAAATGTTGGAGTATTTGGTTGTGCGCACGTTGAGTTGTAGATAGGTAAATGGATACTTCCTGGATCCATTTACCCCATCCATATGTTTAGTCCCACATCTACCAGTGGTGGGACTTGGAGGCTCTGTGGAGGCTATATAAGGAGCCCCGGACTTCCTGTATCCATTGAGAAAGTTCAATAGAATATCCTCCCTTTGTGGGTTTCTCCCGTGGTTTCATCCCGCTCCTTAGGGAGTAGGGTTCCACGTAAAATCCCGGTGTTAATACGTTTTATTTCTTTATTCTCTGATCCCGCTTCCGCATTTCCTATTTTCTAACATGGTATTAGAGAGGGTTCGATTTTTGGGTTGTAAACTTTTTTGAAGATTTATTTTGGTTATTGTTCTTGTTCGTTATACGATCGAGAGCTGGAAATTTTTTATGGTTTTTTTTGAAACCCTTATTCTATACGACAACACCAGTCTCTCTATTCTCATGCCGTGCAAGCTCCTCCGATCTGCAGCTTCCCATGGCGGCGACGAGTCTTGAAGCAGTCTTGTCCTAGCATCGCTCCAAGAAGTGCGGAACCTCTAGGCGGCACCTTCTTTGAGAGGCGTTGTTCCTTAGCGTCAACCCCTGCCAGGCGGCTACGCCCCAAGGATCCTGACGGCAACCCCTTCGACCAAAGGCATGATCTTCTCCACAAGGTTCCGGGGGTTCTTCTCCACAAGCGCTAGCGACGCTCCGTGATTCATCAGCGCAGGCGGCGCTACACCCCTGTCTAGGCAGCCCATGCGCGAGATCTTCTCTATGGAAAGACCCGTTGCACCCATCTTCCTGTCCAGGCGCCCAAGCGACGCAACCTTCTTCCTCGCAGCCTCCAACGGAGGCCTCCCATCCCTTCAACAGTCGAGGCGGCACAACCCTGCGCGCCCCAACGACTCAACTCGGCCCCTCGGCGGCGCACACTCCTTCCGTGCTGCTCCAAGCGGCACCTTCGATCGACAACACTGCTCCAAAACCTCCAGGCGTCACTCGACTAGGCGACGATCCTCCGCGACGCCTCTAGGCTTCCAGGCGAAGACCTCCAAGCGACGGTGCTGAAACGATGGGTTCCCAATTGGGAACCCTAACGTGTGAAGAGGGGGGCCCGTTGACCCTGGCTTGTATTAATTTTTTTTTTGGAGAGTGCGGCATTTGTTGGGTCGGTTTAAAAAAAAGGAAGAGAGAAAAAAAGAGGCGCGCACAAAAAAAGGGTCGTACACAGTTGCAAAAAAAAAGAAAGCCGTAAAAAATGATGATTGAAACGGCTTACAAAAAAATTGTTTAAAAAATGATGTGAAAAGCCAAAAGAAAAAATGATGTAAAACAACTTATAAAAAATTGTTTCAAAAAGATGTGAGAAGAAAAGCCGGGAAAAAAAATTTGTAATCGGCTTATTTGGTTTTGTTTACCCCATCTTTGTTGTCTTCTCCCAACTTTATCGATGTTGATTTTCCGACAAGTATGGGAGAAAAAGAGGAGTATTGTGTAGAGTTCTACATGCCAGATTGTCAGATGATTTAGACCCAAATTCTCTAGACCAGATTGCGTGGCTAGCCAGATGTTCAGACTCTACAGTTGTCAGATTTTCAGACTCAACGCTCAGATGTCTTCCGATTTCGAGTCAGTTTCAGACACGCACATGTATGCGGTCTTCTTTCGGATGAGCACATGTATGCCATCTTTTATCGTGATCCCCATCATTCTTGTTATATCGGTCAGAGTTTTCATGTGAGCCATAGGGACTACAGAGTAGAGGACATTCCCTATGCCATGTGGGCAAGGGTTTTCATGTGGTATCATAGAGACTCCAGAATAGAGTACCATTCTCTGTGCCAGATGGGAGAGGCTCAGTTCTTCGACGAGGAGATTCGGTTTACTCACACTCCAGCCCATTCGTCCTCCTCACCTGCACGACATGAGAAGCAACGTCCTCTACAACAATCGACAGTTGTGCGCGTTGAGTTGATATTGTCTGTAGTGTCATGTATTGTGAGTTGATATTGTCTGTAATGTCATGTATTTGTCCAAGCTGAGCATTGCATGCTCCAGCTTGAGGAGTGTTGGAGTATTTGATTGTGCGCACATTGAGTTGTAGATGGATAAATGGATACCTTCAAGATCCATTTACCCCATCCATATGTTTAGTCCCACATCTACTAGTGGTGGGACTTGAAGGCTTTGTGGAGGCTATATAAGGAGCCCTAGACCTCCTGTATCCATTGGGAAAGTTCAATAGAATATTCGCTCCTTTGAGGGCTTCTCCCGTGGTTTCATCCCACTCCTTAGGGAGTAGGGTTCCACGTAAAATCCCGATGTTAATAATTTTTATTTCTTTATTCTCTGGTTCCGCTTCATCATTCCTATTTTCTAACAGTAAAGAAGAATGACAATGGTACTTCTCTGGGTCCTGTGCACAAACAAAGAGTGATATGTAGTCGATCGCACAAACCCCTGCTGCTCTATCAAGTCTGAGAGGTTCTGAAACCATGCTATTGGACTATGCTTAAGGCCATAGATAACCTTGTGAAGCTTGGAAACCTTCTGACACTCCTCTGCAGTAGCAACCCCATGTGGCTGCTGCATGTAGACCTCCTCCTGTAGATCACCATAGAGGAAGGCATTCTTCACATCGAGCTGGTAAAGGGGCCATCTCGTGTCACAACAACAGAAAGTAGAATATGCAAAGTATCTCTTTCGATCTTGATCAATGGGACCGGAGGGGGGCTGGATTCAACCTCATAGGGGGATACGACAGGGTTGCTCTCTCGCGCCAATGCTGTTCATACTTGCGGCTGATGTGTTGGCTGATATGGTGTCAGGGGTGATCAGCCGTGGCTTCACCTCTGGCTATTGTAGAGACGGGCTTCAGGTCCCGCTCATCCAATATGCGGATGACACCCTCTTCCTCATTGAGGGGGGTACCGAGGCGGCCAGTGGTATGGCTACGACGTTGGAGATCTACTCGGAGATGTCGGGGCTGCGCAAAAATGACAACAAATCTTCTTTCGTCCCGTTTGGTCTTGCGGAGCAGATGGCTGAGGGGCTGGCAATGGCCTTGGCGTCTGTTCAGGTTTCTCTGCCTCTTGAGTACCTGGGCATGCCGCTGGCTATGGGGAGGACGATGCTTCGTGACTGGTTGAGGGTGGTGGAGAAAGTGGAGACGCGTTTGGCGAGGTGGAGAGCTGCTATCTTGTCGAGGGGGGGCATATTGGTTCTTCTCAAGGCTCTGCTTTCCTCCATTCCTTCCTATTTTATGGCTAATCGCAAGATCCCAAAGGGAATCCGTACAAGGTTGGAGCAAGGTTCCAAATCTCGATTTCGATTTCGTTTCGGTCACCTCCAATACCGAAATTTCGCCGAAATTTCGGGAAATTTCGACGATTTCGGTGGAAATTTCAGAAATGGCTCAAAAAGTCAATTTTCGACCATTTTTTTGCAAATTAAGATCTTTCAAGTTATTTACAACAATAAATAGCTCACAAATACACAATTTTATCATACATATTGCCCATATATGCCCCTTATATCGCACATATCGGTCATATCGGTCATATCGATCATTTCGTTGTTAAGGTTGATTATTGATGGATACATATTGGAAATGGATATCATTAAATCCAAGTTCTTAAAACAACAATAGGTAACAAATGCGTACTTATATCACAAATATCTCTCATCCATATGCCTTATATCGCACATATCGGTCATATCGATCATTTTGTTGTTAAGGTTGATTATTGATTGATACATATTGGAAATGAATATCATTCAATCCTAAGTTCTTAAAACAATAATAGCTAACAAATGCACACTTATATCACACATATCTCTCATCCATATGCCTTATATCGCACATATCAGGGCATATCGTTGAGCTGACTGATAGATATTGGAATCGAAATTAAAATAACTAAGTTAAAAATACTTATAAGATGTCTTTTTGTTCAGCAAAATAGATGAGTATTTTTTATTCTAAAATGTAGATAATGCTTAATAAGACAATGTTTAGTAACTTTAGTTCATATAAATAATGGTCGTAGGCGCAGTTCTAGTGAATTACATAATTAATTATAGACTTACAGCAAGATGATATATTTTTACAAAGACAAATGACAAAAGGAATGAAGTAAAAAAGCTATAGCAGATCTCTAGAATCTATAGAGTTGTTTCATCTCCATTCGCAAAGGGAGGTGAAGCTTCCTACGTTGAAGAAACATTGTATGCATCCTCCCTGTTGCACCATACCCTACCAGAACGGGGGTCTCGCTGCCCGGTCAGCGAGCCTGGGGGGGCTAGGGGGGGCCCAGGTTGGCCCCCCTTGCGGGGGTGCGGGGGCAGCGCCCCCGACCTGAAACAAAATATATAAATCATGATGTGTTTTGATATAGAGAATTGACAAATAGTTAGTAAAATGACTAAAATTAAGATCACATGGTTAATATCGTTGATTTACATAGGTATCGGCGAAATTTCGCCCATATCGGTCGAAATCCGAGAAATTTTGAACTGAAAACATGAATTTTGACCGATATGGGTCGAAATGTCGAAATATCACCGATTTTTCGACCCATTTCGGTCGAAATCCGGGCATATCGATATATATAGGTGTTTCGAAAGACCCTCCCTGTCGAAACCGAAATTTCGGCGAAATTTCGTCGAAATTTCGCGAAATTTAATTCGATGGGTTGGAGAAGAGGTTGCGAACGTTCTTATGGGGAAACAACTCCGGTGGGCGTGGGGGGATCCATCTAGTAGGCTGGGAGGATGTCGTGTGTTGCAAAGACCAGGGGGGCTGGGGGTGAAATCTCTGGAGCAGATGAATAAGGTGTTTCTCCTTAAATGGGCTAGTAGGATTTGGGGTCCGGGAGAAGATTTTGTGTGCATGGTGATTCGTAGCATCTATGATGTGAAGGGCACGCCCCATCGGTAGCCCATTAATTAGGCTTCCATGACGCTGTTTTGGAGGGGAGTTTTGAAGTCTTTTGTGTCAAATCTTGAGCTATTATTCAGACCGGTCTGTAGGAGAGGGGACAACTTCTTATTTTGGGAAGACAATTGGACCGGGGCGGGGGCCCTCTGCTCTCGCTTCCCACGGCTATATGCCTTGGCGGAAAATAAGCATTGCTCGGTCATGGATTGTTGGGTGGACGGCTCCTGGTGGCCTACTTTCTCCGCAAATTTCTCTGACCAAAGACCTGAGGATTTTTTGGTTTTACTTGACGCTCTGAGGGAGATTGGGGCTCCATCTGCAGGTAGAGATCATTGGTGCTGGAAAGACGGTTCTTTCTCGGTCAGGGGGGCTTACGGTGCTATTTCTAGACCGCCGCCAGCACATTCAGAGCTGTTGAATAGGGACTGCAACTCTATTTGGGATTCAAAGCCTCCTGAGAGAATTGGTTTCTTCTTATGGCTTCTTCGGAGAAAGAGATTGATGACACGTGATCGTTGCGTCAGACTCCTGAGAGTGATTGCGAACAGATGCCTCCTTTGTGATTGCGACATTGAGACGGTGGAGCATCTTTTCTTGTCCTTTGGTCGCGCAGATTTGGCATGAGGCGGATGTGGCGTGGTGTCGCGTTGATGATTTCCAGGCCTTCTGGAACTCGATGCACGATAATAGAGACAGACCAAGGCGCGAACGGCTTTTTCCCTTCGCTGTTCTCTGGGTGATTTGGAGGGGGAGAAATGACCTGCTGTTTTCGGGTCATAGGTTTTATAAGAAAAATGTGGGGTTGTTGGCTAGAAGGTTGGTGGACGATTGGGTGTTATAAGTTGTTCTTCTCAGCGTTGCCGTCGTTTTTTTGGGTGTAGTAGCGTTATCCTTTTGTAACTCTAATTTTGGTTATCAATAAATTTTGAAGGGGCGGACACCATCGAGTGTTTCCCCCTCCCTCGCAGACTTTCAAAAAAAAGGTAGAATATGCAAAGTGGAATGCCTGGCAACTGGAGAGAAAGTATCATGATAGTCCTCCCCATATGTCTTGGTCATGGGATCAAATTTCAACCAAATTCAATTGAATTTTGATTTTGATGGGTGACCGAAATTCTGTCAAAATGGCCTATATCGATTGAAATATGGGGTCCTCAATTCAAAAACCGACCGACGGAAATTTTGATCGAATTTCGGCCAAAATTTGACCGAAATTTTGTTTTGGTCATTTACCGAAATGGTGATCGAAACCGAATTTTGAGGCCTTGGTCGGGGTGAAACCTCGTGCGACAAGTCTCGCCTTATAACGATCCACACTACCATCTGCACAATATTTCACAGTAAACACCCATCTGCATTCCACCACGGATGCGCCAACTGGAGCAGAAACAAGACTCCATGTACCACGTGGAACAACCATCTCCTCCTCCATGGCTAATCTCCACTTACTGCCCTGAAAAGCCTTCTGATATTTCCATGCTAGCTCCACAACTGATAGTGCCAAGGTAAACCTCTTGAAATCCTCTGATAGTCTGCTCAAGGAAATCTGGGTTGCAAGAAGATAAGTAGCACACTTACGTTTCTGCTTGCGTAGAGCAATCGACACATCCAGATCATCTGCCAAGGGCACCTGCTCATCCTGTATGGAATCCTGCTGCACAGACAACTCAGTAGTGCCACTAGTAGAAACAATGTGCTCTTTACATACTTGAGGCGTGCTGGATGATGGGCAAAGCCTGTGAGCAGGGGGAACCGAGCGAGACCTGGGGGTAAAAACACGTGGCAAAAACTGAGTTACAGTATGAGGTGGATCCACAGGAGCAGGTGTAGAGGCAGGAGTAGGTGTAGAAAGTAGCGGCGGTGGTGGTAGAGGTGGTAAATCAGGAGTAGAGGGAGGTTGTGGTATGACAGTAGGAGGTGGAGGCATGTAGATCCCATCGTCAAAGTCGGACGGGGCTAGTCTTTCGCTTGTAAGAGAAAAAAACATGACAAAGTCAAAAAAAGTAACGTCAGCACTCACAAAGTATTTCTGCTTTAGCGGACAAAGCAACGATACCCCTTATGGGTACGAGAGTAGCTGACAAAAACACATTTGACAGCTCTGGGAGAGAGCTTGTCACGACCTGGAGAGACATCATGAACAAAAGCAACTGAACCGAACACACAAGGTGTAAGAGAGAAAAGATCATTCTCGGGAAACACAATCGAGAAAGGAATCTACTTTCTCGACACAGACGAAGGCATACGGTTCACCAGATAGCAAGCCGTGGGGACAATATCTCCCCAGTAGGCATGAGGAACACGGCTATATATCAACAATGTTCGAGTCACATCAAGTAAGCGGCGGTGTTTGCGCTCGACAACATCGTTCTATTGGGATGTATATGCACACAAGGTCTGATCAACATTGCCAAGAGATCAAAGAAAGTCAGAAAGCTATAAGGTGCAGAACTCTAAAGCATTATCATAACGAATATATTTGTCATTGGTAGAAAAATATTCTTTATTTCATTAATAAAAAATTTGATCACAAAACCAGCCTCGGATTTATTCTTCAATAAAAAGGCCCGGGAAAGTCTAGAAAAATCATCGACAACAGCAAGATAAAAACGATGTTCCTGGTATTCAGGAACACGACTCGGACCCCAGATATCTAAATGAAGGAGCTCAAATAATTGAGAACTGCTCCAACTCTGACGGGATGGAAAGGAGGAACGATGATGCTTCCCAAGCTGGCATGCCTCACACTGGAAGGAGGATCTCGTGGAAATCTGAGGGAGAACATGACAAAGCTTCTGCAGAGGAAGGTGACCAAAACAAATATGTCACATATATGGTGAGACTGGTCTAATGAGGAAGTTGGACCAATATGTAGAGTCCCCGCTGTTCACGGCTACATCCAATCACCCTGTCCGTGAGTATGTCCTGAAACACAGGAGACGGAGGGTCAAAGATGGCACGACAATGCAGATCTTTAGTAATCTGACTAATGGAAAGTAAATTCATTTGAAAGTCAGAAGATAAAACATTTCGAAGACGCATGGACGACGTCAAATGCACCTCCCCCCTTTCCTGTAATGGGTAAGTGGTCACCATTGGCAATGACAACCCATCTACTAGGTGGTATGGTCCTGTAGGACCTTAGCTGTGCTCTGTCTCCACAAAGATGATGTGAAGCACCATAGTCCATAATCCACTCTGTTATGTCTGCACCGTTACTACTAGTGAAAGAAAAAGCGATACCTGAGGAGCTCGAAGAGGCTCTGGATGCGGCTGCAGTATCTATAGTGGTGGTTCCTGCAACATGAGTCATCATCTATCGAATACGAGAGACGATATCATCCAGGCAAGGATCGACCTGAGAAGCAAGAGTATCTGAAGGCTCAATCTGTTCTGCCACGCGACCAGAAACATGATATCCATGCTTCTTGTAGCATGTATCCTCTGCATGTCTCGGTCGACGGTAAAAGTTGCAAGGGTCACACGGACGTCCACCACCTCTGCCACGAGGGATGCATCCTCTAGACTGGGTCATCAATCCTCGACCACGAGACATGGACATAGCCGACGAGGGCTGAGGAGTGGCCATTGGAGGCATGATGATCTGGCTGAGACGGCTATAGGCCTCCTCCATGAGGTATGATAGCCCAGTGAGAAACTGAGTACGTGGTGCATCATACTCTGTATCAAGGATGGCCATAAAACTCCAACCATCATGGAGTTCCTATATGCCTTCTGCTGTTCCGGAGATATTGTAATAGGCATATAGCTATGAAGCTTCTTAAACATACCACGAAGTGAACTGTAGTACACGTGCAGAGGACGACCATTCCGCTTGGCCTTGTAGATGTCAAACTGTAGCTGAAGAATCTTGGCCTCATTCTTCACCTGAGCATAGGTGGAAGCCAAAGTGTCCTACATCGCCTTGGCGGTGGACTGGTTCAGGATATCATTGGTTGTCTCTGTGGTGAGACTCCCACATAACCAAACACGTGCATACGCGTCATCCTGCTTCCAAGAAGCATTTGCCCCCAATATTATCCGTTGGCTATGGATATGTCAAGATGTGCTCCTTGTTGTTGCACTGCATGATAAACAGCATGGACCGCAATTCATAGTTGGTCCCATCCATCTTAGCGATGGGAGCCGGGCCTTTGAAGGCTCGGGATGAAAAATATCACCCTTGTTCTCTGACATGATGGGAAAATGGTTAGACAACGGAACTCAACTGGGGAGTAGATCGATGTGAACGAGTCTACATGATCATACAGAGGATTGGTTATACGTGTAGACTCATACAACCATCCTCATCATTCTCCACTCCGTGCTAGGGCAGGAAATCACGATTTATGGGTCTGAAATCACGTTTTTCGATTAAAATCAGACCGATTCAGAATGCTACTCAAGCCGCAAAAGTGCACATATGCGTACGGGAGGGCCGACGGTGGCCTGGGGGGGAGGGCCTGAGCGGCCAGGGGTAGTTTGATCGATGACCTGGTCAGCTTGGGCGACGATCGATAGGTTGGACGACTGACGGGAAGGCTGAGGCGGCCTGGGCGGCGGTCTGTGGCCAGGGGAGGGCCTGGGCGATGCCGGAGGAGGTCGGGCGACGACGGTAGGTGGCGAGAGGGGGCGGCGAGCAGGACTAGGTTTTTGGTGGGATAAGGGAACTTCGGTATAGGACCATCGCTCTGATACCATGTAGAAGGAAATGAATTGAATTGATTAATGAGAGGCCCTTGGATTCTCTTATATAGGAGAGAAACCTATTTGGCAAATTACATGAAGAAAACAAAATAAGTAGATAAAAAGAAAATAATACGAAAGACAGGAAATATCTCAACAATACAGAGCACATGTTCTTCGAGGAGGAGGCTTAGTTCAGTTCGTACTCCAACCCTTTTGTTCCTCACCAGCACGGCATGAAAAGCAACGTTTTCGACATCAACCGACAGTAGAGTATGCGTTGAGTTGAGATTGTCTGTAGTGACTTGTATTGTGAGTTTGAGATTTCTTTCTATGTGTTCAAGCTGAGCATTGCATGCTCTATCTTGAGGGGGAGTGTTGGAGTATGCGTCCATTACGTAGGTGGGTAACTGGATCCCTCCAGGTTCTAAATACCACATCGTCTTATGTTAAGTCCCACATCTACTAGTTGTGGAACTTGGAGACTCAGCTACCCCATCTGCATCGATAGAAGGGAACTTTGGTTTAGGACCGTTGCTCCGATACCATGTAGAAGGAAATGAATTGAATTGATTAATGAGAGGCCCTTGGGTTCTCTTATATAGGAGAGGAACCTATTAGGCAAATTACATGAAGAAGACAAAATAAATAGATAAAAAGAAAACAATACGAAAAATAGGAAATATCTCAACAATACAGAGCACATGTTTTCCGACGAGCAGGCTTAGTTCAGTTGGTACTCCAACCCTTTTGTTCCTCCTTACCAGCATGGCATGAGAAGCAACGTTCTTGACAACAACCGACAGTAGAGTATGCGCTGAGTTGAGATTGTCTGTAGTGCCTTGTATTGTGAGTTTGAGATGTCTCTCTATGGGTCTGTTTGGTTACTGGGTTCGGCAGGGTTGGGTTGGGCTGGGTTGGGATGGGTGAATAGTAATCTGTGAGGAGGAAGTACCCTTGTGAATAGTAACCAGGGTTGGGCCAACCCTGCCCAACCCTGCAACCAAACAGGCCCTATGTGTTCAAGCTGAGCATTGCATGCTCCATCTTGGGGGAGAGTGTTGGATTATGCATCCATTACGTAGTTGGGTAACTGGATTCCTCCGGGATCCAATTACCACACCCTCTTATGTTTAGTCCCACATATACTAGTTGTGGAACTTGGAGACTCAGTGGGGGCTATATAAGATGCCCCACGCCCATTGTATTAGATGAGAAACGTTAATGAAAACATCAGCCCTTTGAGGCGTTCTCCCGTGGTTTCGTCCTGCTCCTCACAGAGTAGGGTTCCACGTTAAATTCATGTGTTCTTCCTTGTTTATTCTTTATCTCTGATATTACACTTCCACATTCTAGTTGCATGTAACTCCCCAACCGAACTAGACCTAAGGGTATGGACCTCCTGTGCCCCCTCCAAAAACTAAGTGCCTTGCTTGAGATAACTCGTCATGGCCAACTCAAGAAATTTGGAGTAGCATGCCTCAAATTCATGAAATCACCTTGTATGTTGACATTTCCATGTGAGGAAAAATATTGGAGAAGTTGTGATCTTTAGCAATTTAGACTATAATAGGACATGCATGGTTCTCCAAAAAATGGGATCAATAAGTCACATGGGTCAACATGTTGCTGATGTATGTTTCCTTTTTCTCATGAGGAATAACTTTAATTTAGTGTCGTCATGCATGCTTTCTCACTTGTTTTCGTTATGTACAGCTAATATAATATGCATCTTCATGATGAGGGCTACGAGGAGATCTCACCAAGCCATGAACAACCTGGAGGAGAAAGGGGATTTGGAAACATGGTAAAAGTTTAAGGAATGTAGGTTATGAAGAAAATAAGTCCATAAAATAATCAAGGAACACTAGTTTTAAGGCCATAAACTTCTATTACTATTATTTATTTTTTATCCACCTATATTAAAGATACCAAAATTACACATTTTGTATCCAACTATGTTAAGGATACCAAAACTTTATACGAACGTTTTATTATTTTTTGATTGTCAGAGATTGTTTTGAGCTATACATGATAGTCATTTTTCTTAGATCTTTTGTTGGACCACATTTATTCATAAATTCCAGTTCAGATGTAGTCTTTATAGGTATTTTTTTAAATAAAAAATAGAAAATTACGTAGAACCGCATATACCCTGCATATCACTTAATCACTATTCGATGACCTGTTCGAATGCATACACATACCGCTTTCTTGAACCTTTTGCACACGCGATACTAAAACTGTCTTAAGGTCTCTGTTGATGGTCGATCTAATTTTCGAATGTTGGGATTTTGTAACGAGGCCATACGTGCACATATGAATAATGCATATGATATTCCTTCTATGGAAGAAGCATATAGTGGATTGAGTAGAATGCCCATCTCTCTTCTCGTAGAGCAACATGTTGAGAATACCTCTGCTTTGGCTGTTCCATCCGGTGGAGGTCCCAAAACATTTATTCGACGAAGGGGTCGTGGTCGTGATTCTCGTGGACGCATTCGACCCATTTACTTTCTATAATTGTATTGGCCACACCAAGGACAAGTGTCGGGGAAAGCATGAAAGCCCCCTACTGCCATCAAGCAATCTACATAGTGCACGATGACTTGACATGCGTATCAAGAAGTGAGTATGAGGATCTGATTCAACAACTTAACCAACATGGAGTGACATCTCATCCATCACCTTCCACTTAAGGAGCAGTATGTGTAGAATCAGACCTGACAACTTTCATTGACCCTTCAGCTCTTCATTACAATGTTTTGTGTGTCATGATTTGGCAAATTCAACAAATTGGCTAATAGACTCTGGTGCACCACAACATATTTGCGGCAACAAGAACACGTTCTCTCTGTAATGTTACGCCTGGACACACTATCTTAGTAGCCGATGGGAGATAGTCACCAAGTGTCAGTCGGGGAGATGTTCAAGTTGCTCCACATATTTGTTTGAATGATATGCTTTTAGCTCTTGAATTTTATATGTCCTTGCAGTTTGTTTCCTAAATTACTAAGGAACTTAATTATCGAGCCATTTTGACCCAATGTCCTTTATTTTTTTAGACATGCTAATGAATCAGGTGATTGTCTATGTCCATAAAGAAAGGGGTGTATACCACTTGATGCAATCTTCCTGTTGTCACATGTCCACTTCTATAAGGGGTTCGTTTGCCAATACCTGGCACCTTAGCTATGATTATTTCCCACTCCTGAAAATGAGAAAATTCTACTACAAGTCCCTGCATATGTTTCTTTCCAGTGAGAAGCATGCCAACTTGGAAAGCATCATAAGAATTCGTTTCCAAGTCGTCTTGGTCATGTTGCTAAGTCTGTGTTTGAACTTGTTCATTTTGATGGGGAGGGGTAGCCGTACCCGTGCTCCAAATCGCTTTGAATATAGGTTTTATCTTGTTGTCGTTGATAATTTTACCAATGTATCTTGGGTTTTTCCCACTTAAATGATCTGGTGGTAGTGTAGTGTGCCTACCACCCAAAAGACTAGGATTCAAATTCCCCCTTGTGAGGGTTGCGTTAGGTAGTCAACAACTAGCGTCAAAAATATTCGAATATTTCAATATGGATTTGAGCAAGAATCGATGTAGTTGAACCTACTTATAGTGGGAGATGGCTTTGCCATTTTTTATCTCGGGTTTTCTTGTGAAATCCAATGTTACAATTGGTACTACTATGGGAACGTTTTGATGGAAATGAAGTCTACTTTGGGCCTTAGTTCAAATGTATTCATCTTGTAAATGTTTTTGACTTTTGCAGCAATTTCCTGCATTCCTTTTTAGTTGAGCATGGAATCATCCATCAAATATTATGTCCTGACATTTCAACAGAATAAATATGGACACATTCATATCTTTGATGTTGCTCGAAACCTTGCTTGTTCAGAGTGCTACACCTCTTTCTTTCTGGAGAGATGTTGTGTTTACTGCTACTTGATAAACCACATGCTATCCACCATTCTAGAAGATCAAACTCCGTATTCCTTGCTCTTTCCTCAAAAAAATTCTTTCCATGTTGAGCCTAAGGTCTTTTGGTGTACGTTTTTTGTTCACAGCCCATTTGCTGGTCAAGATAAGCTTGTTTCCTTTTCATTGAAGTACGTTTTTGTGGGTTATTCCAGTATTCACAATGGGTATAAGTTCTATGATTCTGTCCACCGTCAGTATTGGCTCAGGCGGATGGATGGGCCCTTGATCCGCATGGAAGACATCCAAGGTACGTAAATCAAATAGACTTATATGCGCTCTTTGCATTCCCAACTGCGAACTAGAAGGTGCTATCACTCACTTTTTTCCCTCTGCATTCGCATCATGCTCGAGAGTTCGACGTTGAGGTCATAAATGGAAGAGCTCTTTCGAAATGTCGAGGGAACTGCTCGTTTTTTAACATATGGGTAAACGAACCACATATATATTGGAATAGCTATGAGAAGGTAGCATCCAAAGCAAACAAATGATGCACAGCATAACGTACCAAGCAAAGAAAGAATTTCGAGACTAATCATGCTGATATGACTTTCTTCGAATCTATTCCGTATTAGTCCACTTCTTGCTTTTGTGTGGTTACTCCGAGTGTCAAGGAGATTGCATAACTTCCTATGCTGTTTCCCTTTAGTTCTTTAGCTGATATTGAACATTTTATAGTGCTTTATTCCTGTTAAGGTATTTATGTTATTCCGTCCTCTTTCCATATTGTTTATTTCTATTGTCCTGTTTATGTAATTTACCCTTTGAGCTTTTCTCCTATATGAGAGAGATCTAGGGTTAGATGGAATACAACTTTTTCATTTTCCTCAACATGGTATCAGAGCGACGGTCCTAGACTGGAGCTTGTGACCTAACCCTAGCCCCTCCCCACCAAACCCTAGCTCCACGCGGTCGCCGCCTCCCTCCACGCGGGACGCCGCCTCCACTCACGCGGGCTGCCTCCTCCACCCACGTGGAGTGCCGCCTCCGTCCACACGGGCCGCTGCCTCCACCCTGTAAGGCCGCCGCCTCCTCTCCCTTCTCAAGGCGTGGGCTACGCCTCTAGCGCATGCCCTCATGGTTCGGTGTCACGCCGAGGGTGCTCCCGCCGTCCCTGTCATCTTGGCCTGTCATATTGGCCACGGTCTAGGTCCTTTTTTGGATCTCTAGGGTGCTAAGGATCATCTATAAACACCCTCGTTACTCGAAGGACTCTCCAGAAGAATGGAAGAGGTTGTGGTATGAGTCTACACCCACAACCATCTTCCTGTATGTCAGTGTAGAAGCTGGTATCTCTTGTTGCTAGCCCAGTCTTGAAGATAGTTGTTATCATGTCCGATAACAAAGTTGATGTCCCATCCCTGGGTGCCTTTCAAAGGTCCGACACCCATTGTCAAAATGGATGACCAACTATGAACTATGGGCCATGCAGTTCATGAGTTTGATGCAATGTAATATCAAGAAGTATATCCTCACGACAGAGGAACCACGTGACAAGACTGGGACAAATGCCTCATGGGAGGCGGATGATGCTTATGCTCGTGTATGGCTATCTGGGACTGTATCCACGGAGATAGCTATGATATACTAAGTCAGTCTACTGCAAAGGCTATGTGGGACATTCTTGCCGCGACATACTCTTCGGCAAAGAATGAGTCGAAGATACTCCAACATTAGCATGATATCTTCACATCAAAGCAGAATGGTCGCCCTCTTCACACCCTCTACACTTCTTTGAGGGGTATGTTCGAGAAGTTACATGGTTACATATCCTTGACTGCTACACCATATCCTTGACTGCTACACCAGAGCAACTCAAGGCATACCGAGACTCTGCGATGACTGGGGTATTTCTAGCAGCCCTGGATCCGGAGTATGATGCAGCTCGTGTCCAGATCCTTACTGATGCTACCATACCTCCTATGGAGGAGGCGTATTGAAGATTGAGTAGACTATCTATATCCTCTGGTAGTACTCTACAACACAAGACATCTTCAGCTATGGCGACGTCACGTGGTAGAGGCAGCCATACAGTATTTCGTGGCAGGGGAAGCTTCAACCGCGATAGGGGAAGGGGTGTTCGATCCCGTCAACCGTGCACCTACTGCCACAGAAAGGCCATTCTGAGGAAACCTGCTATTCTAAGCATGGGTTTCCTGCATCAGCCAGAGTTGCAGAGTAGACACAACAGACTGGGAGTTAATCACCTGCATCTGATCAGAGGTTTGACGAGCTTGTAGCACAACTGAGAAAGATTATGCCTGGCACGTCTGGATCCACTAGCTCTCCTTCAGGATCCTCAGAGGTTGCTGGCTCAGCATCTGCATCTACATCAGGTATAGAATATGCTTTTACTAGTTGCTACAAGGAAGACTTATCTGAATGGATCATGGATTCTGGAGCATCCCATCATCTCTGTGGTGACAGTGGTCGGTTTAGTGTTTTTCGTCCTACTCAACCTGGACGATCCGTTGTGATAGCAGATAGAACACATTCCCCCATCACTGGTCAGGGGAAGGTGCAATTGATGTCTACTTTGAGGCTTCCGAATGTTCTATATGCTCCTGAATTTTATATGAATCGATTATCAATTAGTCAAATCACCAGAGATTTACATTGTCGTGCCATATTTGATCCTTCTGCTCTTGTGTTTCAGGACATACTCACGGGCAGAGTGATTGGAACTGGCCGTGAGCAAGGGTGCCTTTAAGACTTGTGTAGTTTCCGTATACTGGAGTCTCTTCTTCTTCTCTTCGTACTGGATCTGTTTCTCCATATATGTGGCATCTGCGATTTCGTCATTTTCCTCTGCAAATGCTGATTCATGTTCTTCCACAGATCTTTCCTCGCTCCACTTTTCAGTGCGAGGCCTGCTAGCTTGGGAAGCATTATCGGTCCACTTTCCAGAATCGTCTGGGTCCAAGTAGTCATAGTCTGTTTGAGTTGCTCCATTTCGATATTTGGGGTCCTAGTCGTGTCCCAGATCATCAGGGACACATATTTTATCTTGTTGCGGTTGATAAGTTTTCTCGATTGTCTTGGGTTTTTGTTCTTAAGAACAAGTCTGATGCTAGTCCTCTTATTCAGTCTTTTATTAATGAAATAAAGAACATTTTTCTGCAAAAGTCAAGTTCATACATTCTGATAATGCATTAGAGTTTTGCAGTACCCAGCTTTCTCAATTTCTTAAGTCTCATGGTATTGTGCATCGGATATCATGTGCATATACTTCCCAACAAAATGGGGCGACCGAAAGGAAACACCGCCATCTTTTGGATGTTACCAGAACACTTTTAATTCAGAGTCGTGCTCCTCATTCTTATTGGGGAGATGCAGTTCTAACTGTTTGTTACCTGGTAAATCGTATGCCTTCTTCGGTGCTGGAGGAGAAGATCCTATTCGTGATTGCATTTCCCGGGACGGATCTTTTCTCGTTTACGCGTCATATGTTTGGTTCTGTAGCGTTGGTTCATCAACTCTCTCCTGGTCTTGACAAGCTCTCTCCCAGAGCTGTCAAATGTGTGTTTGTTGGGTATTCCAAAACCCAAAATAGATATCGCTGTTTTGACCCTGTTCGACGCAGGTACTATGTCAGTGCTGATGTCACCTTCTTTGAGTCCATTATGTAATTTTCTCCCACAGGTGACAGGCTTACTCCTTCAGATAAGGGAGAAGAGATCTATATGCCTTCTCCTCCGTCATTACCATGTTCTACTCCATCACCACCACCGCCACCACCGCCTCCACCGTCACCGCATCCACCGCCGTCCCCTATTTTCTTTCCACAGGTCTACCAGCGAAGGCCCCATGCTCACGCACCTCCTCCATCATCCGGCACACCTAAGGTATGTCCTGAGCATTTAAGTTCTTCTGACGGCACATGTGATTTGCTTGTACAGACTGAGGTACAGGGTGCAGATACTATCTCTACTACTCCTGCTGAGGATATGGATATGCCTATTGCACTTCGGCGACAGAGACGTTCTTGCACAATGCATCCTATTGGTTCTCATGTTTCCTTGGAGCGTCTGTCCAAGGATTTTCAGCACTTTGTTGTGGGATTGTCAGCTTTAGAGATACCACAGTCATATCAGGAGGCACTGCAAAGCAGTCAGTGGCATCTGACTATGGAGGAGGAGATGGCAGTTTTACAGTCACGAGGTACGTGGAGTGTGGTCCATGCTCCACCAGGTGCATCTGTTGTTGGGAGCAAGTGGGTATTTACTGTGAAGCATCGGGCTAGTGGTACCATAGACAGATACAAGGCCAAGCTGGTTGCTCGTGGTTTCACCCAGACCTATGGCGTGGATTATTAGGACACCTTTTCTCCTGTTGCGCGTCATTCTACCTTGCGGATTCTTATTGATGTTGCTGTTGTTTGTGACTGGGCACTTTTTCATTTAGATGTCAATAATGCTTTCTTGTATGGTGATCTGCAGGAAGAGGGGGAGTCCAGTATGGTGTACCGTCTTCGTAAGGCTATATATGGCCTTAAGCAGAGTCTGAGGGCTTGGTTTCAGAAGCTCTCAGAATTGATTGAACAGAAAGGCTTTGTCAGATCTACTGCAGATCATACTCTCTTTGTACAAAGAAACCAGAGAGGTATTGTAGTCATTTTGGTTTATGTGATGACATTGTTATCACTGGCAGCCATGAACATGGCATTCAAGCAGCTAAGAATTTCCTTGGACAGCAGTTTGTTACCAAGGACCTTGGCACACTTCGTTACTTCCTTGGCCTGGAGTTTGCACGAAATCAGCAGGGCATGGTTATGACACAAAGGAAGTATGCTACTGATCTTCTATCTGTGACAGGTATGACATGTTGTAGACCAGCTACTACCCCGATGGATCCTAATGCGAATCTCCATGATGATGAATCTGAGGAGGTGGACAAGAGGCGATACAACGAACCTGAGGAGGTGGACCAGGCCTGATATATCGTTCGCTGTAAGTAGAGTAAGTCAATTCATGGAGCAACCCAGGCAGGCGCACGTGGATGCAGTATTCATGATCTTGAGATATCTGAAGTCATCTCCGGGTGCAGGTCTTCTGTTTAGAAGAGATACATCTCTCTCAGTTACAGGGTGTGCAGATGTAGATTACGCTGGGTGTCCTAAGGATAGGAAGTCTACTTCAGGCTTCATTGTGTTTGTTGGCAGCTCATTGGTCTCATGGAAGAGTAAGAAACAAACTGTTGTTGCTCGATCTAGTGCGGAATCAGAATATAGGGCAATGGCCCAAGCTAGTAGGGAGATGATGTGGGTCAAATCTGTCTTGACCGATTTAAAGATTGAAGTGCCTCTTCCTATGTATCTCAAATGCGACAATCAGGCTGCCTTGTTCATAGCTAATAATCCAACATTTCATGAGAGGACAAAGCACATTGAGGTGGACTGCCACTATACTAGTGATTTGATCCAAAAGGGGCTTATCTCAACATCTTATGTAGCGTCAGGAGATCAGATTGCAAACATGTTTACTAAAGCCATTGCCAGAGGTCCTTTTCATCACTGTTGTTCCAAGCTGAGCATGATAGATATATAAGCTCCAGCTTGAGGGGGAGTGTTAAGATATTTTTGTTATTCCGTCCTCTTTCCATATTGTTTAATTCTATTGTCCTGTTTATGTAATTTACCCTTTGAGCTTTTCTCCTATATAAGAGAGCTCTAGGGTTAGATGGAATACAACTTTTTCCTTTCCCTCAACAATTCCTGTCAGATAGCACCCCTAATTGCCACACCAACACCTGATCTTAAGGTATGTGAGAAAATGGACACTGATAGTTTAGTTTTCGAGAACCATGTGCCTATAGGTATACATGATGTTGAAGATGATATCCGAGAATCTCAAGATCACTCCAACCTCCTATAACACTACAAAACGGGAAACAAACATGCGTCTAACTTCCTATTTCTAACTATTTCTCTATGGAAAGACTATCTCTAGGATACAAGACTTTTCTAAGAGGTCTTTCAACACTCACGATCCTTTCTACTAATCAACAGTCAGTCACAGCTCCTGAATGGAATGCTGCCATGAAGGGGGAGGTAACCGTCCTTTTGTCCTGCAACACATAGGCCTTGGTTAACCCAACGAAGGAGTCCAAGATCGTTGATATTAGTTGGGTCTTTACCATTAAGCATCTTCCATTTTGGTCAATGGAAGGATATAAAGTTAAACTTGTAGCCAAAGGCGATACTCATGCATATGGAATAGATTACCTTGAAACCTTCTCTCTAGTTACCCGTCTTCCTATGATGCGCATTTTGATTTCTGTGGCAATTTAGTTATTGTGGCCACTTTACCAACTAGACCTGAAAAATGCTTTCATATATGGTGACCTACATGAGGAGATCTATATACAACATCCTCCTGGATTTGAGATCAAGGGGGAGTACTAGAAGGTGTTCAAGCTCCGGAAAGTAATCTATAGTCTCAAACAGAGCTATGGAGCTTGGTATTGTGTCCAAAGGGTGTTTTAGTCGATCTATAATGGATAATATTCCTATTTGTCAAGAAAGCATAGACGTGGACAATTGTGATGCTCGTATATGTAGATGATATCATTTTAACTGGTGTTGATCATCGTGGCATATTCGATGCCAAGAAATATCTTGTAAAGCAGTTTATCACAAAGGATCTAGTAGAGGAGCTTCGTTACTTTTTAGGCATTGAAGTTGCTAGGAATTCTCGTGGCCTGATTCTTTCATAGAGAAAGTATGTTACAAATCTTTTGCAAGAAATATGGATGTTAGGAGCAACGCCATCATTTATTCCTGTGGACGACTATATGAAGATTTGTTTGGATGTATTGATGCTAAGCAATACATTTGTATAATGGGAAAACTATTATACGTTGCTATTATCAGTCCAGATGTCTCCTTTTTGTCCATTGGGTAAGCCAGTTCATGACCAAACAATGTCATGTGTATTATGATGTTATGATGATCTTTGAGATACTTGAAGTCTGCTCCAGGAAAATGACTTTTGTTTACATGCTGCAAGTCCCTTGATGTTGTAGTTTACTTTGACGTTGACTATGCCGGATGTCCAATGACATGAAATTGACAACTGATTTTGTACCTTCACTGGTAGAAATTTAGTCGCATGAAGAAGTAAGAAGCAAGTTGTAGTTGCTCGCTCTAGTGCAGAATCTGAATACATGGCAACGGCCCAAGCAGCCAAGCCTACCACTGAATTGACGTAGATCCGATCTGTGCTTAAGGACCTCTTAAGGCCGGACCTTAATCCTATGGTCATGAAATGTGATAACTTGACCGTTATGTTAATTGCAAATAATTCGGCTTTCTATGAACGTACCACGCATGTCAATGTAGATTGCCATTGCACACGGGACATGATTCAGCATGGAAATATCAAGACTGAATTCGTCATCTCAGGGGAACAATTAGATGATGTGTTAACAAAATCACTAAGTTGTTCCCTCTTCATCAAGTGCATTTCCAAACTAAGCATGGTAAACATCTATACTTCAGCTATAGGGGAGCATTAAAGTCTGCAGAGTTTTGTTTCTTATTACCTTGTTTCCAAAACTCTAACTCTTAGTAACTTTGGTAACCCTTTCCACTTATACAAGGAATGTTACCCCACATGAATAGATAATTCATTCTTTCCAATTGCATTAAGAGTTTTCTTACAGTTTCTTGCTCCCATTATTTGCAACTTCTATTAGATTACATGTGCCTGGCTGTTTAAACTATGTATGCATTGTTTTTTTCAAGATTTCATCGTAATCATCTTTCATATTCTTACTAAGCGATGGTTAATTATTGGAGTGTTTATGTATTTTATTAAGAATGGTATTTTGTTCCATTCTCAGTTGTACCTCTACCATGCTTGCTGAGTAGCCTTTTGTCCTTGTTTTGCACCGCCAAAAGTTTTGTAGCAGCTCTGGTTATCATATGCCATGAATATCTGTTATACTGAGATCTGGCATAATAATTTTGATGCATATTGTCAAGATTAATGTCTTAGTATTCATACAGTGTTATGCTGCTTGGTATGGATCGATTCCTGGATTGAAAGTTTTAAGCCCATATTCAGCAGAAGACGCGAGAGGGTTGATGAAAGCTGCCATTAGAGATCCTGATCCAGTTGTTTTCCTAGAAAATGAACTCCTGTAAGATCTTTATTTTGTATTCTAGTCGAGACATGCCTTTCAAAAATTAATTTGAAACTTAGTTTGCCATGTATTAATGTTCCAGATACGGCGAATCTTTTCCTATTTCCGAAGAAGCTCTTGACTCAAGTTTCTGTGTTCCCATCGGAAAGGCAAAGGTAAGGTATCTTGGAGACGAGGCATTCCTATGAAGTTTTTAGTTGCACGTTCATAAAATCTTCCGTTTGGCAGATAGAGCAAGAAGGAAAAGATGTTACAATTGTTGCTTTCTCCAAAATGGTTGGTTATGCTCTCAAGGTAAGCATTCATTTGAAATTATAAATTTTTTTGCAGAAACATTATGTTTAAGGTATGATAATGGGCATTCATCTGTAATTTATTTAAGACTTGAATAAATAAAGAATAAATTTTGAATATGAAGTTTGATCCTTTCTATCATTTGATAAAATTGCTTAAAAAGATAGGATGCTAGTTTTGTTCACTCTTAATTGGTTCTGTATTATCTGCAATTCTCTATGGTTGCATTTTTCTTAGTTATATCAACGTGTTTCATAGATGTCCATCTATGTGATATAGCATCAACCATGATTTCATTCTTATATTCTGCATGAAATTGTTTTTTTAAGATTAATAATGCTCGATAGGAATTGTGGAAGAGCAGCAAGTATCATCTTTCAACATATTTTTGCAATTTCGTATGATCGTATCGACCATGATTTTCATACTTATATTCTGCTCAAAATTGTTTGTTAAGATAGACAAGGATCCCTGGGAAGCATGGAAGAGCTACAAGTATTGTCTTTATGCATATTTTTGGTATTAAAATTTCATTTTAAGGTTAAAATGGGTAAAAAGCAAACATCTCCATTATGATGAATAAAAAATGGCCCATTGTGATGAAGGGGATACTGTGATAGGAGTGCCCAACTGGAATGAAATTCGGAACAACTTTGTACAAGTGATTATATATACGTAATCAAGAATCTTATATATTCTGTTAATTGCAAAATATTCAGAATCGACTCAATTATATAATCGGCTATAGATAATCATAAGTAGATTCTTGAAGAGAATAAAGATATATAATGATCTTGGTGGAAAATAGAAACCGTATGAGAGTAAGGTATACATAGGGTGAGGTGAAGAATGGGAAGTGGTGGTAACATGGGGGTTTGGTGGAGAAGCGTGGAGGTGCATGGTAAAATATGATGAAAGGGAGATAGACGTGGAGAAACTTTGGTTTTTTATTTTTCTACAACTCATATATGTCCTTGATGCTCCCATATCCTCTTCACATAGGGATGAGATAGGCTTCCAAAACATAATTAACTTAGGTATTCTTCTAATGGAGTTGAAAGTGGTGATCCAACATACTGACAATGGATGCTTGAATTTTCTAAATATTAAAGAGAAGAATAAGGGGCTTTTGGCTAGGTAGGTTATGCACATTTGGGGAATTGCTCGGATTTGCTTTACCAGTTGGTGTGCACGTTGTACAAGGTCTCATTGTGCTTTGTTGGTGTGCACGTTGTACAAGGTCTCATTGTGCTTTGTTGTGGTGCCTGGGGAAGTTAACTGTCCATATACTTCTTGGAAAGGGATATGCATTGTTCGATCAAAGGTCTTGTCCTTTTTACGTCATGTGGGGAATGATTTGACTTTTTGCAAGATGACTAGAGAGCGCTTTGTGTGAGGGATTCCCCCATGTGTTTGCTTTGACAGCGGACTAGGGTATGTGTGTGGTTGATTCTTGGTTCAATGGGGCGTAGACCTCTTTCTTCGAATATTGCCTTTCGAATAAGAGGGTTGAGGAGTTTTGAGGCTTTTGGAGCATTTGACGACTGTGGGGGACCCAATTGTGGGTCATAGCTGGATTTGGTTTAATGGGAGTTTCATGATGGGGGGTGCAGTTAAATGGGGGCAGATATAAGGTTATTTTCTCTTTTGTTGTGTTTGATCCAGGGTACTGTGCATAAGGCTGTATGACAATTTGTAGGTGGAAGATCCTGATGTGCATCACAATTTTTCTTTGGCTCTTGAGACGAGTCTGTGTAGTGATCGGCGTTTGACATAGTAAACTCTTTTGTGGTGTTGACATTGCTTGGATTCTCAAAAAGATTTTGACCATTTGTTTTTCAATTATGCAACGTCCATGGAAATTTGTTTTTTTTTGAAACCAATTCTTCGGGGGAGGCACGTCGCGGTGCTCGCCCCAAACTTTTTAATGTCCATGGAAATTTGTGAAGGGACCTTTACCTATTGGGTGACCTTCATTAACACTGCAACTTTTTGGACTTTGGGAGTAAACGCAACATCCATATCATTATAAAAAGGTTAGAGTACATTACTTGAAGTCCAAAAATTAAAAAGCACATTACAATGAGACACGGCATTTTCCGAGTAGAATCTCTGGTTGTTAAAGATCAGAGCATTACGACCTAACCATATGGCCCAAAGAACGACAAACGGCTTGGAACAATCATCTGTTGACCCTACGCCCCATTGCGTGAACCGATCTCCAGAACTCCGCCGACCCGTTGGCCTCCACCCATGGGATCCCGGCCTCCCTCTAAACATGCATTGAAGCCGAGCACTCGAAGAATAGGTCATCCGCATCCTCAACCAACCCTTCACAGCTGTCGCACCGAGTGTTTTCCAGGCCAAACGACCTCCCCCTCCTCGCTTTATCACATAACTGATTTCTTCTTAGACATCACATGAAGTTCTTAACTCTGAACGGGATCTTGGTTGCCTAACCCACCTTCATGTCCTGACACAACTCCACATCCTACACCTTTGCCAAACTCCTCATTGCTCATACGCTTTCTTAACTGAGAATCTCTCACCCTCCCATTCAAAATTATCCGCATCCTGCGAGAAGACCCCCGATGCATGGATCTCTGCCTGCAACCTAAGATAGTCCTCCAAGCGTCGCTCTGGGGTATCCGACACGAACGGCGGTAACCACGAACCTGACTCAGCCACCTGACAAAGAAGGGCTTCCTTCGACGCTGCCAAAGCAAACAGTCTCGGAAATCTAACACCAAGAGCTCCCTCCCTCGTCCAGTCATCACGCCAAAAACGGAATAGTTGGCCATCTCCCACCTTAGGCTGGAGTCTCAGCATTATCGACGGTAAGACCGCACGGATTCTGGCCCAGAGCGGCGACTCAAACCTCATCCTCCCAGCCACTAACTCACCCCTGACACCATAAATCCTCCGCACTAGCTTGGCCGCCAACGAGGTCGAAGAACCCCAAATCTGAATCAGCCATTTGGCTAGCAACGCATTGTTCATGTGCTCAACATCACGTACCCTAGGCCACCGTTGCCACACCCTTCATTACCTCTTCCCAACTCACCAGATGCAACCCAGACCTCTGTTGCTTACCATCTGACCAGAAGAAGGTCCTCATCAAAGACTCAACCTTCCTCCTAAACCCAACCGGCATCAGCCTAGTCGAGTAGAAGAAGATGGGGATGGCCGAGAGCACATGCTTCAGAAGAGTCAGCTTCCCACCCCTAGATAAGATGGACGCCTTCCAGCCAGTCAATCTTTTCTCCATTCTGTACACAACACAGTGCCAATCTAACTTCTTTAACTTGCCAACCACCAACGACCACCCCAGGTAGGCGATAGGAAGTTCCCCCAGGGGGCACTCTGCCCACTCCGCAAATCTGGTGCGTTCCGCATCATCCATCCCAAACGTAATAACCACCGACTTGTACCTGTTGACCTCAAGACCAGAAAGACTGCTGAAAATATCAACCAGGTGGGCTGCGTTGCAACTCTGTTCCTCCGAGCCTCCAAGGAATATGACTGTATCATCAGCATACTGAAGCAAAGGGATAGAGATATTCCCCAACCGAAAGCCCTCACACCACCCTGTCTCCACAGCACGCCTAAAAAGAATTCTGCCACCAGCACAAAGAGCATAGGAGCCAACTGGTACCCCTGACAAACTCCCCGCTGTAGCTGAAAGAAACCCCCCTCTGGCTTGCCATTCACCAGTATCGAGTAGGAGGAAATAGTAACACACCTCTTCATCCAATCCACCCAAACATCCGGGAATTTTCTCCGCCGCAGAGACGTCCACAAGAATCTCCAATCAACATAGTCATATGCTTTGTCGTAATCTATCTTCCAAAGAATCCCCTTCTTCTTCAACCGCTTCCAATCAAGGCAAATCTTCGATGCCATAACCAATCCTTCCGCCATCTGACGCCCCAGAATGAATGCCGCCTGCCCCTGTAGCACCACAAAGTCCAACACCAGCTTGAGTCTGTTGGCAAGTAGCTTGGCCACAATAAGGTAGAGATCATTGGAAAGCGCTATAGGCCTGAAATCCTCCACCCTCACCGGAGTCTCCTTCTCTGGAAGGAGGAACAACAACGACCGATTGGCCTTCTCAAAGCCTCTGTTCCCTTCCCTGAATTCATTCAGTACCTCCAAACCTTCCGCCTTCACTATATCCCAGAACTCTTTATAGAACATCATCGGGAAACCATCTGGTCCAGGAGCACTATCCACATTTAGCCCCCAGACCGCTCTCTTCACCTCTTCCTCAGAAAAAGGCACCACCAAACTCTCCGCTTGCTCACTAGACAAGGTCTCCACCCCAGTTCCCAGCCAACCCCACCATTTCCCCCTTCTCCTTCGCGATGCGTCCACAAAGTGGCCCCGCAACCCGCTGCCAATCTGCTCCTTCCTCGACACTCTCACTCCTCTGATCTCAACCTCATGCAAGTAGCTTCTCCTCTTCCTCCCAGAAGTCATTGAGTGAAAAAACTTCTTATTGGCATCACCCTCTTTCAACCACCCCTGCCTAGATTTTTGCCTCTACTCCACCTCTTCCTTTCTGTCCTCTAGCATCAACTCCTCAAGCAAGCGAAGTTTCTCTGCCACCTCCTCCTGGTCCAAACCACTCTCATCATTAAGACCATCCAACCAAATCACCCCCGCCTGTGCCTCTTCCCTCTTAGCCCTCAACCCAGCCTTGACCTCCCTCCCAAACTCAGTAAGGAACAAGGTTGCAAAAATCGGTAGTCGGTACTCGGTCGGTTGGGTCACTGACTAAGGATTAATCGATAGTCGGGCGACTAATCGGATTTAGTCGGGCTTTAATCGGTTTTGATTTTTTAGTTATTTTCAATATATAAATCATTTTTATGCATATATTCTTGTATATTTACAAACATTTGTACATATTTTATATTATCATAATGAAAGAAAAGGAGTAATTGAATTTAAATAAAACATTGAGCATATTAGAATAAGTTTGCTTTTAAGAAAAATAAAAAATATGGTATCTCCAAGCAAAAATCGATCGACTAATCGGCTTAGTCGGAATTAGTCAATACTCGGTCGGCCATCCCACTGACTAGAATAGTAGGACTTGCTAGTCGGGTCAGTCGGGGGATTTTTACAACAATGGTAAGGAATGACCTAAGCGATTTCAACTTTGCTGCAAATAGAGAGACAACCGAGCCCACATGAGTCCAGCTTCTCCACCGTTCAACGACCTCACTAAAACCTTCCTCCAAGATCCAGCTCTGCTCGAAGCGAACGAAAAACCTGCTTGTCCTCTCCTCACCGGATGACCAAAAGATCGACATGTGATCAGAATGTGCGCATGGCAACGCCCAAGCCCGAGATAGTGAGAATGACTCCACCCCATCAGGTGACGGCATGAATCTATGCAGTCTGGATCGCGATCTCACATTTCGCCAAGTGAAAGCACAAGCAGCCACATCTATAATTGACAGGCCCAAGGAGTAGGCCACTCTCCCGAGGTCCTCCGAACCTGGATCCCTGCCGCCACCCCGATGCGGTCGGTCATTAGGAAGAAGAGTCACATTCAAGTCGCCACCAATGATCCAGACCCCAGTTGCGTTTGCTGCACCCAACTCCTCCAATTCTACCGCCAAAGAACCCCTCTCTGCAACCGTCTGGCCGTAGACGTTCGTGAGAAGGAAGCACATACCATGCACTCTCCTTCTCAACCATACGAACAAACAAAATAAAGACATCGACTCCGTCAGCGGGTCAAAATTATCTTTCAACCAGTCAGTCAACAATCCTCCTGAAGCGCCCCGGGCCTCCAGCTCTACCAGGTCAAAACGATCACCTCCACCCAGCCCCCGTCTGACAGTGTCGTCGTACCTCGACAACTTCGTCTCTTGAAGCAGAAGATGTCCACGCCAACCTCCATTATTATGTTTCTTACTCCCAGGTGTTTTTCGGGTCGGCCTAACCCCCTTACGTTCCAAGATAGCATCTTCATTAAGGAACAATCTGGCTCAACTTCTTTGGCGGACCACCCCCAGCCGCTCAGCCATGCTCCTGTCCAGAAGTCTGAAACGATTCTGCAGGATGGGCAGAGTGTTGGCTTCGAGAGACGACTGGTGCACCAAGCCCTCACGAGCTGCCATATTGAACAAGACAACCCTTCTCCTCTATCTCTCTGACCTGAGGGCACCTTTCCTTGCGTAAGAAGCACTAAATCTAGAGCCCCCACTCTCAGCGCTCCGTGGGAACATCTCGATCTCGCCACCGGCTTCCCTCTGGCCACAAGCAGCCCCCCTGCACTACTCCTTCCCCGTGAGGTCCTCTTCCCCGACTGTCATCTCCCCTGCAGAGGCCTCCATCGAGGCAATCAAAACCTCCGCCACGTCTACTGGTGTCTTCGTTGTGTCACCCTCTGTCGTCGATTCCACCACAACACCCCCGTCTCCGTCAATCCATCTGCTGAAGCCCTAGGCTTGTCCAGGCCCCTGCCCCAACCTTCTTGCTGGCAGCGAAGGCTTGACAAAAGCAGGAGAACCGCGTCGTCCAGCGACACCCCTCTGGGAGCATACAGGTTCACAGCAGAAGGGCTGAGAAGGCGGATCTAGCGCCACGGTTCTGATCAACGAAACAGATCTGATGCTATTCGGATCAGTGCCTCCAGCTCTTGGAGTTGGATCACGGACCCCCGAGCAGATCTGGAAAGTCGACGGTCTTCTCGGGTCAAGGTTCTGTATCGGTTGAGGTTCCGGATCGCCCGAGCAAAAGATCGTGCGGGACCTACCAATCTTGAGCGGCTCTTTGACAGAATCCACACCAAAATAAGTGTGTCCAGATATTAACTCAGGGATATGGACTGCCGTAGGTTTTGAAGCGGAGATTGCGTCGAAATGGATCCTTGGTGGAAGCCGAGGAGACTTCTCCGGGTACCGTGCCACCCCTCCAGCCGAACGAATCATCGTCCAGCTCGATGTACCGCCACCCTCCGCCAGCGGAGCTTCCTCCGCTCGGTTGCCAAAATGAAGCTCCGGGCCGTGATACTGTGACACATGCCCCGCCATAGCGAGCTCCAAGTACAATGGCCTCCCCTGCGAGACGATCTTCCATGGTTCCACCATCCCAGCTTCTCCGGTCCAAGCCTCTTTACGCGGAGGATAGGATGCAGTCACTCACCGGGGTAGCAACCCGCGCTTTCGAACCCAACCACCTCGATGATACCATCAAGCAGCTCCCAACACTTCAACAAACTCCACACGACGAAAGGGAGCCCCTTCACTCGAATCAGGTCCAGGGGCTTGGGCTCCAGCAATCAATCTTGGGCCCTCAACCTACACCACCGCGGCACTGTAGAACCCTCCCTCGACCTCCGTAACAACTCGCCTGCTTCCACGCCGGTAAGACCCCTCACCACTACGCGTCAATGGATCACCTGAGCGATATCGCCACGAAATCGAGCCGCCGAGACCTCCCCCACATTGGACGAGCCAAGGAACAACGCCTCCGAGCCACCTACCTCCCCGATCAACATCTCTAAGCCCTTGTCTCTCATCGGGCACGCTCTGCAAGTGTGCGAAGAGCGGTGGCATCGGAAGCACCTGGCGGGTTCCCGGCACTGCCGTGCCCAGTGATCCACCGCGCCAAACCGGAAGCATCCCTGGCCGAATGGATTCACAAACGGTCGGCGACGATCACCCCACAAGTCCGACGTGCGACGCGAGCTCTTCCTATGACAGACCTCCACCCAACCCCCTTCTGCAGAAGGGTCGCCGATGCGCCCCCCTTCCCCAACCATCTTTGGTGATTTTTTTCCTTGGGCGAATGCCTTTACAGTGACTACCCTTTTTTTAAGAAAAAATAAATGAAAATCCTAACCCTTGACTCCTTGGCTGACTCCTAATTTAAGCAACTAACAAATTGATATCAATTTATTTAAATAAAAATAAAATTATAATGAACTCAAATTGGATGAAAGCAGAATGGGAGACACCTAACTTTAGGCCTAATTCCCCAAGTTGTGATGCATCATCTCTCCTATCGCTTCAAAAAACTCATCTCCTGCTGAGTTGACTGTTATCCAATGATGGGGCTTATAGATGAATGCACGTTTTCCTTTAAAAAATGAACAATTCATCTTCAAGCTTCTTGCTTGCATTTGGGCTTGTGTGTAATTTTTAAATATCCTGAACCTTCCTGAAATCTTCAAAGCTTGAGTATTTCCTTGTGGTTCTTTTATAACATTAGATTTCATGTGATTTGAACATCAGGCTAAATGGGAAATTATGAGATGGACTTGTTTGCAAATCGTTATATCAAAATTTCTTTTATTGAATTTGGGGAATGTATTATTAGAATAAGTTTTTGGAGCCAGCTATTGTTTCACATTTCACTTTTCATCAGTGCTGTCCATGCAGTTTCTAGAATCAGGAGGTGATTATTGAAATTTGGCCCCAAAACTATGGGTTGCTGGGAGAGCCACACTCTAAATGTGGATGATCTCGATAAGCTTTTCATGGCAAGTAATATGTTATAACAAGAGACTTGGGAGCAAGTTTCAGAATATTTGATGATCCCAACTTCCATTAGGGTGGTGGTGGCAAACCCTTGTAAGCTCTTTGCATCACCAATAAGCAATAATAGATGGTGGTAGCAGCCGTCTTGAACTGTTGGAAGGAAGCTACGCTGTACACATGATCGATGTGTGGCATGTGCACCGATGACAAGAGCAACAAAAGGGCCTTGGGGCTACAGGTCTTGGCGACGACAACCAAAGGTAGTATGCGAGGATGGTGACCATAGAGTAATAGTGTTACACGAGAGATGGATGCAGGTGTTGTATCTATCACCCTGGGAGGTAGGGGTAGCCTCCCAGGGCCCAGCAGCGATGATGACACCGTGGGATTGTCCCCATGGGAGACCAAACGATGACGACTGGTGACTCAGGGCTTCCAGGGGAAGGTCGAATGATCAGGAATAGTGGGGCTGTTTGCCGTAATCTCCCAAGATGGAGATCATCGGATAATGCATATGGTGGTGCATCGACGATGATAGAAATCTGTTGGCTCACAATAGTGATGGTGACCATAACATGTATTAGCGATATCAAAATTTCGGGTGGTGATGGTGGCACTTCAGCATCTAGTGAAATAATTTCATTAGTGGTTAAAAGATCATAAGATATTTAGATCTCGAACAAATTCAATTTACCTTGAAGTTACAACAACGAGTCTAGAACCAAGGTCTCAAATTTTTGATTTTGATTTTGTTTCGGTCTCAAATTTTAGATTTTATTTCGCCAAGCACATGGTGAGAAATTTCGTAGAATTTTGCTGAAGATGGAAATCATGTAATTGAGTCTAAGCTTGATTATGTCAGAAAATTTTAATGTTCTTATATTAGTAAATAAGATAAATGTGCATGCTTGTTTGTAAAATAGAAGCTTATCTATATCATAATTAGTTTTTGAACTGGAATTAAAATCCATGATATTCATCTCATCATTGAGAATACGGTGAGACATGCAATAACAATAGTTGAAAACATATATGTCAAAGTAAATAAAGAACAAAAATACACGATTAGTAAAAATCTTATATTTTTCTATTGGAGCTTGTATCCAACTAATTTAGTTTGGATTTTGACCCTGGACTGTGGAATTAATTAAAGAAGCTTGTTCATACAACGTAGAGCTCTCAAAAAACTCAGCATGTTAACATGGAAATAGGCAAAATTCATCAACATCAGCAAATTTCAATGAAAGTAAAGCACGATTCCCTTATTTTTGTTGTTTCATTTAAATGAAACATATTTCAATGAAATTTCACCAACATTTCATCGGAATCCTAGAAAAAGGAATACAGTATTTTTTAAATTTCGCTAACATGGAGAAACCAAAATTTTGGCTGAAATCATTCGAGTTTCACTAAAATTCGAAGCAGTATTTATAACCTTTGAAAATGATTTTATACCCCCATATATGCATCGTGATTCGTGAATATCCTTCCATTAAGGATAATAAGATAATGGCTTATATTCCCTACCTTCTAAGTCGATATTTTGTGTATGTCTGAGATGATCATCAAATCATGAGAATGATTTGTATGCCACATGATGATAATGCAAAAATGAATTTATGTGATAGAAAAATATTTAGAAGGCGAGAGAAAGAAAGAGAGAATGCATCAGTGATGGGGGTTTGTTGGGAAAGCGTGTATATGCACATGAAGAGAGAAAGAGGATGGATATACATGGTGAAATTGAAATTTTTTCTGCAACTCAAATATGGTATTTTTAAACTCCCATAATCTATTTATATATAATTGGAATATAACTACAAGATATACTTATTTTAAATTTAGTAAAATCCAATGAACATTAGATTGACTCCTAAAAACGCTCAACTTGAATAAACAAATTGCCTATATCCCAAGCTTCCAAAATCATCATCTAGGCTAGTTAGTCGATTCGATTAGTCGGGTCAATGGGGTGAATGATTGATATAGATTAACCAGTCACTAGTCGGTTGACTGACTAATTAGTCTGATTACTCGACCTAGTCGACTCACTTTTTCTTGAGTAGTTATTTATGTTTTTTTTTCAATTTTTTGAAAGTAAACCAAGTCCAATCTATGTAGATACAAATATATGTATAAAACCGATTTGTATATTTTAAAATGATAAAAAATATAAAGCGACCAAAGTCTGACATAATCCGTTTAAGCGCCCGTCTGTCTATCAAACACTAATAAGAGAACCAATTAATTAAATAACAACTACTTTTTGCAAGCTTGGAGGATATTATTTTTTGATATTTCATGTGATTTCAATTAATTTACATAAAATTTAAATTTGATGGAGTAAAATTGAACAAAAAAGAAAGCCGACAAAAATAATTTAATTATAATTCCTAACTTTATGCTTCATCAAATCTTTGAATACAAACTATGGAGCTATGATTTGTTGTGTCTTCGTGGTGACATTTAGGATTTGAGTCCTCATGTACGATATTGCGATGTTGTGTTTTTTGCCTGCATTTATTGGTACTAGCCCCTTTTTTTCAATGGGAGTTTTGACTTTCTTTCTTGCCTGTTGATGAGTCTCAAATTCATCTCTTTTATTCTTGCATTTTATCTTGTGAAAATAAAGGATGGGATGACATGAATTTTATTGAAGGGGTAGGGTTTTTATATAGAGTGGAACCGTAAAACTCTACAGGTAGAAAGTACAAAGGAGTCCTCAATGGAAGTTCTAAAATAAAGATGTTAAAAACCGAAAATACCAAGAATTTGGAAACATTAATACCTTTAAGTTGGGCATATCTATAAGCAAGGAAGGAAATATCGGTATCGATATCGTTTCGATACAATGTCGATACCGATATATCGCCGATATATCGGCGATATATCGACGCATATCGCCGAAACCCGGTATCCACCAAGGTTTTTTCTCCTGTCGATATCCGATATCGTCTATATCGGCGATATATCGGTGACCTGTCGATACGTATATATCGCCGATATATCGACGATATATCGCGATATGGCGATCCATGTCTATAAGTCATGCTCAACTCGGAGGTCAACATGGAAATCTGTTCTTCTGAAGAGCTTTGGTGAATATATCTGCACTCTGGAGCTCAATAGAAATAAATGGAGTGCTGACTTTCCCTTCTCGTACCTTATCTTTTTTTGATGTCAAAGTGGGGGGATACACGTGAAGGTGCATGCCCCAAATAAATTTAAAAGATAAAAGATTACAGAGAGACTTACAACATCCGGGACTCCATAAGAGACCTAGAATGAAAGATTATATTTTTCACAATAAAAGCGTTGAGATGAAAAGAGTACCATTTCTACCCAACCAACCAGCCAACCCATATTGATGCTTGCGGCCGAAGGATTTCTACCCTATCACGCCGTCTACCGAGAAATATGGATTCCCAAAAGGTGTCTTGATCTTGCAAATTGAGCCGGCATGAGTCAAAATCAGACCAGATTGTTATGACCTTAGCACACTGAAAGAATAACTGATCTACAGTCTTGATTTGCATATCACAAAGCGGGCAAGCATTGGAGATGCCCTAAAAAAGTCTCACACGTCTGTCCTTGTCATAATGCGTCTTCTTCTAAAAAGCAGCAACAACAACAACACCAAAACTTTTTCCACAATTAAGTAGGGTCGGCTACATGGATTCTTTGCCTCCATTCAGATCTATCTTGGGTCAATCTCGGGCTTATATCCAAAAAACTAAGATCCCTTCATATAGTCTCTTTCCAACATTTCGTGGGCCGTCCTCGCCCTCTCTTAGCCGACTCAACATCCCAACACTCGCATCTCCTAACTGTGCATTCGCTTATCTTCTTTGCAAATGACCAAACCATCATAAACGTTTTTCTCGCATCTTATCCTCGATCGGAGCTACACCAACTTTCTTTCTGATTGCATCATTCCGAATCCGGTCTTTATGTGTGTATCCGCACATCCACTTTAGCATTTTCATTTCTGTTACAACCATTTTCTGCACATGTCTATGGTTCACATGCCAACATTTAGATCCATAGAGCATAACAGGTCTCACGGCTGCTTTGTAAAACTTTCCTTTACTTTTTAAAGGAATTTTCTTATCACAAAGAACAACAGAGGCTCCTCTTCACTTTAGCCAGCATGCATTTTATCTATTAGTAACATCTCCATCAATTTCCCCATCCTGTTGCAAAATAGATCTCAAATATCTAAAAGAATCCCTCTTCCGAATGTTATTATCACCAATCTTCACCTCAATTCCTTCACCATTGCTTCCATCAAAGGTGCACTCCATATATTCCATCTTAGCCCTACTTATACGAAATCCTTTAGTCTCCAATGCATGTCTCCAGACCTCAAGCTTCTCATTTACTCCATTTCTAGTCTCGTTGATCAACACAATGTCATCAACAAATAACATACACCAAGGTAGCTCATCCTGAATGTGACCTGTCAACTCGTCCATAATCAAAGTAAAAAGAAATGGACTCAAAGCTGAACCTTGATGTAAACCAATGTTAATGTCAAAATAGTCAGTCTTCCCAGACGAGGTCCTTACACAAGATAAAGTCCTATCATACATGTCCTTTATGAGGTTAATGTATAGGACATGTACTTGTCTCTTCTCCAAAACTCTCCACAATATCTCTCGTGGGACAGAATTATAAGCCTTCTCCAAATCAATTAAGATCATACGGAGGTTCTTCCTTTTAGCTCTATAAATCTCTATTGTCCTCCTCAGCAAATGGATGGCTTCAATAGTTGAGCGACCTGGCATGAATCCGAATTGGTTTTCTTTTACGTTGGAAACTTGCCTCAGCCTTGTTTCGATCACACGTTCCCAAATTTTCATAGTGTGACTCATCATCTTGATACCTCTGTAATTTGAACAATTTTGAATGTCTCCTTTATTCTTATAAAGAGGCACCACGCTACTCCTCCTCTAATCTTCAGGCATTTTCTTGCTTCGCCAAATAACATTGAATAGATTCGTAAGACAAATCAAACCGCGCTCACCTAAAACTCTCCATACTTCTACAGGGATGTCATTCGGTCCTACACCTTTCCCAGGTCTCATAACCTTCAAAGCCTCCTCTACTTCCTTTCTTTGTATTCGTCTATAGTTTGCACGATTCAAGTAACCTTCACTACTAGCTAGATCACCCAAAGTGATCTCTCTATTTCCTTCCCCAATGAAAAGTTTATGGAAGTACTGCTCCAATCTAGTCTCTATGTCCTTTTGAGTAACAAACACATGACCTTCCCCGTCCTTAATGCATCTCACTTGAGAAAGGTCTTTGGTCTTTCTTTCTCTTGCTTTGGCCAACCTGAATATATCCTTCTGGCCCTCCTTAGAGTCGAGATTTTTATAAAAAACTTCATAAGCTTTTGACTTAGCTTCGCTTACTGCCTTCTTTGCTTCCTTCTTCACTATTTTGTAGTTTGTGACAGTTTCCATTGTTCTATCCTTAGACATAGCTTTAAAGCATGCTCTTTTAATTTTTATCTTCTCTTGGACTCCTTCACTCCACCACCAACCCTCCTTTTGACCCGTAGCTCCTCCCTTTGACTCGCCTAGTATCTCTTTGGCTACTTTCGGATACAAGATGCTACTGCCTCCCACATCTCGTTTGCACTTCCGCTACAATCCCAAGGTAAGTCTTCTAAAACCTTCTCCCTGAAGCTCAATTGCTTCAATGGAAGATTCCACCATCTAGTTCTAGTGATCTTAGGAACCCTCCTTTTCTTTACCAACCCTTTTATTTGCACATCCAAGACTAAGAAGCGATGTTGGGTTGTTAAACTCTCTCCTGGGATTACTTTGCAGTCTTTACAACACGACCGATCTCTTCTCCTCAACGCAAAGTAATCTATCTGTGTTCTAATTTTCCCACTCTTATAAGTAATTAAATACTCCTCCCTTTTCTTGAAGAGAGTATTTGCTATGAAAAGATCATATGCCATTACAAAATCCAGAATGACTTTTCCCTCTTCATTTCTATTCCCAAAACCCTGTCCTCCATGAACACTAACATACCCTGAAGCATCTTTTCCCACATGTCCATTAAGATCTCCACCTATGCAAATCGTCTCTCTTTGTGGGATTCCTTGTAAAATCTTATCCAGATCCTCCCAAAAAGCTTGTTTAATCCTTTCATCTAAACTAATTTGCGGTGTATAAACTGAGATGATATTCAGAATTTCTTCTTCAAGCACCAATTTTAGCAAAATAATCCGATCCCTAAATCTTTGCACCTCAACCACACAATCCTTCAAATCCTTATGAACAACCACTCCAATACCGTTTCTACCCTTATCTTTATCTGAATACCAAAGTCTAAAACTTGTCTTCTCGATCTCCCTTTCTTTGTCTCCAACCCATTTAGTCTCTTGAAGACATAATATATGAATCTTCTTCTTTCCATCGTATCCACTATCTCCATCAATTTTCCAGTTAAAGTGCCAACATTCCAACTATCAATACGCAACTTCCTTTGCAATCTCTTTTGGACTAACTTCTTTACTCGCATGCATCCATTATGCGAGAACTCTTGTAAATTTTGGACTACATCTGGGCGGTGATGCAACAGAACTAGCTTATTTACCCGCATGCATTCCTCATGCGAGAACCCTGACAAATTTTGAACTACATCCACGCTGCGATGTAGTAGCCCTTGCCAATTTTTCATTGCATTCGGGAGATGCAACACATCGCAAGTAGGGAACGCCCCAACGAAATCTGTATGTTTGCTTAAATCCATGTTGAAAAGATCCGGATGTCAAGAGGCAACTTCCTAAATAGTATTTTTTTAAAAAATAATATTTAGGAAGTTGTCTCCAACTGTTTTACGCTGGCTGTCGGCTGCCTAACACAACCCTCTTCATTTACCCGGGCTTGGGACCCACCATGGCTGAGTTGCTTCTTCTAAAAAGCCACAAAAACCAATTCTGCCTGGCAGACGCAAATCCCAAATGAACTTGCAGTCACGTAGCAGAGAATCGGATCTAGCTGGAGGAGGTCTGGAAATTGCACGACAAGACCTTTTGAATGAGGAGTTGTCCTTCCATATCCAATAATATCTGCCTAGCGACGATCTATCACAATGCCTCAACATCTCTAGAAGATTAAGGAAATCTTCTAGCCGTTGATTAGAGAAATTAACCTAGAAAAAAGGGCAACCAATTACCATCAGTCCAACAGTTCGAAACCCGCGCATCACGGTTTCCTGCCAAAGCAAAAAGTCGCGGGAATCTATTACAAAAAGACCCAAAACCAGTCCAATATGCTTGGCATGCTCATAAAAAATTTGAATTGGTGGTAATATAAGTGGTTAACTTGTTTCACAATAGAGGGTAAACAAACTTCTTGGATGCATCCCAAGTTCATCTAGAAAAGATACAACTTGATATGCTTGGTGTGCTCATGAAAAGTTGAATGGGTGGTCATGAGTGGTTGACTTGTTTCATAGTAGAGGGGAAACTGGCTTATTAGAGGTAACTCTGGTTCATCTAGAAAAGATACATGCCAACCAATCTCACAAGTAGCTTGGGTCGTGGTTCTGTTTTCAGCTTCTATACAGGATCTGAAGACAACTGCCTACTTCTTACTGTGCCGCTAGGTGACTAGGTTTCCATCAAGGAATATGGCAAAATCAACATTGGATATGGAGATATCTTCCTGCTTCTTACTTTGTCGCTAAATGACTAGGTTTCCATTGAGGGGTATGGCAAAATCTGTGGTAGAGTATATGTTCTCCGGGGAACTAATGTAACCTGCGTTTGTATAGGATGCAATGATTGTGCCAACCATTAGCATCATAGAAAAGTTCCTTTCTTGTTGAATTCTCTAGATGGTGGAGAATAAGAAGAATACCATGCTAATATTTGTATCGTGACTTCTCCATATATTGATTCCGATTAGAGCGTAAGAAATCAAACATGGTAGCCTTAAGATATAAAAGTTGGCTCTCAAGCCTCCTGTATTGTGTAGTTTCATCAAACAAAGAATCTGTTGAGGTGGCATGACACTGGGATTTAACATGAATTGCAGATGGTTTATAACCATGTAAATCATCATATGCAAGAATGTTAAGAAAATACAGTTCTGGGACCAATGTATGCCTCTCTTTAGAAGGTTATTAGTGATAAGACCTTCTAAAGAGAGGCTTTTGTCTCATGCACTAGTGTAAAAGTCGGTCACCAAGCCCGACTAATTGGTCGAACTGGTTGAGTTGGTTGGTGGCGGATTGACTATTGACTACTCGAATGCGACCTTGATATGAAGAATGCTCGTATTGCCATCACCAGTGATAACCTTATCATCAACATACACAACAATAATAATCGTTGAAACATGTTTTCAAATGAACGTTGAGTTATCATATGTGGTTTTAAAAATGCCAAGAGGGCTGATCTTCAAGAAGATTTTGTCAAACTAAACTCGTGGACTTTACATTAGGCCATAAATGGTCTTGTATAGACGACACACATGTGCCCTATTAGCGGTGTAACATGGTGCTTGTGTTATATAGGTATCCTAAAAAAGATCCTTCTAAAAATGATAATGCAAAAACGTGTCATAGATACAGAATAAAGAACAATGGAAGAGCATAAGGATTTTGTGTGTAATCCTACTCCATTAGGAGTGGGATGAAACCATGGGAGAACGAAAGTCAAGGCTGATTCTTCTATTCATTTTCCTCGTCTATTACAATGGGTGTTGGGCTTCTTATATAGCCCTACAGACGGACTGGAGTCCCACTAACAGTAGACGTGTGACTAAACATGTGGGTGTGGCAATTGGACCATGGACGTATCCAGTCAACCATCTATGATGACACATACTCTAACACTCCCCACAAGCTGGAGCATGCAATGCTCTGCTTGAATAAATAGAAAGAAATCACTCCCTCACAATACAAGACACCACATATAGTATCAACTCAATGCATACTCTACTGGTTGTGTGCTGAAGACGTTGCTTCTCATGCTGTGTTGGTGCGGAGGAGCTGAAGGTCTGGAGTGTGAAGTGAATTGGGTCTCCTCGTCGGAAAACGTGTGCTCTGTACTGTGTCTGTCAGAGTCACTGAAACTGGAATGAGTTTCCATCAGGAAAACTCTGGCTCACAACCGATCCATTTCTATGAAGGGAAAAATTGGAGAAAGACGTGGAAGCATCCTCGTCGGAGTCCACGATCGCTGGAGAATGGAGTCTGAAAGTCTTCGTGTCAGAGAATTGGGTCTCCCCCATACCGGCTCAGAGAATGGGATCTCTACTATGAAGTCCTTATGAATCCACATGAAAACCCTAAGTCCACAATGGCTCAAAGAATGCGATCTCTACTCCGGACTCCCTATGGGCCTGTTTGGTTGCAGGGTTGGGCAGGGTTGGCCCAACCCTGGTTACTATTTACAAGGGTACTTCCTCCTCACAGATTACTATTCACCCAGCTCAATCCAGCCCAACCCAACCCTGCCCAAACCTGCAACCAAACAGGCCCTATGGATCATATGAAAACTTTGAACCGACCAGATCAAGTATAGGGACCTCTCAAATAATAAACGCACACCTGTGTGTCTTGAATTGTAGACTCTTAAACAATAGAGTCTGAAAATGACAATATGCAAGTCTGAAATCTGACATGTATAACTCCACATAATACTCCCCCTTTCTTCCATACTGGCCGAAGTAAATGACGTCGACTAAGTTTGGAGAAGACATGAAGATGGGGAGAAACAACAAATCACATAAGTCGATCTCTCCTTTTTTCTTGTCGTTTTCTCTTTTTTTCTTCTCGCGTAGGATTTCTCTTTTTTTGTATGACGCATTTTCTTTTCTTTCCTATTTTTAGAACTCACGGTCCAGTTGGACCCAACATACCTCTCCTTTTTTATATCTGTGGTTCATAGTTGGTGGGCTAAAATAAATCACGTACTCCTCTCCCCTTTTTTCTGGGTCTGAAGTTTCCCTCTATTTTTTTAATGCAACAGTGGCCCACTACAAAACAATTAGGCGCAAGCACCCTTCTATTTATGGTTTCCCGTAGAGAAACCCCTTCTCACGAGATCTGTTGCTGGAAAGATGGGGTAGCAACGTCACCTGGACTTGCGCAACCCAACTTCGCCTCCTGGAGATGTCCAACACAATACTTGGGGGCATGCGCGAGGAGTCGTGGAGGCCTTGCTTCTGCAGTGGCTTGATTCCTCTTGCGACAGCCACCGAATGGGGCTCATCACGAATGTTGTCACCGATCAGTGCTTTCTGGAGAGCGCTCTATGCGAGCTTGTGCGATAGAGACGATGAGAAAGCCATGCTTGGGACATCTGGAGGACTGTGCGTGGAGAGGTGCATGCGATAAGGGTGCCGCCTGCATGTTGGGGACATGATGGGGTGTTTTCGTGGATTGCATCGCCATGTGCTATCGAGGGTTATGCTGCATGCGGCTTGGTTCCGCTTCGAGGCCTTACACGTAGGAGCCTTATATGCAGAACTGGATCTCCTCCTCCTTGATCGAATCTAGGGCAACAAGCCATTCTTCTTCATCTTCATGTACGTGGTTGGACACATTGTTGCGCGTGCATTGGATCGCTCGGAAATCGATTGTGCCTAGCAACAACTTGATGAACCAATCAGTAATGATCTTCAGAACCATGCACAATTAATTATTGCAGAATTAGGGTTTCCAGAAACCCTCGAATGTCTGGAACTTTATGACAATCTTAAAGAAAACTTTGAAGCAAGCACGAACATGAAAATGACCTCAGAATTGAACTGCACAACCGTGTTGTCGATGTCGGTGAATTAGGGTTTTAAGAAACCCTAGAACTGAATTTGGAATACATCACGGACATAAAATAAATCCTCGAGAATTGAACCCATTCCGATACCATATAGAAAACGATAGTACATAAGCGTATCCGAAGTAAGGAATAAAGATCAATGGAAGAACAATGGGATTTTATGTGGAACCTCGATTCAATTTTTTTTTATGTGGAACCCTACACTATAAGGAGTGGGATGAACTACGTAAGAACGCCACTAAGGGTTGATTCTTCTATTCACTTTCTCTCATCTGTTACAATGGGTGTGTGGCTTTTTATATAGCCTCACAAACAGACCGGAGTCCCACTAACAATAGATGTGGGACTAAACCTGTGGATGTAATAATTGGACCCTGAAGGGATCCAATTACCCATCTATGATGACACATACTCTAACATCTATGATAACACTCTAAAAAAAGAAATACGAATGAAGAACAGAGAAAAACAAATATCTCAACGCTCCCCCTCGAGTTGGAGCATATATATCTATCATGCTCAGCTTGGAACAACAACGATGAAATGAGCCCCTAGCAAGTGCTTTGGTAAACATATCTGCAGTCTGATCTCCTGAAGCAACATGAGACGTGGAGATAAATCCCTTCTGAATTATATTTCGAATGCAGTGACAATCTACCTCAATGTGCTTAGTCCGTTCATGGAAGGTTGGATTATTTGCTATGAACAAGGCGACTTGGTTGTCACATTGGAGGTGCATGGGAAGTGACTCCTCAATAGTTAGGTTAGTCGGGACTGATCCGACCCACATCATCTCAGTGCTTCCTTGTGCCATGGCTCTATACTCTGACTCGGCTCTAGATCTGTCAACAAGCATTTATTTCTTACTCTTCCTTGAAACAAATGAACTCCCTACAAAGACAGCGAAGCCTAAGGTAGACTTCCTATTATTAGGGCATCCTGCGTAATTTGCATCATCACATGCTGTAATTGTAAGAGATGTATCTCTACTGAACAAGAGTCATGCATTCGGAGAAGACTTCAAATATATCAGAATCATGGAAACAACGTCCAAATGTACCTGCTTGGACTGCTCCATAATCTGACTAACTCTACTCATTGCAAATAATATATCAGGCCTGGTAATAGTGTTATATAACTGCTTCCCACGAGCTCTCTATATCATCTCTTACCAACCTCCTCAGAGTCTTCATCTCAGAGTTTGACATTCAGATCCATCGGAGTAATGGCGGGCCTACATCTTGTCATGCCCGTCTCAACTAGGAGATCAGTGACATACTTCCTTTGCGTCATCATCATGCCACGTTAGTTGTGTGCAAATTCAAGGTCAAGAAAATAACAAAGATTGCCAAGGTCCTTGGTCACAAACTGCTGGCCAAGGAAATCCTTAGCTGCTTGAATACCCTGTTTATCATCTACTGTAACATAATGTTCTCCATATACACCAAAATAGCAACACTACCTCTCGGGGATCTTTGGACAAAAAGAGAGTGATCCGTAGTTGATCTGACAAAGACCTTCTACTCAATCAACTCAGAGAGCTTCTGGAACCAAGCCCTCAGACTCTACTTAAGGCCATAAATAGCCTTGTGAAGTCTACAAACCATATGAGACTCCCCCTCAGCAAAAAAACCTGGTGGCTACTGCAGGTAGACTTCCTCCTGCAAGTCACCATACAAGAAAGCATTCTTGACATCTAATTGAAATAAAGGCCAACTAAGTACCCCAACAACAGAAATATGAATCCTCAATCTCAAGGTAGAATGTCTAGCGATAAGAGAGAACGCATGCTGATAATCTACCCTATATGTCTGGATGAATCCACGAGCAACGAGTCTGGCCTTGTATCTATCCACAGTACCATCTGGACGGTGTTTTACCGTAAACACCTACTCGCTCCCGGCAACATATACTCCAAGTGGAGTAGTAAGAACACTCCATGTGCCACGATATTGCACCACAACCATTTCTTCCTCCATAGCATGATGCCACTAACTAATCTGTAATGCCTCCTGATATGTTTGTGGTATATCCATAACAGATAGTCTGACACAAACTTTTGAAACTCCTTGAGAGACGTGCAAGGGAAACATGTGAAGCTAGAGGATACTGAGCACAAGTACGCATCTGCTTCCGTAAAGCAATGGGCATGTCAAGGTCCTTAGCCTCCTCAGTGACCGAGACTGGAATATCCAGAACTACGTGCTCATCCTGCTGTGAATGCAAATCACCAGTGCCATCAGTAGAAACCAACTGCTCAGAATATACCTGAGGTGTGCTGGATGATGGAAGAGGCTCACGAGCACGAGGTCGACGCGAGTAAACCTGTGGTAAAAAGATGGAGGATGCTCGTGGAGGCTGTGAAGAAAGTGATTGTGATTAAGATGGTGGGGAGGAAGGTGGTGGTGTAGTAGGTGCTGGTGGAGGTGGTGAAAGATGAATACTTGTAGTAGACAAACTTGCAGATAGAGGCTCGTATGCCTCTTCTCCAGACTTCGAATGAATCAACTTATCTTCTGTAGGAGAGAAAAAAATGAGACTCAAGAAAGTGACATCCGCACTAACATAATACTCCCGTCGAACAGGATCAAAACAATGGTATCCCTTTTGAGTCATGGAATACCCCATAAAGACACACTTGACAGCTCTAGGAGAGAGCTTGTCATGGCCATGCGACATATGGTGGACAAAGGCAACTGCCCAAACACTCGAGGAGTGAGGGAGAAAAGATCTTTCTCGAGAAATACAATCAAGAACGTGATCTTCTTCCCAACACAAATGAGGGCATGTGATTCACCAGGTAGCAAACAGTTAGAACCACATCTCCCCAATATGAATGAGGAGCACGACTTTGAATTAAGTGAGTTCTAGTGACATAAAAGGTGATGATGTTTGCGCTCAACTACCCCATTATGTTGGGATGTATACAACATGAAGTCTGGGGAACAATGTCAAAGGTTCTGAGAAACTGTGAAAGTTGTTAACTGTAGAATTCTAATGCATTATTAGAACGAATATACTTGACATTCGCAGAAAAAACATTCCTTATTTCATTGATAAAAGACTAAATAACATGATCAGCATTGGGCTTATTTTTAAGAAGAAATGCCCAAGATAATCTTGAAAAATCATCAACAATAATATAAAATATGTGTCCCTGATGGTCTTGGACACGACTTGGACCCCAAGTATCAAGATGGATCAACTCAAAAATACTGTGACTACTACGACCCTAACGACTCGGAAACATAGATCGGTGGTGCTTCCCAAGCTGACAAGCCTCACATTGGAAGGTAGAATGAGGAGAAATCTGAGGGAGAACTTAACACAGCTTTTGCAGAGGAAGATGACCAAACCGGAGATGCCACATATAAAGAGAGACTGAGCTAGTATGAATGGTCGAAGCACCAACATATGTGGACTGGACCAGTCTATAGAGACCTCCTTGATCACGGCCAGATCCAATCACCATGCCCGTAAGAATGTCCTGAAACACGAGAGACTATGGATCAAATATGGCACGACAATGTAAATCTTTGGTGATTTATCTAATATATAGTAAATTCATAGAGAAGTCAAGAGCGTAAAGAACATCATGTAGGCGCATTACTGAAGTCAACTGCACCCCCTGTCCTACAATGGGAGAGTGAGTCCCATCTGCCATGAATACAGATCTGCGTGACTGAATCGAATCTTTGACCAGATACTGGAGGAGGGACACCCACTGGTTAAGTCTGCTTTGCAACACGAGCTGAAGCGGGAAAGCCATGCTTGTAGTAGCATGTTTTCTCAGAATGACCTGGCATGTGGCAGTAGGTGCACGGTTGACGGGGTCGACTACCCCCTCCTTTGCCACGGGTACTACGCCCTCTGAATTGTGTAGAACCCCCTCAACCTCGAGATGAGGCCATAGTCGAGAAGGTTTGTGACTGCTGAGTAGAACTACCATGTGCTATAGAAAGCCTACTCAGTATGCAGTATGACTCCTTCATTGGATTTATAGTGGCATCAATAAGAATTTGTGATTTGGCTGCATCATATTCAGGATCCAGAGCTGTCAGGATCACTACAATCATCAATGAATCTCTGTACGCCTTGAGCTGCTCTGGAGAAGCAGTCAAGGGAATGTAGCTGTGAAGCTTCTCAAACATACCCTTGAGAGAAATGTAAAGGGTATGGAGATGTCGACCGTTCTGCTTGGATGTGAAGATATCATGTCGAAGCTACAGTATCTTTGACTCATTCTTCGCTTGCGAATAAGTAGAGACGAGGATGTCCCACATTGCCTTTACTGTGAGTTGACTCAGAATATCATTGGCTATCTCCACTGACACTGTTACAGATAACCAGACACACACACATGCGCCATCGGCCTCCCATAAGGCATTTACCCCAGTCTTGTCACATAGCTCGTTCTGTGTGAGGATGTGCTTCTTGCCGTTGCACTGCATTAGGCTCATGAATTCCATGACCCATAATTCATAATTAGTCCCATCCATCTTGACAGTGGGTGTTGGACCTTTTAAGGCATCCAAGGATGGGACATCGACTTTGGAGTCGATTCTGTTGTCTGACATGATGATAACCTCAACGAAGACTGGAGATGTAGACAAGAGTGGATGCATCTACACAGACATATAAGAAGATGGTTGTGGGTGTAGACTCATACCACGTCTTCCATCCATTAGATGCCTTTCCGGGTAACTAGAGTAGTTTTAGATGATAAAACCACACCCTAGAAATCCAAATTCAGTCTGAACAGGAACCAAATCGCCCTTTTGGAGCGATTTTCAGATCCCAACGAGCGAAGAAGAGAACCTCTAGGGTCTTACACAGTGGTGGCAACGACTGCTGGAACCCCTAGGGCGGCGACGACAATCTCTGCGGTTGTTAGACCCCTCTAGGGTGGCGGCAACCTCAGGCTGCAGGTGCCGTCCAAGAAAGAGGGAGCAGAACGACAGGGGCGTTCGGCTACTGCTGAACCACATAGGAGACATGTCCCCTTAGGGGTTTGGTGGGGAGAGGCGGCTAGGGCACAAGCTCCGGTATAGGACTGTCATTCTGATACTATGTGGAAAGGAGAAAATAGAATTCTTACATTACAACTAAGGCGTCGGCTTAATAATAGTCCATGGAGACAAACTACTACGCGATATCAAAGCAGGTCTTCCTTCTCATGCTTTCCTAAAACCAGCAGAAATGGTAAAAACATCCTAGGCGTCAATCACTATTAGCTTCTATTTGGCTGCAACTGCAGCTTTTTCTTGAGTGAGACATCAGATCAGCGCTCGAAAACTCGCTCCCAAGGGCATTTTTGATAGTCGGGTGTGAGCGGAGTTGGTTCTTAGAATTGGACAGCATCCACAAGTCTAAACAGTTCAAGCTGATCCTCGTGCTATACACTCTGAGACTTTTGCCTCGTTGATGTTTATGTACCAGGCTTTTCTTTTCAGATTCCAGCATAGCTTATACCATATTCTCAAGAAACCTGCTAGTATGATGTTAAGCTTCAGCAAATGATGAAGGAACTCGGCAAAATGACCCCATCACTTCGGGAGAAGGGGTGCTCTCCCCTCCTCTGAGGTTGGGGGAAAGCGGCACAGGTCAGGGGGTAGCGACTGTTTATTAAAAACACAGGACTCTGCTAAGTGGTAACACGATGTATAGAGTCTGACACCTGCCCGGTGCTGGAAGGTCGGAAGGAGAAGTGTGATAAGCTTTGAATGTGACTATCCTCTATGTCTTCCTCTTCTAGTGAGTACTACTTTCTACACGTCTATAAATGGGGTCATCGTCTACGAAAGCGGTCAGCATCGTCTATGGTGGATCGGGTTCGACTAAAGTCTCTATGGTACTTTGAAATTCCCTCTCAGCCCTGAGCCTTCTTGGTCTGAAACTTTCCCCCCATAGGACCAGGTGCATCTGAGTCTCATTCCTCATTGCGGGTTTTGAAAAAGAAGAAAATGTTGCGGTGGAGAGTTCGAGCTGTTCGACGGTTCTTGCTTTCAAATCATGCCTGAGGTCATTGATCGAGTCGAGGCTTTCGAACCCTCGCCTAGGGTCATCAAAGTCTTCCTCATCTGCTGTCCGGAAATTGACTTTGGGATCCATAGGCAGGCACAGAGGATGGCTTTGGACCTAGAAGACCTGTCTCCCCGACTATCCCTGAGGTTCCTGAATAGGCAGCGATCGACTGGTCAGGGCGCCCCCTGACTGGGCCCGTGATCTCGTTTTCTCCACTTGCAGTTAGAGTCTAAATAGTGGGGTGCGCGAGGAAGAAAGTGGCAGACGGAACCAAGCAAATAGTCGTCTGGGAACGAAACGATTAATTACTATAAAAAAGCACTCTACCCTCACCCAGGTCCCCACACTTGGAATAGATGGTGGAGCGTAGGTGGCAAGCAGTTATATGTACCCGGTGCTTTACCCGTAGACGCTTCTCCAGCTCTCGCAAGAATGGGATGGGAGTCGTCCTCGGAGGGACTTCCCGAATGACCGTACCGAGGAATTCAACAGTACTCAAGAGGTCAAAGATGCTAGGACTCGGTAAAAAGGTGAAAGGAAAAACAGAAGAGGAAGCGGAGCATCAAAAGGTAACAAGTAGGTTCGTCTTGCTGCTTCTAGGCCTCACTATTCTTTAACCTGTACTACAATTAGGTTAGTCCGTTTTTAGAACCCACATATTAGTTGATTGTTGAAGGATTGAGAATCTCGAGCATGAGAGAGGCAGTCGACAGGCTAAGGCTCAGGGGGCCGATTGCCCTGCTTCCGCTCATTCACTTTCCAGTTCGGAAGTCTACCAAGGGTGTGAATTCCTTAAAGGAGGCCTTCCTTATCATCCGCCGAACCTCAATCCACAAATTCCAATACACGTGCTAGGAGATCTGGTCCCAATAAAATGAATTCCGGGGCGCCTTCTCATTGCTTTTGGGAGGGATCTCCCCCTCCCCGCTTATCAGAGCTGTTTGGGTATCAAAAAAAGTGGTTTTCTTCTGTTTATATACATCCTTTATTATCCATCATTGCCCACCTTTTTTCCAGGTCTAAAGTCTACATATTCAGATTTTGCAGGAAGTCACCCCCCTAGCATTAGGAGCTGCTGAGTGCGTCATATCGCGATATATAGTAGCTGAAAACCCGAATCCGAGGAGGTGAGCTCGGACGCTCTGAAAACCCGAATCCGAGGAGGTGAGCGAGTCGTCTTCTCCCGCTCATTGAGGAGATGAGCGCTCGTACCTCGCTCTTCTGAGGAGGTGAGCGACTCTTCTTCCTCGCCTTATTAAAAAGTAGCTTCCCGCCTCACAACTCCCCCGGAAGCGCAGGTTGGCTTGGTACGCTCTCCGGTGAGAGTACGGAAAACTCAGTACGGTGCCGCTCGTACAATCTTCTTCGCGTTATTGAGAAAGGGAAGCATATATATTGACGCAACTATACGTACAGCTCCTGCCCCAGACACCTATGAGGGTGCATAGCACAGGAAGCTACATATGGGATGGGGGGCTCGTGTCCGCCAACACAGGATAACAGAAGTACGGAGTCTAGAAGCATGAAACTTTCTCATTAATTCGCACCCTCAAAAGTGCTTGACTTTCTCACCCTATTGTATATGTCTTTATCAAATATTAATGTGCTTGTAATCTTGAAATGTGAGACCATGGCTCTCTTATATAGGAGAAAAGCCCTATGGGTAAAATACATAAAGGAGACAGAGAAAATAAGAAATACGAATGGAGAACAGATAAAAACAATTATCTCAACACCAACCATGGTAATGAAGAGCTGTGATACTGATAATCAGACTATGCATTGCCATAAGATCATCTACATCCTGTCACACCCGAATAAATCATCGGTGGAAGTAAAAATTTTGTAAGGTGTAGAGTAAATTGTATTTTGAACTTAGAACAATAAATTTTTTGCAAGGTGTAGAGTAAATTGTTTTTTGAACTTAAAGCAGTATGAACTTCCGAAGGATCATATGAGTTTGCAGTGGGAGATCTTTTGGATAAAAGCTTATCATCATGCATGATAGTAACATGTAAAGGTAGACTTAAACATGATAGACTATGGCCATATTTAGTGCCTCCTTTATAACGGACGCGGAATAAATTGTTTGTTCAAAGATTGGGACACACATAAACATAGTACTGATACCCAACACAACACTTGTACCCTTTCTTACTTTTGGAATACGCAATAGAGACACATTTGACTACACAAGTAAATCTATTCCCAACATGAAATTTATGAATGAAGGCTTTACAACCAAAAAATCCATAAAGGAAGCATAAAAGGTTCCTCACTTTTAGAGAGTAAGAAGGATGGGGTTGGCCCACTTATAACTGATGAAGGTTCCTGATTTAGAATAACATCTCCTTAAAATATTTCAAGGACCTTCATATGAGTAAGACGAGTGCGAACTAATCCAGGAGACAACAAAGTTTCATTCCTGCCACCTAGTTATGCTTGTGAGGTGAGTGGACGTGAAGTCTGATATAAGGTATCCTTAGCCACGAAGAAGCTTGTCAAGTTATGCTGAACAATCTCAAGAGCATTGTTGGATCTTGAATCTGAAAATTTTAGTGCCCATATAAAAGAATATTTTTATAAACTCAAAAAGGACTTGAAAATATTATTAATTTTGGACAATTAATTAAATGCACACAAGAATATCTTCTATAATCATGGGGTTGCGCTTGTACGTGTTTCCCCCTCTTGTTTAAAAAAACTTCTATAATCATCAACAAAAACACAAAATACATATGACCATATATATTATGAAAAGGACAGGGTTTCTAAATGCGTTAATGGATTAAAACAAAAGGTGTAGAATGACGAGGCTCTATCCTATGAAGAAAAGATGCTTCGTGATGTTTGACAAACTAATAATTTACACCTAAAGGTCTTCAACAAAGTTAGTTTAGGGAACTATTGAGAGAGAGAGAGAGCTTTGGTGGAGAAGTAAGATATGCATCGTTTGGATGTGTTGAAAATAGCAAAATAAAATGCTTGCTCAAATCCGTGTTGAAAGATTTGACTATTGTTTATGATGGCTATCGACTACCTAACGCAACCCCCACAAGGAGGGGATTTGAACCCTGGTCTTTTGGGTGGTAGGAACATTGCACTACCACCATGAAAATAGCAAATTAATCGGCGAAGCCTTCTCCCACTATAAGTAGGGTCAGCTACATGGATTCTTGCTCAAATCCATGTTGAAAGATTCGACTATTTTTTATGTTGGCTGGCGACTACCTAATTCAACCCCCACAAGGGGGATTTGAACCTTGGTGTTTTGGGTGGTAGGCACACTGCACTAGCACCAGATCATTTAAGTGGGTACATGAAATAGCAAAATGCTTATAAAAAATTTACTGGACAACTAAGTTCAGAACATAATCTATACATAGATTGTAAGTTCAAAGGAAAGTCAGGAGCACATATAATGGCAGGCTCGAGTCGGGGAGAGAACTCCACACTGTCGAGTGCCGGTGAAAATAATAGATCAATGGACACCATTAGCTAATCATATGAACTTCACATGTAAGGATTGTTTTTTTTGTAAGTCTAAAAGATAGGGGGAAACACTCGGTGGTGTCCGCCCCAAACTTTATTTAGCTAATCATACGAACTTCACATGTAAGGATTGTTGTGATGAGGTCAGGAGACTACCTTCTTTAGTCAAATGCATATGTGCATATGTAGAAACAAAATTGGGTTTGGTACCTGAGATAGTAGCCAGGCTAGCAGCAGATGCATAGTTAGAAGGAGAAGGAGCATGAGAGCTTTGTCATAGCTGCATTTGTTGGGAGTAGTCAGTAGCGGAGAATTGAATAGTCTGACTAGACTGCCCATGATTTTCTATTATATATGTAGTAGAAGATTAGTCATGCTCAGTTGAGGACAAATTGGCGTGAGGTCTCCAAGCATCGTTCATTGATTGGTTTTGTTGCAATCAATGCTGGTAGGATAGCTATGTCCGCATCCATGGCTAGACTCGATGCCTTTACCTACATGAGAATGAATGCGACCACCACGTTTGGATAATGTAGGAAAAGCAAATTTCTTTACAATTTGGTCATGGCTAGATTGCCCAAGAGAAGACTCAAGTTGATGTAGACATCTAAATATCAACTTGATCGAAAATATTGAACCAAAGATGAGAAATTCATCCTTCACTGTTTGATAGCAAGAATGCAATCCAACAAAAAACCTTTACACTTGCCGCTTTGGTCGCTCTGCTCCTCGTTGTGCTAGGCATAACAATTCAGAAGTCTACCTTCCCTAGTCAAATGCATAGGTGCATATGTAGAAACAGAATTGATTACTGTTGCTAAGATGGTAGCTAGACTAGAAGTAGGTGCATAACCAAAAGGAGCATGAGAGCTTTGCAACAACTGCAAGAGTTGAGAGAAGTCATTAGCAGAGAGTTGAACAGTCTAACTAGAGTGTCCGTCGTATTTTTTTCATCTTTGTAGTAGCATAATCGACATACTCAAGAGAGGCCAGACTAGCATAGTGGTCTTCCAAACATCGTCCAAAACCTACGTGATGAATGATTGGACATGTTGCAATGAATACATGGAGGATAGTTGCGGTCACAACTAGAACTAGAGTCACAACCTCGATCACCTCGAGAATCATTACGATTACATGTACATACAACGTAAAAGGAACAACGTTCTCCACAGTCTAAACATAGCTAGATTACCCAAGAAAAGTCTTAAGTTGCTATAGACGTCCAAATATCACTTCGAATAATTACTGAATCAGAGACGAGGAATCGATCCTTCATTATCTGATAGCGAAGTTGCTATTCTGTAAGAAAACCATATACTTACCACTTTGATCACTTTGTGGCCCGTTGTATTGGGCATAGTAAGCACGCTAAAAGATGGCCCACTCATAGATATTGATGATATGTAGATAATATCAATAAGAGAGAAATCACCTTCAGAGATGGATCAAATTTGTATATAAATGGTGAGGCGATATTTTTTCGTCTACTAAGAGTAGGTTTGAACTAATTTATCCCTCATATCCTTGGTCATCTACTTATATAGGAGATTAGTAGTGATACATGGCTCAACAGTATTGTTTATTCATGTTGTGTTATGGTATTTGTCATGCAACCAAGAATTTTTCCCTTGTGTGTCACCTTGAGTGCCTTCTCAGAATGTTTGCTCTGTTCTAACCGTCAATGAACACCTTGAATGCTCGAGACCATTGTATATGGTTTCAACACCCTTGAGTTTAGTAGAAGTCCCTTGTACCAAAATAAATGAGGTAGACATTAGAGGTTTCATCTCGTTAGATAGAAAAGGAGAAAACAAATAGCCTAGTGATTCATGCTAGGGGTGCACATGGATCGGATTGGATCGGATTTTGGCTTAATCCATATCCAATCCACACATAACGGATTTTTGATTTTTCCAGTCCAATCCAATCCATTAAACATGCAAATCCAATCCAATCCAATCCACCGGATTACGGATTGGATCAGATTGGTTCGGATTTTTAATGCTCACCTAATCTATGATTAAGTTTGTAGCATAGTCGAACTCGACGTTCGAATCATGGTTCTAAATTTGAGATTATGTATAAATGTAAAGAAAAGAATAGTTAGTTTTTGGAAAGCAGTTTGACTTAATTTTTTAAAAAAGCAAAAACATATATGCTTGTTATGAATTTATTACAACCGATCATTGTATAACTAAATAAAAATAACATACTTGTGATCTGTAGAAATCATAAAAGAATCATATTGACTATGAATAAAATTGCAAGTTTGTATATATCAAATAGAAACTACAACTAGATAACTACGCATGCGCAAGGAAGACCTGACTGCGCATGCGCACAATTAGGACAAGGACAACATCCGGCGGAGATATGTGTGCACATGAGGGTGGAGATGTGTGTGGCGCAGGTGAGTGTTTTATTTGTAATGGGTCCCGAGTGGGTTTAGGTTTATGTATTATTATTTTTAGAAGTTTGTTTCGTTTGAAAATTGGAAGGGCCTAAAGGACATTGCGGGTAGGTGTTACTTTTATCTAAACCAACTAGTAGGGTGAGATAAGGGGTTTTCCAGCAAGTTGTGTGTAGTAAAACTTGAATTGGAATAGGTTTTAGTTATAAAGAGACTAGCTTGGATATTTACACATAGCTTTCAAATAAAATGTAATATATAATATGCTTTATTGAGAATAAATAAAGTAGTATATATTATTATTTATTAACGGATTAACGGATTAGATCGGATTGGATTTTGATAATAATCCGATCCAATCCATAAATGAACGGATTTGTAAAATTCCAATCCGATCCGATCCATTAAACTTATAAATCCAAACCGATCCAATCCAATGACAACGGATTGGATCGGATTACGGATTTTATCCGATCCATGTGCACCCCTAATTCATGCAAATATAGAGAAGATGGTGGCGGTGCCCGAGTTGCAATGAAGCAACGTCTGCTAGGGAGCGATGGTGACAACGAAGGAGGCGACTATAAGGTCGTTGGGCGGTGATTATGAGGTTGCCAAGGCGGTGGCAACATGACTGATAGGTGTGCATAGAGGCTTGGAGTAGCGGGGCTAGGGTTTAGGGCAAGAGATGCTTGGAACTCTGACCTTGGGCCATTGATACCATGTGGAAAACAACGGGATGGAAAATGATGGGTTTTATTGAAGGGTAGGGTTTCTTATATAGCGTGAAAGCCTAAAACTCTAAATATGTTGAAAGTACGAAGAAATCCTCAGCAAAACTTCAAAAATATATGCTCAAAATAGAAATCATTAAATGTCTAAAATCTCATGAAAAAATACATGTAATATGCATTATTTCTCATTCATTATAAAAATATACAAGATATCAGAAAAGCATTTTTAACCTAAAAAATAAAAAAGAACAAAAGGATAAAAGAAAGGAATATTGCAAGGTGGGGGGACTCGGGTTTAGGACATGAAAGGCCCAAAGAACTCTTTATCAAGGATCGTCGCTCTATTGGCTTAAAAAAAGGATCGTCGCTCTAAAACCGCATGGAATATCATGGAATGGAATGAGATGAATTTTATTGAAGGGGTAGGGTTTTTTATATAACATAAGATCGTACAATCTAAAAGGTGAAAAATATAGATGTCATTAACAAACTTCTAAAAATAGATATTGTAAAATACTAAACATCAAAATTAGAAATCATCAATATGTCTAAAGTCTTCTATAAATTAAAGTATGCATTACTTCTCATTCATTACAAAAACATACAAAATAATAAAAATACATTTTAATTACAGAATCCATAGTATGCAGAATAAAAGAAGAAAAATAACAGAAGGTTGTAATTATGTACACGTCGAGTATGGAGAGATGGAGCATAAAACAAGAAAAATCACAATAAGAACTCCTTTTGTAGATAATTCTACTTAGAATACTGATTTATACATTGTATAAAATTCATTTCTTTATTCAGAAACGTGTAAATATTTCCCAGAAAATTTTCATTAATGTGTAGATATCAATTAACATTAAATATAAAAACAAAATAAAAAATTGCAAAAACACTCTGATCCCTGATATCTTCACACATATATACCCAGTTCTTTTATGCCTATCTAGTAGCTTCCCTGCATGATACCACAAATATACATTTTGTTTGAATAACAGGTTTTTTGAGTTGCAATGGCAAAGCCTTGGAATCGAAGAAATAAAACTCGAGAAATATGTGTTTTTGGCTTTCTGATTAGGCATTGTCCGTCCCAGAAACTGCACTTGCCTTGTCAAATGAAGTGAATAAACTGGCGAGGTCATTTTCAAACCTTTTTTTGCTTTACTTGTAAACAAGAATTGCAAATGTTGGGCTTACACCTATACAGTGTACACCCTTTTTTCTTCCAAAAAAATGAGTTACAGAGATCGGGAAAATCGGCAAAATTATGCTTAATGAATAAAGTCAGGTTAATGCCTAAACGATGGATCATTTTGCAGCAAATCAGAAGCATAGCGAATTGTGGAGACGGTATGGTCAAAGTCCTCAGACCTGTTTGTTTTGATGAATTGTATTTGCAACGCAATTGGTGAAGGGATAGAAAGGATGATTGTCGTAAAAAAATAAGTTATTGGAACTATATGTAACCATCAACGAAATATGTTTCAATTATGTCAACATATGACGCTCTGAACTAACAAGAGATCGACTGTTAGTATTTACATTATTCTAAAGAAGGGCGTCCTTGTCCTTGATCGTTGGAGATGAAACAGAGTGCTCCTTGATGAAATCACATGCAACTAAGATCAACCATTTGACCTTTTTAGCGTATCTATAAAGAAAATATGTGGAACGCATACTATGCTCATGCTCACAATTATAAGAATATAGGATGAACTTAAATTGTGAGTTGGGAAATACTGATATATGCATGTATGATGAACTAAGTAATGCACTGGAAAATACAAAATATGCAAGTGGTAAGTTGAACCAGATGGACTCCAAATAATAATGATCAGATAGATGCAAAGAGTGCAACTGAAACTACATGCAACATACACCAACCCTGATTATAACATTATGCAACATTATGAAATAATGAGTAACTGAAACTATATGCAACATACAACAACCCTGATTATAACATCGTGCAACATTATGAAATAATGAGTGAGCAGCTGCAGCTATTTGCACACTATCAACGAGATGATTGTTATTTGTGGCTGGAAGTTCCAAAACTGGGAATCATGGGAGCAATGTACATATATGGAGAGTGGGAGAACATTAGTTTAATTGGGGAACAATGTTGGATCTTTTCTTAGGAAGAATTTTTTAATATGTTTCTTTAGAAAGGAAGACCAGTGTTCGAATCCCCCTCATGGGGGTTGTGTTAGGTAGTCAACAATCGGTATAAAAAATAACTGAATCTTTCAACATGGATTTGAGTAAGAATCCGTATAACCGATCCTACTTATAGTGGGAGAAGGCAAATTGAGCAAGAATTCATGTAACTGATACTACTTATAGCAGGAGAAGGCTTTGCCATTTAGAAAAGAAGATAAGTTTCTTAATTATTATTATTTTAAGGATTAGAAAAACTTCAAACCAATTATAACCCTAAAAATGAAGATCCTACCCCACAGTTTTATTCATGAGGACTTTTAAAGTCAAGGTCGAAAGAGGATCTTTGAATATTTTTTCCCTTTTCCCATTGTAAGTTCGTATTCAGCAGGGAGACAATGGTCTCACGGAGGAGGATTAGGGAGCAGAGCATGTCATCTCCATACTGTGGTTGAGGAGGATAAACTACGAGAAGCTGAGTGGAGGCAAATATTGAAGCAAAAATGGATAAAGGAGAGTGTTGAAAATAAAAATTGCGGAAGCGGAAATCTGAACAAGAAAATAAAAATTTGAAACATTGAACACTTGGGATTTTACGTAGAACCCTTCTCCCCAAGGTGCGGGATGAAATCACGGAGAAGACTGCAAAGGGCTAGATCTTTTATTGAAGTTTCTCGTCTGATACAATGGGTGTGAGGTTTCTTATGTAGACCACATTGACTCTCCAAGTCACGCGAACAACCGATGTGGGACTAAACATAAGAGGATATGGTAATTGGACCCTGGGGGGGTCCAATTACCCACATACACAATGGACACATACTCCAACACTCCTCCTCAAGTTGGAGCATTTAATATTCTGCTTGGACTTATAGAAAGAAATCTCAAACTCACAATACAAGGTATTGCAGACAATATCAACTCAACGTATACTCTACTATCGGTTGCAGTCGAGGACGTTGCTTTTCATGCCATGCTAGTGAGGAGGAACTAAAGGGTTGGAGTGTGAGTTGAACTAGGTTTCCTAATTGGAGAACACGTGCTCTGTACTGCACCTGCCAGGGTCACTAAAATTAGAATGAGTCTCCACCTGGAGAACTCTAGCCTGCAACTACTCCATCTCTCTGAAGGCTCGAAATAGAAAAAGGTCGTGGAAACATCCTCGTTGGAGTCTACGGTCGCTAGAGAATGGAGTCTGAAAGTCTCCTTGTCAGAAAACTGGGTCTCTCCCATACTGGCTCAGAGATGGGATCTCTACTCTGGAGTCCCTATGAAATCACATGAAAACCCTAACTTACAATGACTTAGAGAATGGGATCTCTACTTTGGTGTCCCTATGGATCACATGAAAACTCTGAGCCGACCAAATCAAAGATGGTGACCTCTCAACTGGTCGCGAACATGTGACAATCAAATTGTAGACTCTGACTCCGAACAAATATGAACGTCGAGTCCGAATCTGACAATATGTAGAGTATGACAATTGGCATGGCATTTGGACTGGAGAATCTGAATATGAGCCATAGAACTCTACACAATACCCCCCTTTCTCCCATGCTGGTCGGGAAAAAATGACGTCGATCAAGTTGGGAGAAGACTAGAATATGTGGAAAGCATGCTAAATTTTTTTCTGGCTATTTCTCTCTTTTTTTAATAGTTGTCTCATCTCTTTTTTTCAAAATATTATTTTTTCCACGTACGGTTTTCTCCTTTTTCGTATGCTTGCCTTTAAATAAAACTCGTGGCCAAATTTGGGCCAAAGATATAGCTCAACCCAATTGGGCTTACAAAACTGCCCCCCCTTCCAATTTTTAAACTCTCAGTCAACGCAATTAGGCCTGGAATAAAATTGCACTCATCTCTTTTACAACTGCATTTGGGCCAAAAAAATTCCAAGTGAAATAGGCCCATTTATTCGGTAGCAGAGTTCCCTTCCTCCTCTTGGAAATAGGGTTCCACGATGGAACCCGATGCCGCCGACTATCGAGGTTTCGTGATGCTGGTGATGTAAGCTGAAGCGCGAGGCGGTTTGAGGCGTTTCTCCGAAATGTAAGGCGATGCGTAAGCCTCGAGGCGGTCAAAGCATTAGCCTCAATTTTTTTAAAAAATAAAATTAAGCAAAATGCATTAAAATATATATAATAATATTAAGTTTTGCCAAAAACATATTCAAAATCAATTTCACACTAGTAAATCGTCCAACATATAAGCGATGAAAGTATAGATGTTCAGAAAACTAATATTAGGCACACAATTGTTTCCTCTATTCACAACAAAGCATAATAATTATTCTACTCCATGTGTTTCTTTCAACCGTGCTTCTTCGTATATGTGATAACTATTTTAATAACAAACAAATAACAACTTCAAGTTGCAAACTTACAAGTAGTATAATAATTTTAGTACAATTCAAACACAATCATGTACGTTGTGTACAATAGAACTAGTATGTGTGGATGCAATATGACAAATTGAACATGATGTATACAAGATCATCGAGCTTCACTTGTTTCAAGAGATCTCTTATGTTTGTATGGACTATGGACATATTTATAGAAATATGCAAGGTTTAACATAGAAACAACAATACTACCAAAAAAATGTGTAATGTTTATGGTAAAACAAGGTCATGTGCAAAGCACATAACCTTTTTTTTAAAGACATGCGCATGAGGCTTACGCCTCCGCCTCGCCTCGACCGCCTCATACGCCTCACAGTACCCCGAGGCTTATGCCTCAGAACTTCTGGGTGAGGCTTAAGCCTCGAGGCGCTTTTTGTTAAAAAACGCCTTGAGGCTTACGCCTCACCGCCTCGAGGCGCGCTTTTTGAAACTAGGCAAGCTGTACGCATAATAGGGTGCGATTGTGGCAGAAGATAGTGAATCACCAAGGGAGCCTTCCTGCGAATGAGAGGCGATTCAATTTGGAGAGGCTTCAACTGATGCGACTTAGGGTTCCACTGCTAGATGTGACAGAAATTGCTGAATATAATTAGGTTTCTACCGTGAACCCTAATAGCCTTTTGGAATTTGATGTCCAACTTCAGATCATGTGTAGAATCAGGGTTTGAACCAGTCTGATAGTTGTTGGCGTCGACTTCAACTGCGCAGAATTAGGTTCCATCAGGAACCATATAACAAATCGAGTTGAATAGATCATAACGCGCGCTAACGTAGAATTAGCGTTTCAAAAAGAAACCCCAGAACTTGATCTTGAGCAATAATAAATCTGCACGAATTGATCTTCCAGAATTTTGTGACGGCTGAAAATTAAGGTTTCAAGAAACCCTAAAAATTGAAACTCAAACTTGAACGACCTTGAACAATACATGAACATGAATAAATAATCTTCAAAAACAATCAAGAATCGACCCGCTCTAATAACATGTCGAAAATAAACATTGCAGAAGCGGAAATCAGAACAAGAAAATAAAAATTTGAAACATTGAACACTATGGATTTTACGTGGAATCCTACTATTTAAAAAGCGAGATGAAAACACATGAGAAGGTCTCAAAGGGTCGGATCTTTTATTGAAGTTTCTCATCTGATACAATGTGTGTGGGGCTTCTTATATAGCTAATATTGACTCTCCAAGTCCCACGAATAACCAACGTGTGACTAAACATAAGAGGGTGTTAATTGAACCCTGGGGGGATCCAATTACCCACCTACACAATGGATGCATACTCCAACAGAGGGAAACATACACTAGATTTTTCCATGCCGTGGCTAGTGGTAGGTGTCATCGCAAGTATATACACTCGCTCTTGGTAGCTAAAGAACATGTTACTTGGGACATGAATGTGGGCAGTGTTGTGACATACGTTTTCAAGAGGATCAATAGACGAATACCTGAAGGGGTATGTGCTGGACAAGGAAGGAGTCTAGATGAATTTCTTCGGGTCAGGCTTAAGAGCTTACAAAGAACTTAATTGAGCAAGAGTTGCGGAAAGCTGTTTTTGACCTAAACGCAGATGATTCTCTTGATCCACATGGGTTTTATGTTTTATTCTTTAAAGAATTTTGGGAGGTGGTGAAGGACGAGGTATGGGCATGATGAACGAGTTTAGACTAGGCAATGCGGGTTTTGAGTTGGTGAACCACTCTTTCATTTTCATACTGCCGAAGGAGGGGGCACAAAGGATTGAAGATTATAGACCGATCGCAATGTCAAATGTGCTCTACCTTATCGTGGCAAAGGTCTTGGCTAAACGGAGGTTGATACTGGATTCCATTATCTTTCTTGATCAGTCTACTTTCATCTCAGGTAGGTAGTTGATGGACAATGTAGTTATGGATTCGGAAGCCATTGCAGACTGGAAGCAACGGAAGATTGAAGGGCTGATCTAGAAGGTTGATTTCTGTAAAGCGTATGATTGTATTGATTGTAAGTTCATATGGACGTCTCTCTACTGTAGCGGCTTCCCGCAGATCTGTATCGACTGGATGAAGAGATGTTTTACAACGACTTCGGCATCGGTTCTGGTAAACAGTAAGCCAGAGGGTGGATTCTTTTAGCCACAGAGGAGAATCAAGCAGGGGAAGCCGTTAGCTCCCGTTATTATTTGTCATAATGGCTGATGCATTTGCAATCATGACCAAGATGGCCTAGGTGAAAATCTTTGCAGAGGTTTCTCCAATGGGGACACCTCGATCCCAATTCTGCAGTATGCTGATGACATGATTTTTTTCATCGAGGGGGGACGCATGGAGTGTAGAGGCATTAAAGCTTTGAGTGATCTTTTTGGCGAAGTGTACGACCTTCAGGTGAATGGGAGGAAGTCCGCGTTTGTCCCCTTTAACTTGTCCAATGAGAAAGTGAGAGAGTGCGACTCGTCCTAGAGATACCGAGGGGGGCTTTGCCTATTTCTTATCTAGGACTACCTCTAGGATAAGGGGTAGATTATAGCAAGCTGGTTGGGTACCTTTTATGGATAAAATGGAGAAAAAGCTAGCCAGATGGAAGACGTCTTATTCCTCTAGGGGTGGGCGTCTTGTGATGGTGAAGGCGGTACTATCAGCCATACATATTTTCTCTCTCTACACGCCTGTTGCATGCTGGCGTTAGAAAGCGTCTTGAGACCTTGATGAGATGATTATTTTGGGCATTTGACAGATGCTTCTGGCATAAACCTTGTAGATTGGAACACAGTGACTCAAACCAAGGAGGATGACAGTCTGATATCTTGAGTTTGCTGGAGATGAATAAGGCTCTAATAGCCAAGTGGATCTTGTGGATTTGGGGGGAGTAGGATGACATTCTGGCTAAGTTAATTAGATCTATCTATGGAGTCACTACAGAGTTATCAATGCATCTCCAGGCGGTCGAGTCACCATCCACATATTGGAGAGGGATTTGTAGTATGTTACTGAGATTGCTCACTTCCTGAGGCCCATTGTAGAAGATGGTATTGGTTTGCAGTTTTGTACAGATGATTGGTAGGAGGAAGGGGCCCTGTGCGATCGATTTCCTTGACTTTTCGCTCTGGCAGAGGATAATGAAGTTAACCTATTGGATACTTGGTCAAACCGAGCTTGCTCTCCTACTTTCAAAGGAAATCTTTCTAAGAAGAGACCTGACGAATTTCTGCAGATGTTGAGTAGCGTCAGTATGGCAATGTTACCAACAAATGGTAGAGACGTGTGGATTTGGAGGGACAACCAGTTCTCGGTGAAAAAAATATATAAGGTGCTTTGTTCATCTGCGGTCTTTGAGGTTGGGATTTTCGCGCATAACTGTACGCGTATCTGGAGTTGGAAGGTGCCTTTGTGAATAAAAGTCTTCATTTGGCTATTAAGGAGAGGGCGTATCATGACTGGGAAAAGAAGAGCTCAGTGGTTCTGATGAATCTTAGATACATCATATAATATCTATATATTATCCTCTTAACTTAAACAAATTAATAAAAACCACAATTAATTCATTGTTATTAACTTCTATTAACTCTGTATATAATTAACAGTGTTCACGAAAGCGGTCCGAGCGACCGCATATGCGGCCGCATAAGCGTATGCGGTGCCCTCAGCGCACCGCTTTCCTGAAACCCCGCATTATGCGCCCTGTGCGCTTATGCGAGCCGCATATGCGGGCTATGTGGCTGCATATGCGGTCTGTGCGGCCGCATACCCATTATTTATTTATTTTTTATTTTTTTAATTTGTGCCATGTTTTGTTGTGTTATTTGTGCCATGTTTTCCTTACTTTTGCATGTATGCCAACCAAGCATTCCATGACCATTTATATCCATCGTCAAAGTAGTTGTACTGTGAGATTGGATTAAACACGCAAGAAAGAAAAAGAATAATATACTAATAATTTACGAAACTAATTTAGTCAACTAATAGTTATTATGAATGTAATATATTATATGTAAAGTTCTGTACTTTTGATGGAGGATCAATTATAAATATAACGACATAGATAAATGACATTATATTCAACAATAGAGGCATTTTGTGCGCTAACTTTTTTATTTTGTTGATTGTTGTCAATTATTTTGTGTGCTAACCGTTCTATTGAAGTATTGATATTTGATTGATAGAGATTATTTTGAACTCTATGAAAGTTATTTTTCTTAGATCTTCTGTTGGACCACAATTATACATAAATTTAGTTATGTTGTAGTCACTTTTGTATATATTTATTTATTTTTAAATAAAAAATTAGGAAACCGCGTAGAACCGCATATACCCCGCATATGCCCCCGCATACCGCTTAAGCGCTATTCAGTGACCTGTCCGAACGCATTCGCATACCGCTTTCCTGAACCTTGATAATTAACACTAAAACGCTAACCCTAATTTATGTGTTTATTTACTAACATTTTCTTTATTATTAAAAACCCATAAAATTTAGATTAAATACTGTATATATTTATCTTAACTTTAAAAAGAAATTAAAAATACAAAAAAATAACCAACCCACTAAAATACAGTATATTTACCGATTAAAAATACTACCAAAAATTGTGCTTTGTACATGTAGAGAAGTGAGACAAACGAGATATCTATTCCATAGGGCTAGGGTCTCTTATATAGAGAGAAAACCCTAGAGAGTACAGGAGGAAAAATACATAAATACCCCTGAGGGGTTACGGAACCCGAAGTGTTAAAGGTTACGGAACCCGAAGGGTTAAGGGTTATGGAACCCGAAAGGTTACAAATATAATTGTAATATAATAATTCTAATACTCCCCCTCAAGTTGGAGCATATCTGTCGATCATGCCCAACTTGGATACTAAGTACATTAGGCGATTCCTTGGAAGAGCCTTTGTGAGGATGTCTGCAAGTTGAAGTTCAGTGGCGATGTGTGGAGTGTTGTATTACGAATAAAATGGCAATCAACTTCAATGTGCTTTGTCCGCTCATGGAAAATTGGATTGGTGGCGATGTACATGGCAGACTTGTTGTTGCAATATAAGGGTACAGGAGTGGCGACTAACATGCTAAGTTCTGTTAGGAAAGAAACAAGCCATGTGATCTCACATGTGACCTGAGCCATTGCCATGTATTCTGTTTCATTTTACATCTGGATACCACTATCTGCTTCTTGCTTCGCCAAGTGACAAGGTTATCCCCAACAAACATGGTGTATCCTGTAGTGGATCAAGGTCCTCAGGAGAGCTAGCATAGTCAGAATCTGTATAGGCGGAGATATAGTGTACCTGAAGTACCTGAAGGCGGAGATATTCGGTAGGAGTGATAGCAAAGTTGGCTATTGTACCTGAAGGAGTGGCAAGAGAAGCAGTTGTAGTGTTACTAGTGTTGGTAGGCCCTGGAATCTGAAGGATCTGCATTAGGCGGGAGTAATCTGCATCATTAAGATGAACAGTCTTGCCATTGGAGGTTGCCGATGCTTCTTCCACATCATAGGCATCCTCATAAGCATTATTGGCGTGATAAGAAGGTACGCGAAACTTCTGCCAGCATCATTCAGTCGGGTGGTTCCACCTACCATAGTGAGTGCATGGGGCAGTAGAGTCTCGCCCACGACCACGACCAAAGTCACGACCTCGTCCAGGTTCCCGTCCACGACCACGACTTGGATCACGATCGCGTCCTCCTCGCAAGTCGTATCTGCCTCCTCACCCAGATGAGGCGATGTGTGCAAAGTTCTCTGTTGAAGGTAAGACGGGAGGCCGGGCAACAGATGTCTCGAGCTCCTCAAGTCAGCCAAAGATGGCCTTCGTTGTTGGCAGTGTGTCTGATATAAGAAATTGCTCCTTCGCTGCATAGTACCTAGAATGCAGGCTATCAAGGAAGCGGTATACCTGCCAGTCAGAACGCTCTTGTATCCGTTTGGTGCAACATGAGGGCTGGAATATTGCAAGCTCTTCATACAGAGTGGATAGATGCCTGTAGTACTCGATGAGGGTGGAATCACCCTGAGATGCCGACCATATTACAAGAAGAGTTTCCTCTGACCACCAATGAACATCATAAAAGATCGAGACCAGAGCATGTAATTTTCTGTGCCCTTGAGTTTGGTAGTAGTGCCTTGTGCCATAATATTCGTGGCCAAGGGCTTTGTCTCGGTAGAAGAAGGCGCCATGGTGGTCTTAAAATAGAAAGACGATCCTGTGATCAACTAAGGATGCATATACGAGCTAAAAAATGCCCTAAAACTCATGTTTGTCCTTGAAGAAGGGCTGAAAACCCTCAATGGATAGCATATATGGATTCTTGGAAGCGATCCGTGATGAGTTTTGGATCTCTAAAGAGTCCTACGGTACCCGTGGAGGGTAGCTGTGGGGCTGACGACCTTCGTAGGAGGTCCTGAATGCGCATGGTAGCGCTAGAAAGAGAGTTGCTGCACTGGAGGCGATTAGAGGGCCTTGCGCGGGGTCCTAATTCAGGGAAGAGTGCTCGCGCAGGCTTTTGCGAGGCTTGAAGGTGGCGGTGGGGATTTTAGGTTAGAACCCCGGTCTAGGATCGTTGCTCCGATACCATGTGGAGAAGAGAGACAAATGGGATATCTATTCCATGGGGTTAGGGTCTATTATATAGAGGGAAAACCCTAGAGAGTACAAGAGGAAAAATACATAAATACCCCTGAGGGGTTACAGAACCCGAAGAGTTAAAGGTTATGGAACCCGAAGGGTTAAGGGTTATGGAACCCGAAAGGTTACAAATATAATTGTAATATAATAATTCTAACAGTACAAATAACCTCTTTTGACTTTTTGTTCAACATGAAACTTGTAGATCTCATCGAGGTCTACAACTTTCATGTTTTGATTTTTTGTTAATTCGACCTCCTATTTCTTTTCGAATTTCTCCTTATTTTCTATTTTTTGAATAATCTGATTGGGCCACGTGACGCCCTCTGGACCGCCCACATGGTCCCTTCCTAGCGTTCCACCTAGCCTTTCCCTTGGCCGTTAGATCCGCTTCTACCTGCATCCATCACAGCCGTCCAATACCGTCGCTTCCACAACCGTCAGATCACTCCCTCTTGATCTGATCTCATCCACTCCTTTCCGCCTCTTCCTGAGCCGCATAATGCTTCCCCAACCACCGGCTCCAACTCCTCCACGTCACGTCCTAATGCTCCTCACCTTTGGATCTACTCGGATTCCATCTCCACGCTTTCCGCGCAATGCCCCACCGCTCGATTAGATTATTTGATCTGATCTCGCCTACTCGCCCGCGCCCGCTTCCCAGCCATCGAATCGCTTGATCCAACGATGGGGATCTTGTCACCTACCTCCAGCACCTTCCTTCACCAGTTGTTACAACTCGCTCCGTCCTCTCCCCCATCCCTCTCTAACGGCTATCTTCGACCCTCTTTCCACCAAATAACGCCACCCTCGCGAAGCCCTGAGATCCACCTTCTTCACGAATTCACTAATCCTTCAAGACCTATTTTCTAGGGCCATTAATCAGTCGTTTAAACTTCAACCACCATCTCATGTAATGCGGAGCTCCTCCACCTTAAATACCCCCACTCCGCCTCCATTTCTTCTCGTCCACCAATCCTAGGCATTAGCCCAGCTTACCCCGCCCCTCCGGTGACAATGGAGGGGCGGTTCGTCGAGGCAATGCCGACTATTCGCCTTGGTGTTGACCTACGACCACCATGGTCGTATTACGGTGCTCTTGGCAACCGTTCTGCCCCTGGTGCGGTCGGCTAGGTTGAGCAACGATTAAAGAGTCGATTCTACCCTATACCCAGACCACTTCATCCGCCATTCTCCTCTTCTATTCTCCAGGTATGTTTTATCATGTTTTTCTTGTGTTTTCTTAGATTTAATCACACACGTACACACCACCTCTACTCGATCAGACAACATCCAAAGCTTCGCTGGACTCCGATTTTCGTGGGCGGTCTTGATCACCTTCCCTTTTCCTCCACACCTCAATCCGCTATGCCCCTTTTCTCTGTCTCAAAGACGGAGGAACCCACCTGGGACCCTCAGCTTCTCCTTTCCCTAGTCCCTCATTTCGCTGGCAAACATCACACACACACTCGCTTCGGTTAAATCTAACGTTTGTAGGTCTTACTCGTCAATGGCTGGAGCTTTGCAAGAGTCTCCATTCAAGAGATTAACTTCCAGCGACCCTCTACTGCTCCGCCTCTCCAGTCATCACCGCACCTCCGCCTTGCTTCCATCCCTTTCGCCCGCACGCCAGCGATCTTCTCTGATCTTTGGAGGAGCTTGGGAAGCAAGGAGGAGCTCTAGTAAGTTCGTCGGAGCTCCGTTTACGCCACCAAGACACGGAGAAGGAGGTTCCTGGAGGTATAGATACCGTTGGATGGCACCCCTCCGGTGTCCATCCAACGACTTAGTTGCTGCCACGTTGCGCCACCGATCCTGCATGCTCGATAGACCTGAGCCACTCGCTCGAAGAGCCCTGGACCAGCCATGTGTCCACTCGAAGCTGCACCCCCTCGGAACCTCTCCTCACATGCCTCGCACGTGAGGGGGCAGGGTTATTTGCAGATACACCCCTGGACTCCCCCATAATTGCATCCAGGTCCCCAAATGCATGCCTCATGTGCGCACCTGGGGTATTTTACCAGGAGACCCTGCTTTTTTATGATAATTGCCAAAATGTCCCCGTGCACAAGGGAAAATTACAGGGAGGCTCCTCCGGCTTTTGGAAATTACATTTAAGCCCCTCCAAGGGCCTATTTGTAATTATTTATCCATTTATTTTCTTATTTTATTGTATTTATGTCCTTGTACTATTTATGTCATTTTGAGCATACGAACTCTGATTCAGTTGATTTTGGTCTCGTTTTGTTGCTAATTTTATGCTCTACCTACTTAATTAAAGGGGCTAATTCCTGATGATACATGATTTCTTTTGATCTCTAATTATTTGCCATTGATAGATAATTATTTTATTTTTAATGCTCAATTGTCACTGAAATCAACCCTTATTTTATTGCTCAATTATTTGACGATTTTCGAGCATAATTGTACGTAATTATCTCCTTGCATATCATTACATTGCATGGCATTATCTGGCATATTCCATTACATTTTAATTGCATAAATTCAAATAAAAATTACGTACATCATATCATTGTCTCTTCATCGTTTTGTTTGCATGATATATCTGCATATCCTTCTGTGTCATGCATCACATTTGCATATAAGACCTAGATTTAAAATTTAATCACTTATATTTAATCAATAATTTTCGATGAATAGACTAGGAGGCTCGTATCCATGTATTCGACCTTGGTACACTTACCAAGTAAAATAATTATCACATATTCGAAGTTGTGGTCTTTGTTGAATCGAAATCTGTCTCCTATACTACAATAATATGACCTTATTAAAGAGGCATTTTCACGGTTCATCAAATGGCACCGTTGCCGGAGACATGATCATCCTATTTGTTTATTGAATTTCGCTGTATTATTTTTGATGTGATTTTTTTCAGATATTAAGGTCTTTGCATTGTGCTTGTTCTTGCATTATTTGTTGATTATTTTTCTTGATATTTATCTGACAATTTTCTTTTGTGGCATGACCCATGGAGATTGAGGACGCTTGAGAACCATGGAGGCGTGGAGCGGGAGCTCCCGCTGCGAGGAGCCGCGGAAGAAATTCAGAAGGATTCAAGGAGTTTAGTCAGCATTCTGTTCATGCATCTGCTGTAAAAAAAGGAAAAAAGAAAGAAAAAAGGAAAAATGTATATCATTTGCATTCTAGCGGTCCTCGTTTGAGGGCTCGCATGTGTAATTATAGACATGAATCTTTACATGTGGTGTGTGAAGTCTCACCCCAGTCCGGGTGAGGCTCCACTTGAGTGTCGACCTAGGACCAGGCACACGGCTCTCAGACTTGACTCTATTCTTTATATTGTTTATGCTTGATCGTGGGTAGGACACACATTAAGAATATGGAGATCCGCATTATCTCCTTGATTCAATGAGACATACTAGACATCGATCTACTTAGCCAAACTCTACTCATTTCTTCATCGCTAATGTACACATGTTTTAGGATGCAGTTTTCATCAACTTGCATACATTTAGCGGTAAATTTAAATTCAGTCCTGCATATGCATGGAGAAGGCTAGAGGCACTGTAAGTATTTATCTCAAGCATGCGTCATGGTGTTCATGAATGCACTAGCTTTTCTCAATCTTCCCCCAATTTGTCACTTAAGGATATTAAAGGAAATTGGGACTGGCCGATATACGATGCTTATTTGACTCGTATTCACATTAACTTCAATGAGAACCTAAAGCTAAAACTGGAACTGATAATGCAAGTTGATGAAATAAAAAGAATAAAAAATTACTCTTGGATTATGGGCAAGGATGCAAAAAACGGTCTAAACGGTCGTTTAAACGACCGTTTAAACGCAAGCGGTGCCTGACCGCATCGTTTAATGAAAAACGGCCCATAAACGGCCAGTCCGCTTAAACGGCCTTAAACAACCTTTTAAACGGTCTTAAATGACCTTTTAAACGCATTGGTCTATTTTCTTCAAAGGATCACCATTATCCATGACTTTTATGTTGTCTATTTCGACATTTGACTATGAACTCTTGTTGTTTATGTTATCTATTTTGAAATTTGGATGAAACATTCCTTGAATTTGATAATATTTGATCTATATTGTGAATTTATGATTATATTTCTTATTTATTTATACTTTTTTTATTAATTATATATATGTAATATTTTTTATTAATTAAAAATGCAAAACCGCATAACCCGTTTAATTTCCGTTTAAACTCCCGCATACCGTTTAATCAGTAATCAGTGACCCTACTGACTGAATACCGCATACCGTTTTTTGCAACCTTGATTATGGGAGAGCAAACCTTGTCATTGTATGCAGACTGTTTTGAATGTTGAGAGGTGATGGCGTATCCCTAGGATAGTGCTCAAAACCTAGCCCTAAAACCCTGCGTAATGGACTTCAAATTTGTATGATCACCGATAAAATTGACAAGATAAATGACCATCACTTGTTGGTCTTCATGTGTGTGTTGGTAAATCATGGGGTATTGTCTGCTTGGTTGAGCTTGATTGTGTCTTCTCTCAACCCTCCCGTAACCCTAGATCTACTTCCCCCCTCCCCCCATCTCCATCAAACCATTTGTGTAAATTCACTTCACCCTCTAACCTTAACAGATCTTCGGTTCCCCAGCCTGAAATCCACATCCAAATACTTAGGCTACTTTTCAGCCTAAGTTTAGGGGGAACCTTGTACATAATTATGATTATTCACCTAGGGTCTCCCCATACTCATTGCATATCCATACTTAAGCTATTTTCAGCCTAAGTATAGGGGGGACCCGAGTCATTCATTCTTCCCTCTTCTTGTCTTCTTATAATTAGGTCATTTTGACCTAAGTATAGGGGGGTCATCTGAGTCAGTTCTGATATATCACCTTGTATTTGACCTGAGCCATGGCTTCATATCACTTTGCTCTATGAGGATATAGCAAAAGTTAAGTATAAGGGGTACACCGTATATATTGTATATATACTTTAGCCATAGCTCATATTCTGAAATTTTTGAAACTTTTTTGGGCTAGGGTTTAAGTATTCTTATGAACTGATTTTTGTAAAATTGTTTGAAAAATCGTTTCAAAATTGAGGGACTAACTTCTTGTAAATACAATTAGCCCTATTGAAAAAATCTCATAAAAATCTGAAAATTGAAATCTTTTCTTGAGCTGTGATTCTGACTACTAAGCTTAAAAATGAGTAGCCATTTCTCAGTGAGGGAACTACGGTCTCCTTTAGCAGAGTGGATGGTTAAAAGACAATGCGAATGACACTATCTTGAAGTAACATGGGTAGGCGTCTAACGGTCCGTACTTACACCCATACTGGCTGAAAATGGATGCAACTATTCATATGAGCTTGGGCCAGTCGAGACTAAAAAATCTCTAGAAAATTGCAAAAATCACAAATATCCGCTAACTTTGGAGTTGATGTATTCCTGACTCATTCACTATCACTCAAGGCTTGAGGAATTGAGGACACTTGATTTTTGAGATCTTGAGAGTCTGAGCTACCCATCCTTAGTCATTAGGGTTTTGAAACTTAATAATCCACACTTCCCTAGTTTGAAAGATTTGAGTGCTATATTGCACTCTTCATCTCTACCTTCTAAAGAATATGATCAACACACCACTCTCACAAGTGCATGATTGATGAGATGACTTGATTTATTACTTGAGGAACTGTGGCTGGAGATTTGAGTTTAGACCCGATTTAATGATACTCGAGGATGTGATAAAGTCAATAAAGGCTTCAAGAAACCTGAGTGTCAGCAAACCCTAGCCATTGTACGAACAAGTTCACATGCTATCTTTTGATATTTACCTATGTGCCGGGGTATGATGAAATTAAATAATTGTTGATTAGTGTGCGCCAACTCTTGGTAGAAGCAGTGTAGCTAACTAAACATTAATGAAATAAAATTCGAGAGAAGTTCTCTCATATAAAGAAAAACTCTATTGTTACAAGTAAAATTCAAAGAGCTTCCACCCAAGGCGAGCGCTCCCAAACATTTCAAAGTGTGCACTTGGACCAAAGTTATTAGGACCAAGGAGTCGGGCTAGCATCTAAAAAGAGCTTTGCACCGTATATTGATACAAGTCTGGGTGTCGAATGTATCTTAGATACTTAAAAGAGACACACCTCAGTGTACTCCCAGGAAAACAAGTGCAGATGACTCCGAACTCTCTTGACGGACACATTGATCAACAAACAAAAATATACATGTGTACCGTGTTGAGTAATAAGACACTCGAGAGGATCCTTGTTCCAATGTGAGGAAGAGAAGAAAATACACAATCCTATACCCCCAATCATCTGGCCTTGAATCTACACTTTCAAGTCTGACAAACCAATAAGATGATGTATTGAATGCAACAAAAGACTTGCTCGCTAGTGTTGAGGATCAGGTCTTGAGGAGAGTCTCCTGGACTTGAACCTTGGGTGACATCTCGACTCAACTCTCATGAATGCAGTACACTAAATGTCATATTCTTATATTATATGTACAAACATATAGTCTGATAATTAGAGAAGTTGGATTCCTTTTGACTAAAGTATGGTTGAGCTCAGAATTTTAGGATCACTTAAATTATGCGTATTCGATGAATTAAGCCGTGAAAATTCACATGCACTGTCAGGAATTAATCCGACTCCATTCTTTAGATGCACGAGGGTGAGCATACTTTAAGTATAGGGGGATGATGAAACTCAGAGCATCATATTAATATCTAAATATTATCCTCTTAACATAAACAGATCAATAAAAAGCACAATTAATTCATTGTTATTAACTTTTATTAACTCTGTGTATAATTAGCACTAAACCAGTAACACTAATTTATGTATTTATTTACTAACATTTTCCTTATTTTTATTTATTTTAAAAACCCCTAAAAATTAGATTAAATATTGTATATATTTATCTTGGCTTTAAAAAGAAATTAAAAGTAAAAAATAACAAACCCATTAAAATGCAGTATTTTTACCTTTTAAAAATACTACCAAAAATTATGCTTTTGTATAAATGACCTCTTTTGACTTTCTGTTCAACATGACGCTTGTAGATCTCATCGAGATCTACAACTTTCATGTTTTGACTTTTTGTTAATTTGACCTTCTACTATTTCGTTTTGAATTTCTCCTTATTTTCCGCTTAATATGATTGGGCCATGTGGCGCCCTCTGGGTCGTCCACGTGGCCCCTTCCTGGCGTTCCACCCAGCCTCTCCCTTGGCCATTTGATCCTCTTCTACCCGCATCCATCACAACCGTCCAATACCATCGCTTCCACAGCCGTCAGATCACTCTCTCTTGATTTGATCTCATCCACTCCTTTCCGCCTCTTCCTCAACCACATGATGCTTCCCCATCCATCGGCTCCAACTCCTCCACGTCACCTCCTAATGCTCCTCACCATTGGATCTACTCAGATTCCATATCCACCGTCGCTTTCCGCGCAATGCCCCACGCTCGATCAGATCATTTGATCTGATCTCGACCGCTCACCCGCGCCCGTTTCCCAGCCATCAGATCGCTTGATCCAATAACGGGGAGCCCGTCACCTACCTCCAGCACCTTCCTTCACCAGCTGTTACAACTCGCTCCGCCCGCTCCCCCATCCCTCTCTATTTACCTTCGACCCTCTTTCCACCAAGTAACGCTACCCTCACGAAGCCTTGAGATCCACCTTCTTCACTGACCCATTAATCCTTTAATACCTATCTTCTAGGGCCATTAATCAGTCGTTTAAACCTCCGCCACCATCACCTGTAACGCCGAGCTCCTCCACCTTAAATACCCCCGCTCTGCCTCCATTTCTTCCCGTCCACCAATCCCAGGCATTAGCCCAGCTTTCCCCCACCCCTCCGGTGACAGCAGAGGGGCGATTCGTCGAGGCAATGATAACTATTGGCCTGTGTTGGCCCACGGACACCATGACCGTGTCACGGTGCTCTTGGCAACCGTTGAGCCCCCTGGTCCGGCCGGCCAGGTTGAGCGATGACCGGAGGGTCGATTCGACCCTTAGCCTAGACCACTTCATCCGCCATTCTCCTCTTCAATCCTCTATGTATGTTTTATCATGTTTTTCTTGAGTTTTCTCTGATTTAATCACGCACGTACACACCACCTCCACTCGATCGGACAACATCCAAAGCTTCGCCGGACTACTCCGATCTTCGCGAGGGGTCTTGATCACCTTCCCTCTTCCCTACGCTTGCACCCCAGGTTGTTGCTGACTTTGTACAAATCCGGGCGCGCTACGGCGACGATGGACGACAAAGGGTGCTGCTTGTTGGTTTTTCCATCATCCAATCCTCTCGAATGAAATCGGAATGCAAACTGTTACCATAGTTGCTCCTAAGGCCCAATCCACTCTTGCTCGCTGCTATTAACGGGGTCTCGGTTTATTTCCCTTCCTTTAGCTACTCAGATGTTTCGGTTCGCTAAGTTTGAAAAGCCCAAAGAGCGCATACGGGACACGGAACTTGGATACGGTTTTCCGCACCTCGAACCGCCCCGTCCCGTTTCTCCGTCTCCAAGATGTAGGAACCCACCTGGGACCCTCACCTTCTGCCCCTAATTTCCCTCACAAACCTCACGCACACACTCGCTTCGGCTAAATCTAATGCTTGCAGGTCCTACGTGTCAATGGCTGGAGCTCTGCTAGAGGCTCCGCTCGAGAGCTTATCTTCCGGCGACCCTCTACCGCCCCGCCTCTCCAGTCATCACCTCACCTCCGCCTTGCTTCCATCTCCTTCGTCCGTACGCTAGTGACCTCTGATCTTCGGAGGAGCATGGGAAGCAAGGAGGAGCTCTGGCAAGGTCGTCGGAGCTCCGTTTGTGCCGCTAAGACACGGAGGTTCCTGGAGGTACAAATATCGTTGGATGGCATCTCTCCAGTGTCCATCCAACGGCTTAGCGGCTGCCACGTTGCATCGTCGATCCTGCATGCTCGATAGACCCGAGCCACTCGCCCGAAGCGCCCTGAACCAGCGACGTTTCCACCCGAAGCTGCCCCCCTTCGATCCTCACCCCGCATGTCTCGCGGATTCTCCCATAATTGCATCCAAGTCCCTAGGCGCGTGCCTCACGTGCGTGCCTGAGGTATTTTACAAGGAGACCTTGTCGGTTTATGATAATTGCCAACATGCCCCCGCGCATTAGGGAAAATTACAGGGAGACCCCTCCAGCTTTTGGAAATGACATCTAGGCCCCTCTAGGGGCCTATTTGTATTTATCCATTTATTTTCTTGTTTTTATTGCATTTATACCCTTGCACTATTTTTGTCATATCTTGAGCATAATAACTCTGATTCGGTTGATTTTGGTCTCGTTTTGTTGCCAATTTTATGCTCTACCTAATGGCATAATCTATTTCAAGATTTGACACTTAATTAAAGGTGCTAATTTCTGATGATATATGGTGTCTTTTGCTCTCTAATTATTTGCCATTAATAGATAATTGTTTTATTTTTAATGCTCAATTGTCACTGAAATCAACCCTTATTTTATTGCTCAATTATTTGCCGATTTTGGGGCATAATTGTACATAATTATATGCTTGCATATAATTGCATTGCATGTTATTATCTGGCATATTCCATTACATTTTAATTGCATAAATTCAAATAGAAATTGCATGCATCATATCACTGTGTCTTTGCATCGTTTTGTTTGCATGATATATCTGCATATCCTTCTGTGTCATGCATCACATTTGCGTATGAAGACCTAGATTTAGAATTTAATCTCTTATATTTAATCAATAATTTTCGATGAATAGAATAGGAGGCTCATGTTCCTATGTTCGACCTTCGTACACTTACCAAGTAAAATAATTGACACTATTTTCAAGTTGTGGTCTTTGCTGAATCGAAATATGTCTCATGTATTACAATAGTACGACCTTATTAAAGAGACATTTTCACAGTTCATCAGGTTCCCATGGGTGGATACAAGATGCCTACAATGTAAGGATGAAATAGAATACATTGATCATATACTTTTCAGGTGTGGAGAATCAAGACGACTATGGGAGGAGATGAGTTTACCAGGGGTATCCTTTGATCATGAAGAGTCTTTATGCGTTTCAACCGGTGATGGCTGGAGGGGATCAAAGGAGGGGAGGCAAAGAGTCATTGTCACCATCTGGGTTATCTGGTTTTGGTTGGCCAGAAATGGTGCTATCTTTAAGCATAAGTGCTTTTATTGTGAAAATGTGACGGCTCATGTTCGAGTGCTTCTGGAAGAGTGGTCTATGTGATTTGATGTAGCGTTGTATTTTTTGTATGATCATCTTTAATATAAAGACGGGCTAGGGTGTACATCTTCGTGGTGTACACTCCATACTTCCTAAAAAAACATCATTCAGCAAATCCTGTGTTGCTGTTAGGCGGCAATTGTCTTGGTCCCTCCATAACTATCCTGCATGCCTCTTCCCTGATGACATGCCACGTCAGCCTTTACTCCGTGACTCCAACACTGTACCACGCCTCACATTCTTCCAGCTGTCTTATCCTCTGCTTTTAGCCATACTTCTATGTCTGCCTTAAGCAACCTTCTCTTCCTTCCAAATGTGACTTCTGCCTTATTGGATCTGGAGGGGGTGGTACTAGAATGCCTTGCATTGTTAAGGAGATGTGGTACATTCACTGGACGATCCACTTGGTATGAGCAGGCGGAGTTGTGTTAATGACTGACCTATGTTTAGGAGTTCCTTCGGTTCAGTGGAGCTCCACTTGCAACGGGGAACAGGGATGATGAAGCATGAGGCTGTGATGCAAATGGGGGGGGGGGGTCATGACCCTGTTAGTTTCTCCGTCTCTTCAGTCTTCCTTTTTTTTGCACAGCTCATCGGTTGCGAATTTCTTTAAGTTTTGTTAACCATGAATTTTATCAATATTTTACCCTTAATGCCAAAGCATTATACTTTTTGTATACACAGCCATTATACTTCCAACTAATTGCCTACTTTGTTAAATTCAGGCTGCTGAGATCCTTTCCAAGGATGGTATCAGGGCTGAGGTATATATTTGGTTGACGTTAGATATTTCAAACCCAGGTTCTTTTATTTTAACTCAATTCTCCCTTCTCAGGTTATAAATCTCCGTTCTATCAGACCACTGGACAGAGAAACCATCAATGCATCTGTCCGGAAGACCAACAGATTAGTTACTGTTGAAGAAGGCTTTCCCCAGCACGGAATTGGGGCCGAGATTTGGTTAGCTTTCCTTCTAAATTATCACTGCCAGTCTAGCTTTGCTTACTCTACTCATGGATTCATGGTTGTGAAACAGTGCATCTGTTGTGGAGGAAAGCTTTGGTTATCTTGACGCACCTGTTGAGAGGATTGCTGGAGCAGATGTTCCGATGCCTTATGCAGTCAACCTTGAGAGGATGGCTGTTCCGCAGGTAACTTAAACTAGAAAATGTCTATACCAATTTTGGGACAACCACTACATATTTTATGGCCGTTCATGTGTCTTTTTGCTTGACCAATTGCCTTTTTATTTAGGTTGAGGATATTGTCCGGGCTGCTAAACGGGCATGCTATCGATCTGTCCCCATGGCTGCAGCTGCCTAGAAGAGTTGCAACTTTTTTCAAGCTATTTTTTTCTCTGGAAAGATATGTTCATGCAAGTTGATTCCGAGGTAACTCTTCCGTGGTTTGTCGGGAGGTGTATTCTGAATTTCACATGGGCGGATAAAGGCGTAGTTAGTGGGTTTTTTAAACAACAAACACATTTACTTGTTTCCTGTGCTGTGGGAAACTCATGTTATTCGTTGTTTTGGTAATAAATCCATATATTCTGCCTCTCATTAGGAGCTATCTATTTTTCCTATTCTTTGTGAGGTGGAAGCCTCAAGTAATAACGAGTAATATCGAGTTGTATCCTCCTAAACTTACAAATACACAGGCAGATAATATCAAAGAAATGCAAGGATTTGGTCATAGGGCTGCATCTGTTTGATTGTAAAATCATTTGTTATTCAAACAAAAAGGTTTGGTAAAGATATTGAATCTTCGTTATAAAATGAAAGGATTGCCTGATATTAAAAAATGTGTGAAGGGGGTGTGTGTAAGGTTGTTGGGAATTTGTATAGAGCCCTAGGTTTGGAGTATTTTGCATGAAGAGCCCTACTGGAACAGTCTCTCTGATGATCAAACCAACCAGTTCTGTTACGGCATGTGGGAGAGGAATTACACAGATGCTGTTGAAGTTAACTTAAAAATGGAAATGCAACAACAAACACAATTTATGTCTCAGTAAATGTATAGCGATCACAATGTGGCTCATCAGTAGTCATATGTGACCTGTAAGAGATGCGGTTGCATATCCTGTTTGTCATTGACAGCATGGGAGCTGAGTCTGTCCATTCATTCTGTTCATACTGGGAAGTCAGACTCGTAAAGACTTCGACAAACCATTAGTCCACCCGTCCAAACTCCATACTTTTGACTGATAGCGATCTTCTTGTCCGAGTAAGTTATGAGCTGAAGGCAACAGTGGAAAACGTTGAAAATGTGGTAGTAGTAGTCTCTGAGTAAGTTATGAGCTGAAGGCAGCATGGTTTGTTATGGCAGCCTAAAATTTATGATGCTGAATTTTCCAGGATAGGCCATATCTGAGGGAATATGTTGACTCATTATAGCCGTGCAAAAATTGTGATGCTGAATGTTGCAGGATATGTTATATCCGAGTGAGTTTGTTGACTCCTTGTAGCAGCCTAAAATTTACTCTACTGAATAGCTGCCAATGATAGGATAGGTTCTCAGTTCGAAAGTGAAAAAAAGAGAGGCCAAATAGGGTAATGTTTTTCCTATTAGCTTTTCAGAAGTTGCTATAGATAACTCTGGACTGTCTGGTGTTTTAGACGTGGAGATCTGAAAGGATATTCGTTCACTTGTATGCCTAAAGCTTCTGAACCGTATCAATACTATGCCAGCGGTTCCCTCTTCACCTCAACCAAGGTCTCCCCTAATTTGTACCAGGTGATTCCATTTCTATCCCTATCGGCGGAATCATGAACCAAACATTGCCAGGGATGGGACATGAGAGGGAAGGGAAGAGCATCCATCGAATAAATAGAGGCATTTACAGTAGAAAAGCTCATCTAGTGTGCATATGGAATTTGGATTGGGATCTCATGTCCGAGGCACTAAACGGGATTGTCAATCTCATTTGGACACTTAAGGTGTGGGTTTGAGTTGTAGTAGCAGGAAGGAGTGAAAGATCTCAATCTCCTCTTATCATCTTCCAGAGCTATTACTGCTATCCTTGGGTAGATGACTGGACGACTTTCCCATGTATAGTAATCGTTGATGATGCTTACCTTCCCCTGTACCGCCTGCTAATACAAAGTACTAGTCTGTTGTCTCCTTTTGTGCTCTGTCACACTAGAGGTCGGATGATGAAAATTTTAAAAAGATTACATATGTTTGGATTCATCAGTTTCAGTTGGAATGATGGCTTGATTTTGGTGTTCTTTGTGGCAATATTTTAGGGTAGTAATTGACTGAATACGGAGTGCAAGCACGCAGGTAGGCTCGGACATGGATCGCTTGTTCTAGTGTTCTGCCTCTAGACGGTTGGAGCTCACTACTACAACTTTTTATAAAGCATCTTTTTCATTATTGTATAACATCAAATCATACTTATGCATTTTCAGCTTAATTTTATCGATATTATCTATTTTTAAATTTTGTTTTGTTTTGCTATAAAAGGTGGCCTCACGAAAATAGAAAGGAAAAAGATGGAGAAATTTGGTGGAGGAAAAATATGGGGGAAACTAAAAATGGCAAAAAATGCATACATTTTTTCAATATGTTTTGTCATATTTAAGGGTGTTCGGTAGATGAATAAGGGATATGGATAAGGAGGGATAAGACTTTGTTTCTATGCGGTTGGATGGAGAGGATAAGGGGGAATAGGAAAAGATAAGAAGAAGTTATTTGCTATTCTCTATTCGGTAGGAGGGGAGATGAGGGATAAGTGGGTTATGTTAGATAAGATTATTAGATAAGTTGTAGTTATTTGTTTCATCAAAAAAAAGTTGTAGTTATTTGTATTGTTTCTGAGCGGGAGAGGCCTCTGATGGAGGAATCGTGAGTGAAATCTTATTCCTCACTTTAGCTTCAAGATCAAAATATTGACCGTCTATGGAGGAGGAAGAGGAATAAGGAGGGTATCCCTTCGCATTCCTCAAACAAAGAGCTCCTTAGGATTTGTCTGCTCTTGTCTTAATTGGGTGGGTGGGGGGGATGTAAATACACAAGTTTTATTGGGGTCGCAACATAATTTTAAAAAAAAAGCAGGAGAAAAAGTGTTTTTATAATGTTTAAAAAAGGGTCGTGAATAAAAAAAATTCTTCTCAGTTTATTTTCAATGATACATGTTAACATGGATGCTCAAAGGTTTTTCAGGGTTGTAATGTAATTATGAATACTGTAGGGGACATCGGTGTAATTGTAATAGTTTCCAGGGGCATATTTACGATCCACATCGTAGCTTATATTTCTTTTAAAAAAATAGTAGCTTATGCTTATTTCAAGTTTAGAGATCGTGAAATCACGTTTTATTGGAACGGAAATAGACTGTTTCTTACTAGTAATAAGTTATTAGTAATAAGTTATTTTGAGAAATTCGAATGGCATAGAGGAAGATATATAGATGAATATACATGGTGATATTTTTTTAAAAAAAATTTGTGGAAAATGAGGGTGGGGGCAGCCTCATTTTTTCCTATATATAACTAATCTTGTAAGAGCCAAAAACTATGAGAACAGTGAATTTGGACCACTAGATTCTGCTCATCTCTCGAGAGATGATAGAATCTAGTGGTTTGGAATCATTGCTCTCATGCTCTCCAGGTTTTGGCTCTCATAGGATCAACCCTCATATATATATATATATATATATATATATATATATATATATATATATATATAGGGGACCTTTCAAATGAGGTGGGGGCTTTTCTGAAATTGTAAAAGCCACTGCGAATTTAGTAAAAACTCTGTACAGTTTTGTAAAATATACAATGCACATTGTAAAAAAATGAATTTTGTAAAATATAGCATCTAAATTCAAATCAATATTTCCATCCATTATAATAATATTTTCATAAGTTTATTTCACTATAAATGTTGTGTTAATATTTATTATTATATGTATGAAACAAGAAATTTTAAAATATATTAAAAAGAAGCCTAAATTGAGGGTGGCTCACCATATATATGGTGAGGCCCCGCCTCATTTGAAGTTTCTCCTATATATATATATATATATATATATATATATATATATATATATATGGGTAAAATGGGGATGCCCCCAGGGAGTAGCCAACTTGGCTATCCCCCCTATTTTTCCCTCATTTTATTATTTTTTGGAAAATAAAAATTTGTATATTCATCATTATATCCCTCCCACATTTCATTAAAATTTCGTCAGAAACAGAGACTCCTAAGCCCTCCATCCAGACGTCATTTTTTTAACGGTCGCAGGATTTTTTAAATCGACCATGTTTGGATGGAGGCCGTAAGAGTCTCCGTTTCTGCCGAAATTTTAATAGAATGTGAGAGGGATATAATGATGAATATACAAATTTTTATTTTCCAAAAAAATAAAAAAATGAGTGGAAAATAGGGGTGGGAGTAGCCAAGTTGGCTACTCCATAGGGGCAGCCCCATTTACCTATATATATATATTTGTGAAAAATGGGGCTGCCCCCTAGGGGCAGCCATGGCTGTCCCCACCCCATTTTTTGCAATTTTTTTATTTTTTTTGGAAAAATATCACCATGTATATTCATTCCTATATCCCTCCTATATGCCATTCGAATTTCGTCAGAAATAGAGACTCTTACGGCCTCCATCCAAATGTCATTTTTTTAACGGTCGCAGGATTTTTTTAAACGACTATGTCTGGATGGAGGCCGTATGAGCCTCTGTTTCTGACGAAATTCAAATGGCATATAGGAGGGATATAGGGGTGAATATACATGATGATATTTTAAAAAAAAAGTAAAAAATTTGTCCAAAAATAGGGCGGGGCAGCCATGTTGGGGGCAGCCCCATCAACCCCTATATATATACATATATATATATATATATATATATATATATATATATATATATATATATGGGAAAAACGAAGCTGCACCTGGTGGTGCAACCAACTAGCTACACCCGGGCATTTTTCTCATTGATTTTTATTTTTTGAAGGAAATCTATGGATATTTACTTAGTTTATTGAGTGCAATATGTATTTCAAATTTCATGCAAAACAAACATTCCTAACATGTCCATCTAGATAGGGTCAATTTCAATAATTTTGAGACCGTTAAAATGTGATAGTCTTGATGGAGATGATAAAAGTGTTGAATTTAATTGAAATTGGTATGATATCATGGTGATATATGGTGATTTAAATCCCTCTAGGTTTCATTTCAAAAGCACACAAAATCAATGAAAAAATGGCCGGGTGCAGCTTCCCCAACCCATATATATATATATATATATATATATATATATATATATATATATATATATATATAGGGTCATATGTGGCTGCCCCCGCCTTATTTGGGAGAATTTTTTTATTTTTTTTGAAAAATAACACCATTTACATTCATCCCTATATCCCTCCTATATACCATTCGAATTTCGTCAGAAACAGAGACTCCTACGGCCTCCATCCGGACAGTAATTTTTTAACGGTAACAAGATTTTTTTAAATCGATACCATCGAGATGGAGGCCGTAGGAGTCTCTGTTTCTGACGAAATTCGAATGGCATGTAGGAGGGATATATGGACGAATATACATGGTTTTATTTTTCAAAAAAAATAAAAAAAATGCCGAAAAATGGGGCGGGGGCAGCCATGTTGGCTGCCCCCAGGGGGCAGCCCCATTTTTTCCATATATATATATATATATATATATATATATATATAGAGGAGTGATCCTGTGAGAGCCAAAACCTGTGAGAGCATGAGAGCATGCATTCTGGACCACATGATCCAACTAGGAGAGAGAAACCAGAATCATGTGGTCCACAATGCATGCTCTCATGCTCTCACATTTTTTTGCCCTCATAGGATCACTCCTCTCTCTCTCTCTCTCTCTCTCTCTCTATATATATATATATATATATATATATATATATGTATGTATGGAATTTATCCAGAGAGCCCTGTGCCCATTTGGGTTTTTTTGAGCACCCAATTGTAGCCGTCCATCTACAAGATTCAATCCCCAAAAAATAGGAACTAATTTTCGTATTGAAATAAAACAAATTCGGAAATTAAAACTTTTCTAAAAATAGCGTTACGTTTTTGGAAATTGCAAGGCACACGTATATGATTGCTAAAACTATCGATTCATTCCAACGTAAGGTACCTTTTTTCATTTCAACGCAAGAAGAGATGTATCTGATTCGTTTCATGATTTGATCGCTTATTTCTATCATAATTTCGTTGTTTTAATGATATTTTTGTTTTATTTCATCGTTTCATGATTTCATGATTTGATCGCTTACGAATTTCATATTTTTTATCGTAAGCAATATTCTTTCGAGAAGTATGATTGAAATATGAGAAAGTAATGTTCATAATATCAATTTTTATTCATTTTGATACATGATCTGTAGTAATAATTGATTTTATTATCGAATGTATTTTGCTTTCATATAATAAAAAGTTACAGTAAACACAGTTGTTATTTTTCATGCGTTAATTTGAAAATATATTGAGTTACTGATGTATTTACTTAATTTACTTATTAGATATTTTATATTACTATTGCTAACATAAATGTTACTTTTAATACATTACTTTGAAGATATGCTGAGTTACTGATGTATTTACTTAATTTACTTATAAGATATTTTATGTTACTAATGCTAACAGAATTGTTACTTTTTCATGTGTTACTTTGAAGATATACTGAGTTACTGCCCTTATAGTCATTATTACTGATGAAAATTCTACAAATTACCTGAGTAATTTAAATATTTACTTGTCCTTTGTTATTACTTACTGATATAGAAATAAAAGTTACTGATTTTTTGAGCAAAAATGAATCTACTTACTTTCGAAATAGTGAATTCTTACTTATATGAATTCCGAAGTTTATCTTACTGATCTCAATTCAGTAAGTTACTTAAGTAGCTCATCAAATTACTTATGCTTCACATTGAATTACTATTATAAATATAATTCATTACAAGTTACTTGTCATATAACATATGTTACTAACAATTCATTACAAGTTACTTGTCATTGAATGATTCTTACTGAAGCGAGTATATTGCTGAGTTACTTTTCTTTTTACAATTCTTACTATTCACGGATATAAAATAGTACTGAAGCAAGTATCTTCCTGAAACGTTACTGAAAATTTGTAAGTAATGTGTATTCTTTTCCAATTTCTTGATATTTTAATATTTTTAAATGGTCAATTAACTTATTATTTCTTGCAGAACAATACAACAATTTGGTGTCTTAAAGAAGTTGTTATGCCGACGAGCGAGAGCAAAACGACATCATCTAAATGGACTATAAGACAGCAATTGAAATTTAGATGTTCATCATATAACAATAATTAAGTAATTTATGTGTGGCTTTCAGTAACACTTGACGTATTACAAGTAATTAAATGGGCTACAAAAGCAAAGAAGATGTTATTCGATAGTAATTCAAAACAAAGAATACAACAAGTAAGATATATAGAAGCATCAGTAACATGTAATAAATTATAGGTAAAAGAGGATAATGGAATAAGTAAGTTAGAATAAGTATAAAAAACCACGTGACAAGTAACTTATGTATTGCTATAAGTAACACTCGGGCATTATTGTAATTAAAAATGTTATATAAGTAAATAAGAGGCGCTTAAGTAAGACTCAAAGTATTAAGTAACTATAACATTAGTAACAATCAAAATGACTTCAGTAAAACAGACATTGTAATCAGTACTTATTGTATGGACACTAGTAATTTACATACTTAATTAGTGTTCTCACAACAATAATAACTTGAGAACTGAATATGTATTACTTGAGTAACATGAATGAATTACTGATCCCTGTACAATGTAATATTACAGGTGTAAAATACTTACAATTGTTTTAGTATTACTGATCTCGCAACATATAATTACTTAAGTACATTATGTACGTTACTGATCAAATGTACAATGATTATTTCTTCGGTACGAAATTAATGATTTGAATGTATCTTTCCAAAACCGTCTTCCTTTTTTTAAGGACTCGATATAATTGGAAATATAAAAGGCTCAAACGTATTAAATCCTTCCAAAACCGTGCTCCTTCGAATAGGCAACCATTCAAATGGAAATACATGTGGCCAGCCACGTTTGTTGCTCACCGCAACTCAAATAGGCACATGGCTCTCTGGATAAGCCCTCTATATATATGGCCCTTCCATTGAGGTGGGTCTTTCCTGAAATTCAAAAAGCCACTGCCAAATTTGTAAACTGTGTAACATTTTTGTAAATTTAAACTGCACATTGTAAAATAATGATGATAATACAATTTTGTAAAATATATCATCCATATTGTAACAAATATTTTTTGTCAAATATACTAATATTTTGAAAAATCTTTCATGATATACATATTATGTTAATCTTTATTATTAAATTTATGGAGTTAGAAATTGTAAAACAAATAGAAAAAATACCTAAATTGACGTGGCTTTCTGTGCATCCAGGAAAGGTCCACCTTATTGGAATATATATATGTGTGTGGGAAAAATGTGTATCCCTATATGGGAAAAATACACACACACACAAACAAACAAACACACACACACACACACACACACACACACACGCACGCACGCACGCACGCACGCACGCACGCACGCACGCGCACACACACACACACATATAAATATATATATATATATAGAGAGAGAGAGAGAGGAGTGATCCAATGAGAGTCAAAACCTGTGGGAGCATGAGGGCATGCATTCTGGACCACTAGATTCAACAAGGAGAGAGAAGATCAGGAGAGAGAAGACAGAATCTAGTGGTCCAGAATGCTTGCTCTAATTCTCTCACATTTTTTGCTCTCACAAGATCACTCACACACACACACACACACACACACACACACACACACACACACACACACACACACATATATATATATAGGGGGAAATGGGGCTGCCCCCACCCCATTTTTTGCAAAATTTTTTTATTTTTTTGGAGAAATGTCAACATGTATATTCATCCCTAAATCCCTCCTATATGTCATTCGAATTTCGTCAGAAACAGAGACTCCTACGGCCTCCATCCAGACGTCATTTTTTTAATGGTCGCAGGATTGTTTAAATCGACCTTGTCTAGATGGAGGCCGTAGGAGTCTCTGTTTCTGACGAAATTCGAATGACATATAGGAGGGATATATAGGTGAATATACATGGCGATATTTTTCATAAAAAAATAAAAAAAATGGCCTAAAAATGGGGCGGGGCAGCCATGTTGGCTGCCCCCTGGGGGCAGCCCCATCAACCCCATATTATATATATATATATATATATAGAGAGAGAGAGAGAGAGAGAGAGAGAGAGAGGGAATAGGGAAGTTGCTGCAAGCAGCAACCAACTTGGCTGCTCACCCGATCTGGACCGTTCATCGCGGTTCATATCAGCCGTCGGTTCAAAGATGCAATCCTGGGTTTCCCCCTCCCCCTCCCAATCTCGCACCCTACCCTCTCCAGTCCCCACTCGACGCCCGCCCCCTCCCAATCTCGCACCCTACCCAACCCGACGCCCGCCCGCCCACCCTTCTCTCCCCATCTCGCACCCTACCTCCAGCAGCTGCTCGCCCTCCGCGTGCACCTCTTCTCTCCCCATGCGTCCCTTCCCTCCCCATCTCGCACCCTACCGTCGGCAGCTGCTCGCCCTCCGCGTGCACCTCTTCTCTCCCCGTGCGTGCTCTCTCTTCCGCCAACGTCTGCTCCCCATCACCGCACTTCCTCCTCCCAGCTCCATTCCCCCTCAACGCCACCGGAATCCCTCTCCCACGACGCCCGTTACCTCCCAGCTTTTGATCCTAACCCTAATCGCGCTCTCCCACCCCTTCCCTATCTCACGCACCTGCCAACCCCTCCCTGTACGCGCCCTACAACGGTGTGCGTGGTGCAACATAATCGCCCAGTGCCACTACTTTCCTGTGCAAAGCCTTTGTCGGTTCCCATTGAGTATGACTTTATCTTTTTTTTGCAAATTAGAATTATACTTGCTCTTTTTACCATTTACTGTTTATCTTAACTGTAGAGTAATTTTGTAATTGGAATATGAGTGATTCATTTTCATCGACATCCTTGAGGCAAACGATGGAATCCACATGCTATTATGGCTTGAAGGCTATAACACACGTGTCAAAGAGAGAATGGAGCAAGGGTAGACGATTTATTCATTGTCCACGATGGAAGGTATAAGCTCATTAAGAGTGCACATTTGTTGATCAAATTTGAAAATTTTCTAATTTCTTTTTGTGAAGCAGGAGCAAAATTCGTGCAATTTCTTTGTTTGGATGGATGCCATTGATGATAGCAATAGGGATTCGGCGTACTTTCAAGCCGACATGATACAACAGATGAAGCTTTTGCAAATGGAGTTTTGCAAACTGAAGCATATTGTTCTCGTTGCAGTTATATTTGCGATTATGTTTCAAATATACTGTAATTGTCGGTAGTTTATGTAACATGTAATGTTATTATCTCTAGGTACCTTTCGTTCGACATCTATCGAGTGAGAAAATCTTGTACGTTTCATGCAATGTGGTATTTTGTAATGAATGTTGTTGCCAAATGTAATGTGCATGATATTTTGTAATGGATGTTGTTTCTTATGGCATGATGTATCTTTTACTTTGTACAATTGTCTCTAAAGAAAGCCTTGCTGAGACAGACAGTAATTCGTTTCTATGGCACTGCATATTTGTTGTCTATGAATTGCTCTTCTTCCTCTTCATAACTATGTAGAGCCGTCATACGACTTAGAGATCCATCTCCAAGATTCCACAATGTATGATAGAAGATTTATCAAATGGTGGTTTTGTATCCCTCGAGATACACCATCCAAACGGGGACACATATATGGTAAGTTGGCATCAAATAGACCTACTTAAAATCACCACATTTAGCAACTGCAAGTTCTCAATACAAAGACACGCATCTTAGAAACATGACTCCTCAATTTGAGTCAACAAGATATTGAATAATCAAGGGCAACAATTTCAACAGTAGCAGTCCAATTTGAATCATATTGGCGTGCTCCCAGAAAAATATTGCATCCATTGCAAAACAATGTAATTACCTTGCTCAAGCAAAAAGAACGTCAATCATCACCACTGCTTCATTCTTTTCATACGAGCATTGCTGTTTTTAAAAGACGAAACTACAAGCAGTGAGCCTACATTCTCCATCAACAACAGGATGAGAATAGCAAAGCCCACATGCCTATACATTCAACGAAATACCTCTGCTTAAAAATTAACTCCAAAACATGTCAACATCTAAAGAACAGACCATCTTAATAGACCTACTTAAAATAACCACATTTAACAACTGCAAGTTCTCAATACAAAGACACACATCTTAGAAACATAACTCCTCAATTTGAGTCAACAAGATATTGAATAATCAAGGGCAACAATTTCAACAGTAGCAGTCCAATTTGAATCATATTGGCGTGCTCCCAGAAAAATACTGCATCCATTGCAGAACAATGTAATTACCTTGCTCAAGCAAAAAGAACGTCAATCATCACCATTGCTTCATTCTTTTCATACGAGCATTGTTGTTTTCAAAAGACTAAACTACAAGCAGTGAGGCTACATTCTCCATCAACAACAGGATGAGAATAGCAAAGCCCGCAGGCCTATACATTCAACGAAATACCTCTGCTTAAAAATTCACTCCAAAACATGTCAGCATCTAAAGAACAGACCATCTTAGTGCTTTCCAAAACATGTCAACATGGTGTACCTCCAACTCCATCGAATTGCTAATATTAAAAGTTACAATGCCTTATATTGTTTTCTAAACAGGAAAAGGAGACACCCTGTATCAAAGGTGAGATCCCAAAAGGAAACGAGCATCAAGATCCAAGCAAGAACTACAAGCAGTGAGGCTACAAAGTACACCATACACGACCACTTGGACAAAAGTTTGAACAAGCTGGATACAAAGCATATAAGAGCTGCGCATTATCCCGTAGGACATCAGATCTCTTCTGACATCAGCATGCAAACACCTCTCGATTTATATCAGCAAGAGAGCTTCCCAATATCTTAGGGCGTACTTGGCAGCTACAAATTAAAAATTGATAAATGTAAGCATGAGCATACAATAAAAGCTTGACATCTATTCGGAGTAAAAGCTAATAGCTTCCTAACCTCTGCTTTACATGTAGTTTGATAGTGACCTTTCTCTCCACATCGATGGCAAGTCCTTTGTTTGACCTCGGATTGAGAAGAAGACGCTTCAATCGCAGATTTTATTCGCTCTGACTTTTTGGGACGTCCTTTAGCTTTTACGTGATGAGGGTCACGAATATCGATGAAATCATGTGTCACAATTGCGTCATTGCTTGGTATGGGTTCTTGAGAGAATTGATGTGACACATGAGCATCACTTTCGTGAAAGGCCCTAAGTCTCTTTAGATCAACTTGGATCATTTCCTTAGCTGCATCAAAGATTTTGCAATCTAAACTCCCCAACTCATATAGTTCATTGAGTTCTGTGCGGAGTCCCCACAACATTGCAAGTGTCGGCTTGTTTACATTACTATTGGATATTACTTGGTAACTTTTGCGAAATCGTGCATTCAACGACCATCGATGTAACAAATAAGTATGTGGCAACAACCAAATGCCTTTCTTCTTGAAAATGAACAACAAGTGACAACATAAAATTCCTTCGGAGTTGAACTTCTTGCACGAACAAGATCCGGTAGTTGTTGTAGAAGAAAATTCAACTCTATACTTACGGCTCGTGTTTCCATGCAAGTATATCTCATAGATTGCTACATCATCTAATCTCGATATCTTCTTACATTGGCAACCCATGGTCTTCTTGTATTCTTCTTGAAACAATTTGAAATTGGCAGGAGTGTAAAACTTGGATGCTTGTAATTCAATGGGATGTTGTGATACCAAGATGGCTTTCGACAAGGATGCTTTGAAATCTTCACTCTCTTCGGCATTTCGACGGGAGTCCAATGCTCTCTCGTACTGAAGGACAAATTCAGATAGTGGTGTCTGTGAATGCACATAGCCATCGAAAAAAGAATTCATACTTTCTGATCTTTGACTTGAGGACATACCTGCAAAAAACACATCTTTCAAATACACGGGGATCCAATGTTGGCGTATATTAAACATTTTTTCCAACCAACTTCCAGGTGATATATTGTATGTAGATTGCAAATGTGTCCATTTACTCTCGAACTCTTCGGGTGATTCAGACTTGAAAATCCAATTGTTGTAATCGTGTTCAAACACCTTGTTGCTTCGTAGCTGATGCAAGTGGATCAAGGCATTCTTCTTGATATGCCAACTACAAAATCTATGTGTGGCAGTGGGGAATACTAATGAGATAGTTTCTCTCATAGCGGGATCTTGATCAGTTATTATTGAAGTAGGCATCTTTCCATGCATGCATGCCAACCAAGTGTTAAACAACCACATAAATGTTTCTGTCGTCTCATCTGCCAATAGAGCACACCCAAATAATGTCGACTGCCAGTGGTGATTAGTGCCAGTGAAGGGTGCAAAAAGCATTGAAAATTTATTTGTACGATAGGTTGTATCAAACACCAAGACGTCGCCAAAAGTCATGTACAAAGTCCGCGACCTACCATCGGCCCAAAAGACGCTTCTAACCATGCGATCCGCATCAATTTCCACTCTAAAGAAAAAGTCAGAATCAATTTTCACTTTTTGCTCAAAACACCTCACAATTGACATGCATTCCTTTCCAATATTATTTTTCCGATTCCGTTTAATTTGGTCTCTGCAAACTTGACTGCTAATATGTTGCTCACCCGAAACATCAAGTACGGAGGAAATTTTGGAGCCAGATAAACCACAAGTGTGCAACGTATCAATCAAACTTCTTGCAGAAGAAGATACAATTCTGTGAGATCGAAGCCTTGCAACTTTTGATGGACTTGCTAAATCATGATTGTGTTCTTCATGAAACTCTCTTACAACCCAATACCCTTCATCATTTTCACAAACAAATATGTGTGCTTCACATCCTTCTCGAACATCACGTCTTCTTTTGACCCCGTGTCCCACACGTCGCTTATAATTGAGATCTTTGTATCCTTGTTTCAAACAAACAATTTTCCGAGCTATAACGAGGTTGATTTTTGAAGATCTTCGTAACAAATTCTTACGTATCGAAAAACCAATTTTCCTTGCATATATATTATAGAATTTCAATGCTTCGTCTTTCGAAACAAATTGCATTCCAATGAAAGGCTTCTGAAATGTATCAACATCCTCATCCACATGTGAATTCTCATTTGACATAACATCACATGCATCTTCATCATAGTGTGAGCGACTATCCAAACCGTTGCCATCATCTATTTTGAGTTATCATCCTTGCCTTCTACACTGAATGACACCTGTGTTTGCAAAATTTTTGAAGAAAACTAATTTTCATGGATAGACAACAAATAGAGAAATCTTCAACAAATTATGATTACTGATAGATTATGTCATAAAAATGACATTCAATGTAGATACTATGCTCTGTAAACCCATAACAATCGTTAAAATATTTGTTTATATGTACATATTTATCATATAGTGAATGTAAACCCATAACACATTTATCATATATGTATATACAGATTTGTATATCACAGAGTGAATGTGAATCTGTATACCCATTCACTACAGAGCATTTACACATTCACTATATGTATATCACATATACATAATGCTCTATATATCAAAGAGTGAATCTGTACACCCATAACGATTCAGAACATCATCGTAGCTAGCTTCACAGAGCATTTGTTTATCTGTATATATGCTCTGTAAACCCATAACACATTTATCATATATGTTCACATTCAATGAAGTGAATAGGATGTTACGAACCTGCAATGTGCCAGTCATGGCATCGTACAAGGATGGTTGGGATAGCGGTGTCTGAGGCATCACACGGCAAGGGAGTGGTTGCCGCAGGGAGGAGGTGCTGGAGGGCAAGCATGGTGAAGGAACGATGCAAACGGGAGGGCATGGGAAAGGACCGGTGAAAGAGGGTATGTATTGCTGGAGGGCTCCATGAATCGTTGGAGAGTCAGCGGAGGGATGGAGCCGTAGGAGCACACGCGGGGAGAGAAGAGGTGCACGCGGAGGGCGAGCAGCTGCCAGAGGTAGGGTGCGAGATGGGGAGGGAAGGGTGGGCGGCCGGGCGTCGGGTTGGGTAGGGTGCGAGATTGGGAGGGGGAGGGGACGGGCGTCGAGTGGGGACTGGAGGGGGAGGGGGAACCCAGGATTGCATCTTTGAACCGACGACTGATATGAACCGCGATGAACGGTCCAGATCGAGTGAGCGGCCAAGTTGGCTGCTGCTTGCAGCAGCTTCCCTATTCTCATATATATATATATATATATATATATATATATATATATGAGAGGATGGGGAGCTTGCACCAAGGTACATGTAACTTTACATGCGCCGACGCTTATATCTTCCACATTTTTTTACTTTTTTGAAAAGTACCACCATGTATATTCATCCATATATCCCTCAAATATGTCATTCAAATTTCGTCAGAAGCAGAGACTCCTATGACCTCCATCCAGAACATGTAATTTTAATGGTCTTAGAATTGTTGTAATCGACCTTTTCTAAATGGAGGTCATAGGAGTCTCTGTTTCTGATAAAATTCGAATGGCGTATTGGAGGGATACATAAATGAATATACATGATGGTATTTTGCAAAAAAGTTAAAAAATGTGGAAGATATAAGCGCCGGTGCATGTAAAGTTACATGCACCTTATAGAGGATGGGGAGTTTGCACCAAGGGGCATGTAACTTTACATGCACCGGCGATTATATCTTCCACATTTTTTTTACTTTTTTGTAAAATACCATCATGTATATTCATCTATATATCCCTCCAATACGCCATTCGAATTTCGCCAGAAACAGAGACTCCTATGACCTCCATCTAGAACAGGTCGATTACAACAATTCTAAGACCGTTAAAATTACCCGTTCTGGATGGAGGTCATAGGAGTCTCTATTTCTGACGAAATTCAAATGACATATTTGAGGGATATATGGATGAATATACATGGTGAAAAAGTAAAAAAATGTGGAAGATATAAGCGCCGGTGCATGTAAAGTTGCATGCACCTTGGTGCAAGCTCCCCATCCTATATATATATATATATAGAGAGAGGGCTTATCCAATGAGCCCCTTGTCCATTTGAGATTTGGTGAACACCAAATGTAGGCTCTCCACGTGTATTTCCATTTGAAAGGTTACCTATTTCTAAGGAGCATAGTTGTGTAAGAATATTAATATGTTTGAGCCTTTTATATTTCCAATTATACCGAGTCCTTAAAAAAAGGAAGACGGATTAGGAAAGATAAATTCAAATCCTTAATTTCGTGTCGAAGAAAGTCATTGTACATTTGATCAGTAATGTACATATTGTACTTAAGTAATTATGTGTTGTGAGATCAGTAATACTGAAATGGTTGTCAGTAATTTACATCTGTAATATTACATTGTACAGAGGTCAGTAATTTATTCATGTTACTCAAGTAATACATATTCAGTTCTCAAGTAATTATTGTAGTGAGATCAATAATTAAGTATGCAAATTACTAATGTCCATATAACAAGTTTTGATTACAAATGTCCATTTTACTGAACTCATTTTGATTGTTACTAATGTTATAGTTAATTAATACTTTGAGTGTTACTGACACACCTCATATACATAAGTTATTGGTCACGCGGTTTTGATAGAAAGACTGATAGAAAGAAAAGTAACATGTAGTATTTTCTTAAGATACATAAATAATTATGAATGGATTTTAACTAGTAAAAATAATGAAAAAGAAAAGTAACACATGATATATTATCAGTAACATATGCAAATGCCATCAGTAACTTGGTATAATATCTCTGAAATAATGTTTTCTCTATCCAAATCCAATTGCAAGACATTCATCTTCGCTCCTTCTGATACAATCTCATGATTCAAATGCATCCAGGAAGCATTGCTCATCAGTGCTTCTGAGAAATCGTAATCAATTTCCATTCACAAATGATCTATTGCGTTTGAAACTGAAACTGAAACTAAAAAATAAACGATCAAATTCTACAAAAGAACAATAAATAAATGTCTAATAAGCAATGAAAAAACATACAAATCGAAGACTTGAAGACAATCTTCTTTCATTGCTGGAGATCTTGAGATTTCACATTAAGAGGAAGACAGAGATGATTTTGAAAATTTCAAAAATAAATACAATGCAATGTCGGGTAGACTTAATTGCGAATCAAAAAAGGAAATCAATCACGAGGAGAATGCAGAGGGAGTTTGTTTTGGTAAGGATTTGCACTAAAAAAAGAGAATGGATGAGATAAAATGGGGTCATTGGATCATGATCTGAAGGGCACATGCTCATCCTGATCTCAAATGGATATAGGGTCCATTGGATAAATTCCATATATATATATGGAAAAAAATGGGTTTGCCTTTGGGGGACAGTCATGTTGACTGCCCATGCCCCATTTTCCCATATTTTTTAATTTTTTTTGCAAAATATCACCATGTTTATTCATCTATATATATCTCCCTATACGTCATTCGAATTCCATCAGAAAAAGATACTCTTATGCCCTCCATCTAGAACATGTAATTTTGATGGTCTTAACATTGCTATAATCGACTTGTTTTAGATGAAGGGTATAGGAGTCTATTTCTGACGAAATTTGAATGGCATACAGGAGGGATATATAAATGAATATATATGGTGATATTTTTGAAAAAACAAAAAAAAACACCTGAAAAATGGGGCAGTGGCAACCATGTTGGCCACCCCCTGGGGGCAGCCCCATTTAACCATATATATATATATATAGAGAGAGAGAGAGAGAGAGAGAGAGAAAGGGGGGGGAATCCTTTGAGAGTATGCGAGCAATGATTCTGGACCACTAGATTCTGTCATCTCTCTCATGATTGATTGGAGGAGGAGAGAGATGAGAAGAATCTAGTGGTATATAAAGGGTTGATCTTGTGAGAGCCAAAAAACTGTGAGCATATGAGAGCAGTGAATTTAGACCACTAGATTCTGCTCATCTCTCTCATCCTGCAATCAATGAAGAGAGATGACAAAATCTAGTGGTCCAGAATCATTGTTCTCGTGCTCTCACAGATTTTGGCTCTCACAGGATCAACCCCCCCTCTCTCTCTATATAGGGTTGATCCTGTGAGGGACAAAAACTGTGAAAACACGAGAGCAATGATCTAGACCACTAGATTCTGTCATCTCTCTCTTGGTTAATTGGAGGAGGAGAGAGAAGAGCAAGATCTAGTGGTCCAGATTCACTACTATCATGCTCTCACAGATCTTGGCTCTCACAGGATCCGCTCTATTCATATATGGGAAAAGGAGTATGCTCCCTTGGAGCATGTAACTTACATGCTCCCACTCTTTTTTCCTGTATTTTTTTATTTTTATGAAATGAAACCTAGTGGAATTTAGATCACATTATGTCACCTTCATGTCATTCAAAATTCGATGTAATTCGAGACTTCTATCCCCCTCCATCAAAACTGTCAAATTTTAACGGTCTCAGAATTGTTGAAATTGAACCTCTTCAGATGGAAGTGTTAGGAACAAGTGTTTTACACGAGATTTAAAGCACATATTCCACTTATTATTCTAAGTAAATCCCCCTAGATTTCATTTAAAAAAAATAAAAAATGGAAAGAAAGGTGGAAACATACTCTTATATGCTCGAGGGAGCTTAATCATTTAACCATATATATAGGGCAAAATGGGGCTGCCCCTAGGGGGTAGCTAACTTAGCTCCCCCCGCCCCCATTTTCCCCATATTTTTAAATTTTTTTGAAAAATAAAATCGTGTAAATTCATTATTATATCCTATATTATGTCATTCAAGTTTCGTGAGAAACAGAGACTCCTATGCATTCATCCAGACATGGTCGATTTAAAAAATCTCGCGACCGTTAAAAAATGAGTGTTTAGATGGAGGTCCTAGAAGTCTCTGTTTCACACAAAATTTGAACGGCATAATGTAGGGATATAGTGATGAATATTTACGGAAGATTTTCAAAAAAAATAGGGAAAATGGGGCGGGGAGCTAAGTTAGCTCCCCTAGGGACAACCTCTTTTTCCCATATATATGTATATGTGTGTATGTGTGTGTATATATATAGGAGTGATCCTGTGAGAGCAAAAAGCCGTGAGAGCATGAAAGCATGCGTTCTGGATCACTAGATTCTGTCTTCTCTCCGGGTTGAATCTAGTGGTCCAGAATGCATGCTCTCATGCTCTCACAGGTTTTGACTCTCATAGGATCACTCCTATGTATATATATATATATATAGGTTAAATGAGGCTACTCCCAACTGGCTACTCCCACCCATATTTTTCCTCTATTTTTATTTTTTTGGAAAAAATAAATATGTATATTCATCACTATATCCCCCTAACATGGTCATTCAAATTTCATCAGAAACAGAGACTCCTATGCCCTCCATCTGAAGGGGGTCAATTTCAGCAATTTTGAGACCGTTAAATTTGACAGTCTTGATGGACGAGATAGAAGTCTCGAATTAAGTTGAATTTTGAATGAAATCATGGTGACATATTGTGATCTAAATTTCTATAGTTTCATTTCAGAAAAATAAAAAAATTACTGGGGAAAAGGGCTGGGAGCATATAAGTTAGGTACAACCAGGGAGTATACTCCCTTTTCCCTATATATATCTACACATATACATATTTATATATATGTAAGTGTGTGAGTGTGTGTATATATAGGACAGATCATGTGAGAGCTAAAAACTGTAAGAGCATGAGAGCAGTGAATCTGGACCACTTGGTTCTGCTCTTTTCTCTCCTCCTGTAATCAATGAGAAGAGAGGTGTCAGAATCTAGTGGTCCGGAATCACTGTTCTCATGATTATCACAGTTTTGGGCTCTTACATGATCAACCCCCTCCCTCCCTCCCTCCCTCCTCTCTCTCTATATATATATTATATATATATTGGGTTTGATGGTGCTACCTCCGCGTCCTTTTTCCGCAACTTTTTTATTATCTAAACATTGTTGTAATCGACTTGTTCTAGATGGAGGGTATAGGAGTCTCTGTTGCTGACGAAATTCGAATGACATGTTGGATGGATATATAGATGAATATACGTGGTGATATTTTGCAAAAAAAAATACGGAAAAAGGACGCTGGAGCAATCCCATTTTTTTTCCGCACATACACATACATACATACATGCAGACTTACATCCATAAGAATAGGGAAGCTACTACATGTAGCAGCCAACGTGACTGCTACATGTGGTCGTTTCCCCAGTTTTTTTTATTTTTTCAAAATTAAACCATGTATATTCATCTATTTATCCCCCCTACATGTCATTTGAATTTTGTCAGAAACAGAGACTCCTATCCCTCCATCTAGAACATGTAATTTTAACGGTCTCAGATTTGTTGTAATCGACCTGTTCTACATGGAGGGCATATGAGTCTCTGTTTCTGACGGAATTCGAATGACATGTAGGAGGGATATATAGATGAATAATATATATATATGGTTTAATTTTGAAAAAAATAAAAAATAGGGGAAACTGCTGTGCAGAAGAGAGACAAATGGGATATCTATTCCACATGGATAGGGTATCTTATATAGAGAGAAAAGCCTAGAGAGTACGGGAGGAAAAATACATAAATACCCGTGAGGGTTAACGGAACCCGAAGGGTTAAAGGTTACGGAACCCGAAGGTTAAGGGTAACGGAACTCGAAAGCTCCAAACATAATTGTATATAATAATTCTAACAACCCCTCAAATTGGAGCATATCTGTCGATCATGCCCAACTTAGATACTAAGTACATTAGGCGCTTTCTTGGAAGAGACTTTGTGAGGATGTCTGCAAGTTAAAGTTCAATGGAGATATGTGGAGTGCTGATTCGTCCTTCTTGTATTGCATCACAACGAATAAAATGACAATCAATTTCAATGTGTTTTGTCCGCTCATGGAAAATTGGATTGGTGGCAATGTACATGACAGACTTGTTGTCGCTGTATAAGGGTACAGGAGCGGTGCGGACATGCCAAGTTCTGTTAGGAAAGAAACAAGCTATGTGATCTCACATGTGTCCTGAGCCATTGTCCTGTATTCTGCTTCCGCACTGGATCTGGATACCACTGTCTGTTTCTTTCTTCGTCAAGTGACAAGGTTATCCCCAACAAACACGGCGTATCCTGTAGTGGATCGGCGGTCCTCAGGAGAGATAGCATAGTCAAAATCTGTATAGGCGGAGATATTAGTGTGTCTATTCATCCCATAGAAAAGTCTACGTCCGGGAGATTCCTTCAAATATCAAAGGATCAAATGAACATCCTGCCAGTGACTGTAAAGAGGCTTCTCAATATGTTGACTGGCTCTGCTCACAGCATGTGATATATTTGGCCTAGTAACAGTGAGATAGAGTAATTTTCTAACTAAGCTTCTGTAACGTGTTGCATCCTTAAAAGCTGGATCAGTAATGCTGAATATTTTCTCACTTCTGCTGGGATGCCAGATGGCTTGCATCCAAGAAGTCCTACCTCAGTCAAAATATCGAGGTAATACTTTCTTTGTGAAAGATGGAGCCCCTCTGTAGTGCGTATTACCTCGATGTCAAGAAAATAACGAAGTTGGTCAAGATCTTTCATGATAAAGACCTTCTGGAGTAAGGCCTTGGTCTCCTGAATACCATCTACATCATCTCCTGTGATAAACATATCATCAACATAGACAACAAGGATGACCATGCCAGTAGACCGTCGTCTAACAAAGACAGAGTAGTCAGATGTTGTCCTCCGAAAACCAAGTATGTTGATCTCCGTAGTGATCCTGTCAAACCATGCCCTTGGGATCTGCTTCACGACATAAATGGCCTTGCGTCGTCGACATACATGCTCCCCCTCGACTACATACCCCTGCGGTTGCGTCATGTTGATGAATCACGTATTCATCATGCTAAAATAGGTCAATTAGGCTCGATTCCCAAAAAGTCACATGCATTTAATCATTAACAGAGCATCATTAGCATTCATACATATGTAAATAATATTTGCATTTCATCATGCATCATTGCATTAAAAATTCCATTTGTAAACTAGCCCAAAAAGCCGCTAACTTCTCACATTTGTAAATAATTCATCCTAACTCCGATTGACCCAAAACCACCTCCATTGTGTAGATATGACTAACTTCATTAAATAAAAAATACAAAAAAAAATACTAACTCAAATAAATGTCAAATAATCCCAAAGTCTAATTTCACATCTGACGGACTAAAACGAACATATCTCCCTCATACAATGTCCGATTTTTCTCTACTCACTTTTAAAGTACTCCATTTTCAAATACCTTCAAAACAAGTCCAATTTCGTAAAATTCGGAGCTCATATATGAAAGTTGGGTTTTGGGCCTCTTTTGCGCATTTTGACTTTTTGCTATATTTGACCTGAGTTTTCGTGTGCATAATTAACCCTTTTAATTTTATTTCTTCTTCACTTGGGTCATTCGATGAAAGTTTTATTAAGTGACACAAAAATTCAAATCTTGATTAAAACTGAAATCAAAGAAACTGACTGTGTCCAAGTTTCCGTTGGAGTCTGTACAAAAACCCCGCATTTCACAATTCTATTTTATTTTCCTATTTTTTTATTTATTAAAAATCCAAAAAAATTATATTAGTGTGTAATTAACTTTCTTTTATTTTATTGTATTTTTTTAAATTTTTATCCTCTTTAAAACCAGCAAAAAAATTACAAAATCCAAAAATCAGGTTTTCTATACATGTGGAAAACCACCAAAAATTCTACATCACACAGATGACCTCTTTTGCTCCTGGGTCCTTCATGAAAGTTGTAGATCTCGTCGAGATGAACAACTTTGTGAAGAAAAAATTTTGATCCGAGGTATCCTTCTATTTCTTTTCTATCTTTGATTTGAGATTTTTTGGGTGCCACGTGGCAGCCCCTGGGCATGCCACGTGGCACCCCACTTCTCTCTCCAGCCCCCCACCCCCCAGGTCACGTGCCTAGCACGCGACCAACCCTCTCCCCTTCCCCTACCTCCAGCCAGTACATGCATGTACCTACGACCGATGGCTGCTCCGCCTCCCCCTCAGCCTTGCACGCGTAACGGTCGCTGCCCCACTACCTCGCGATCGTTGCGTCCACCCTGGTAACGCCCTCGCCCTGGCTCCCTATAAAACCTTGTCGACCCTCACCTTCTCCAGTATCCGCCCTTATCCTCAAAGCTGGTGACAGCGGCCACACGTCGTGATCCAAGGCTCCGTCTTGTTGCAATGCTTCCCTGACGAAGCCGCACCTCGCTCCGACCTCAGCCCCGCCGTCGAGCCCCCCTCCCTTTCCAGGTAACTCGTCTCCTTCCTCCCCTACTCCGGTCAGCTCCAAACAACCACCACCGGCCTTGCACAGGCCGGGACCCCTTTCCCTTCGTCGCCCCCACGCTTCGCCGTGCTCGCGCTTCGCCGTCCCCCCTTATTTTCTCCTACAGGTACATCGCCTCCGCTCCGTCGCACTCGCGCCGCCCCTCGCGTTATGTGTCGGCCGAGGTGCAACACCACCCTCGGTCGGCCGAGCCCGAGCTCTTCCTCCGCCAACGCCTCGCCTCCACCGCGGGGAGGTGCCGCCACAGTCTGACGTGAGGCACCACCGCCCCTGCAGTACCTCTCCGCCGCTCCCCTCGGGTCTCCGGCAGTCACCTGTCCTCCGCCACCGCTCGGCCATGTGTCGGCCGAGCTATGCCGCCCCTCCGCCTCAGCAAAGGCCCCGCTCGCCCACCGCCTCCGCTCAGGCCGATCCCCAACGCACAGTTGCCGTTGGATCATGGCAAATAGCCTTTGATCCAACGGCCCCAGCGCCGCCACGTGGTACGCCCAGACCGCTTCTCTCGGAACACAGATCATCGCCGCGTGGAGGCTCCGACCATCCGAGCCTCAGCCTCGGTCCGAGCCTCGCACCTACCCCACCAAGCCTCTGGTTCGGGCTCCAAACCTCTGGCCCAGGCCCGAACCAAAGGTTCGGGACCCCTGAGCCTTAGCTTCGCCCACCGAGCCTCCTGGCGCACGTGCGATGCACGTGCATTGGGGAAAATGCATTTAATCTCCTGACGTTTTTAGAAATTGCAAAAATACCCCCGCCTGGGGTAAATTACATCCGGGCCCCTCCAACTTTTATAAATTACAGATAAGCCCCTCTAGGGACCTTTTTGAAGGAAAACATTTTTTATTTACATTTTAGTCCCTACAATTTCATTTTAGCATACCTTTCTCATAAAACTCCGTTTTTAGCATATAATATGTCATTTTGAAGCTCTTTTCATGCTCTACCACTTAGCATAGTTTATAGACGGATCTGAGGTTGTTTATTGATAATGATTATTTGAGGATCTATGTAGACTCTTGCAGGCTACTTTTGACATATTCGTGCCTGAGGAATCAATGATATTTTTTGCAGGAATTCAGATAATGATTTTACTCTAATTGAACCATTGCTGATTATTCTCAATAGTAAAATCTTCACCTAAAATTAATTTACAGTTATTCCTCTAAGATTATTGTCGACTTTTTTGAGGAATAGAATCATAGATATTTGGAAGCCGGATACTTTGCTTCACTATCATGAATATCAATTGTTTATTAACCGTAAGCATTGAGTCAGATCCATTTTGATTTGTGATTACTTTTGTGAATTTATTGATCATATTATTGAAGGATTTAAAATGTTTCAATTCACAGATCCTAGGCTTAATCATCTCTGTTTATTTTTTTTGCATAGCATCTTCATCATTGCATTGTATATTTTTTCTCAACACAAAAATTAATCAAACATCAATTAATTAATTTAATTTAAAACCATGCAATTAAGAATCAGCGTTCCCTGTGATCGACCTTAGTACACTTGCCAAGTAAAACTATTCCACAACATTCAAAGATTGTGGTTTTTGACGAACTGAATTTGCCTCCTATACTACGACAATTCATCATTATTAAAGAGGCAGATTTCACATTCATCAAATGGCGTCGTTGCCGGGGAACGACGAATTTTTTGGTTTTTAAATTATTTTTTGTAATTAGTTTTTGTGAAGTTAATTTTTATGTCATTTTTTTTCTTCTGCATTTTATTTTGCATTTCTCACTTACTTCTGATACAAACCCTAATCTCTCTCTTTGCAGACTACTGGGAGCAAAAATTTTAGATATTAATCAGGGATCTGCAAGGAAGATTGAGTTTTAGTTTTTATGAGAGAGAGAGCTTAGTTTAGGTTTAAAATTTTTTCATTATTCTCAGAGTCCCTCTCTTTGAACCCTTGTAATACATACTGAACTTTTCTGTGGTGTGTCGGGTCTTTTTCAACCCCTTCTGCGTGGTTGGGACCCGGCTTGAGTGGCGTAGGACTTAGGCACATATACGATTGTTTATTTATCATTGATTGTGCTCGTAATTCTTAGGCCATACGTTCACTAACTATACACACTATAGATCGTTCAACATTAGCAAATTTTGAAATCAATTCTTCCCTCTAATAGAACTATCTGCTTAGGGCGTTTTTCATCTGTGCATATCATTTAGTGTAATTTTAAAATCCTTGTCTTGCATCCTGCATGAAGAATACGAGGATTCACTATAAGTCTTCTTCTTAAGCATGCATCATTGATTTACGTTTGCATGGATTTTTTGATTCTCCTTCCTCAAGTTTTACAACTTTAGGAATTAAAGGAATTGGGACTGTTCGTTAGGCGTAAATTTTTGTGCTCACGTTATTTCATTTATAACCTCAGTTTAAAATCGGGACTGCTAATCAAGGCGACTGTAAATAAAACTGACAAAAATTTAACCTGTGTTTGGTGGAGAGAAACCCACTATTGTTTGTAAGGACAAGATCACACACCTTAGGACAGAGCAACAAATCGAAATGCTTCATTCAGACTACTGATTTTAAAAACAATTAGCTACTTTTCAGTGAGGGTCTCGAGTAGCCATTTCACGGTCCGACTTCCCTTAGCAGAGTAGATGATTTAGAGGACACTACGGAAGGTTCCGTCCTCAAGTATCACGAGTAGCCATTTAAACGGTCCGTACTTACACCTATACTGGCTGAAAGTAGGTGTAACTAGTTGTATGAACTCGGGACAATCTTTGTGAAATATTTCGGCACCTAACAGCTCCGCTTAATTTTCAAGTTTGTTTTGTCATTAAATTAAAATCGAAAAGATAAGCGGCCGAGCCCTAACTTGCCTTCACCAGTGTTGAGTGGGTAAAGTGACGGGTTTTGAATTGTGCTTGTTTTGAGCGAGTCCTCTGTGCATTCATACACTCTGTGGAAAATCCCTTTGTACAATGGACTCTTCTAAAAATCTTCGTTCGGACTCTGCGAACAATTCTTCGAGCTCCTCATCTCCTAAATTTCTCGAAACCCCATTGTATGGAGACAACCCTTCTCTCCACACCATGGTTCAACCCACACCCCTCTGGATTAGTCAAACTCAGGCTAATCCTCTTTCTTACTCCATCCCTTCCAAAGAAACTTTTATCTTTGGCAGAAACACTAAACCTTCTAAGAATGAGCCTAACTCAGATTTATTTGCATCTGAAGGTGAAGAAGAGGAAGAGATACCTGCAAAGGACGAAAATGATAATGACCCTATACGTGCACTCTTGGCTAGGATTACCACTGCTGAACAATACAATGAACTGCTTAGGGCACAGATATCAGTAATGCAATGCGGTGAGGATGCTATGGAAGATACGTACCTCCCAGAAATTGATGAAGACTATAATTGGTTGAAACCGGTACATCGTGAGGATGCGTTCGAACACAAACCACATTTCCTTGCACTATTGCCAAAGTTCGGAGGAAATAATCACGAAGAACCATATATCTTCATCGGTGATTTCGAGTTAGTCTGTTCTAACCTATGCCACCCTAGGGTTAGCCAGTTTTACATAAGGTTGAGAGATGTCCCCTTCGCCTTGTCTGATAAGGCGGCTTACTGGCTGAAAAACTTAGGGGAAGTAGTCACTACATGGGCCACATTCAAGACTCTATTTTTAAAGAAATTCTACCCTATTAGTAGAATTAATCAGATGAGGATCAAGCTCACGAGCTTTACCCAACACCCGAATGAACCATTCCATGAAACTTGGGAAAGATTCAAAGACTTAATCCAGAAATGCCCACGTTACGGGATAAGTAAAATGATGCTGGTCCAAAGTATTGTTAGCGGGCTGAACCCTGAGACTCAAGGGTTGGTAAGTGCATCCTGCAGAGAAAGCTACATGGGATGCCACGGGGACACCGTCTACAAGGTGTTCGAGAGACTTGCTGAATCCAACCGTGCACAAACCACCAGCCGTGCTTACATAGCCGGCTCCAAAAAGATGATGAATAATCTGACGACCGATCAAAGTGCTGATATGGGAATAATAGTTGATAAGCTAATTATGGTCGAGCAGATTTATGAAAAGGTGGATGAACTCCATAAATCATCTGATATGGAGAAATTGGCTAAATGGCCTAAGCAAATGGAGGAATTGGCCGACAAGGTATCTAATATACCTGCCCTGACTTCACCCCCTGTACCCATACACCAAATTCACTACATTCTAGGTCAAGGGGTAGGGCAACAGAGCCACTGGGGTGGAGACCAAGTCTTGTCCCATCAAACTGAAGAAACCTCCGCACAAACTGTTTACGAGGAACCTCCACAAGTCATGGAGATAAATGAAGTTTGGTATAACCTGGAACCGGTCAACCACTCAGACCAAAACTCTACTCCAAACCCTCGTCCACCGCAAACTCGACCCACCTACCAGCCTCAATTGCAACATCGACAATAGTACCGCACGGGTTATCAGAACCCGCAACCACAACCACAGCAGAACCAATGCCAAGGCCAGCAGGGTCAATTCAGACAATCAGCAGCCTCAGGCCAGGCAGGGCCAGGGGTCCTCCTCTTCTTCTATCTCTCCAGAACTCCAGCGAGCGTTGGACGAGCTTCATGACATGAGAGTTGGCATAAATCGACTCTCTCGATGGAGAGAGGAAGTGACCGCACCCCAGACCATGATTCCAGCTCAAGTCCAGGCTAACCCAAATAGCCTCGGACATAATCAGGTATTAATATCTGAGTATTCCATACCTGAACATGAGCTCTCATCAAATAATAACGCTTACCATATTTCTCTTAGGAGTGGAAGGATCGTAACCATGCATGATCGAGCGAAGGAACACGGAGACATAGCCCCAGTGTCCACAAATTCACACAACCTTAAGGGAATTGACAAAGGAAGATAAGAGGAGAAAGAAGAAGACCCACCCACACCACCCATGATACACTACACAACTAGAGATAATGGAGAGTCGGGGTCTGAGTCTGACGAAGATACGCCACCAAGACATCCGCAACATCTGACAATAAATTTCCCTGTTTTTAGTCCGAGTCCTGTAAATAATTTTTCATTCAATAAAAGTGATGTTTTTTATCACAACAAGTCCATCCCTTTCCCCCGTGCACTTATGACAGGAAAGAAGAAAAATATAAAAAACCAAAAAAATGATGACGAGATGGCCCGCATCTGTAAGGAAAATATTAAGGTCACTCTATCCCTAGACGAGATGATAGAAAGAAACTCGGCTTTTCGAAAGTACCTTAAGGTGAGATGCACACCAACAAGGGCCAGCAAACAGACTCCTAGCCGGACAAAGAAACACATACTCTCAGTTGCCACATCTCGTCTTATAAAAAATGAGCTGCCAAGGAAGAAAAGAGACATGGGTGCTCACTTTGTCACTAGCCACATCAAAGAAAGTTTGCAATTGTTAGACAATGGTTCATCCATCAATCTCATGCCCACAACCCTATTTGAGCATCTAAATCTAGGTCCTCTTAAGCAATCTGCAGTCGTACTTCAATTCGCAGACACATCAACTAAGCGACCTGGGAGGGAGATTCGAAACGTTGTCATCAACATAGAGGGACAAAATTACCTAGTAGATTTCATAATACTTGACATGGATATCCCTAGAAATTGGAAAGACTCCCAGATGATACTAGGGCGACCCTTCCTTAGGACCGCAGGAGCTATATTCGACTACACATCCGAGAGAATCCAATTTGGAAAAGTTAAACTTAAAATGAAGCAAACTAGGTTTCAAAGACCTGACACTGAGTCAAGCACCGAGTCTGAAAAACCAGAAACTGAGATAGAATTTACAGAAGCAATAGTTGGGCCCTGGAGACAAAACCCAACTGCTATGATAGAATCAACCTCATCTGGAGAAGAAATTGTTGATGATTTAGTCTGTCATCTACTTCATGCATCTACCTATATTCTAGGAGACTCAGAGGCCCTGTGGACCTGTCAGCCCATTATCCGTATGGACAATCCTAGAGTATGGTACACAAGATCGGACGCGGCACATGCCACACCACATTACATCATTAGCGATCCGATCCAAGAAACACCCATGATTATGGCCTATTTTGATACACTGCAAACTTCCACATCACAACAAGAAGTACCACTGAGGAGACCAGATTCAAGCAACAATACGGACCTACCTGAACTAAAACCGTTGCCCCCTACGCTTAAGTATGCATTCCTTGCAGGAGATAAGGGATAGTTTCTGGTCATCATCAGTTCACATCTGACTGAAGAGCAGGAGATCCGCCCGCTTAATGTTGGAGAAAAATCACAAGGCTACAGGCTAGAGATTGCCTGATCTTCCAGGGATAAACCCAACCCCGTGCTCACACCATATTTACCTGAAGGATAATGCTAAACCCTCCCGTGAATGCCGACTTAGGTTGAATCCAAACTTACGGGAAGTGGTTAAGACTGAGATCGAAAAAATGGTGTAAGGCTGGTTTCATATATCCCATCTCCGACTCCAAGTGGGTGTCACCTTTGCATGTTGTTCCGAAAAAGTCGGGACTCCAGATTATCACCAATGAGGAGGGAGAAGATATCACGACACGGGTACCCACGTCGTGGCGTGTCTGTGTGGATTACAGGCGCCTGAATGCCGTAAGGAAGAAGGATCACTTTCCGCTGCCTTTTATTGATCAAATCCTGGAGAGATTGGCAGGGAGAGAATACTTCTGTTTCTTAGATGGATACTCGGGCTACAATCAGGTAGCCATTGCCCCCGAAGATCAGGAAAATACTACTTTTACATGTCCTTTCGGTACATATGCATTCAGGCGCATGCCCTTTGGGCTTTGCAATGCCCCCGGCACCTTTCAGCGATGCATGATTGCAATTTTTGCTGACATGGTTGGGTATTTCCTGGAGGTCTTCATGGATGACTTCTTGGTACATGGTGATTCATTCGATGATTGTCTAGCGCACCTGGATCGAGTCCTCCAAAAGTGTAGGGAAGTGAATCTGGTGCTCTCTTGGGAGAAAAGCCATTTCATGGTAAAAGAGGGCATTGTATTGGGGCATGTCATCTCCAAGAAGGGAATCGAGATTGACCCTGCCAAAGTTGATGTGATCAAAAAGCTCGAGCCACCTACAAATGTGAAATAAATATGGTCTTTTCTAGGACATGTCGGATTTTACAGGAGATTTATCAATGATTTTTCAAAAATTGCCCGACCGCTAACTGACCTCCTAGGGAAAGACACCGAGTTCCTAGTAGATTATAAGTGTCTTGAGGCCTTTGAACTACTCAAAAGGAGGATCATTGAGACTCCCGTCCTACAAGGTCCTGAATGGTCTCTTCCCTTCGAGATCATGACAGATGCATCCGATTTCACAGTAGGAGCTGTGTGAGGACAACTAAAAGATGGAATCCCGTATGCTATTCACTACTCAAGCAAAGTTTTAGATCCTGCTCAGAAAAATTACACCGTGACCGAAAAGGAAATGCTTGCTGTAGTTTTTACCTTGGAAAAATTTCGATCTATACTTCTAGGATCGAAGGTGACAGTTTACACAAACCATTCTGTCATTCGATACTTAATGGCCAAAAAGGACGCAAAAGCATGACTCCTTAGGTGGATACTATTGCTCCAGGAATTTGATTTGGAGATTAAAGACAAACCTTTCGTTAAGAATATCGTGGTTGATCATTTATCACGGATCGAACATAACAGAATCCCGGAATCTGAATCCATCCGTGAAACCTTCCCAGACGAGTCAATTTCTGCTATTGACTCACTCCCATGGTATGCCAACACGATGAATTATCCTGTCACCAAGGAAGTTCCTCAGGGTTGGCCCAGGAATAAAATCGATCAACTCATATCTGAAGCAAGACACTACCATTGGGAGGATCGGTTCCTTTTCTTTGAAGGACCGGATTTCATATGGAGAAAATGTATTCCTCAAGAGAAATACCAAAGTATCCTCAATCTATCCCACACCTTGGAGGCGGGAGGACATCACTCTGGGAAGAGGACCGCTGAGAAGATATTGCAATGTGGATTTTATTGGTCGACCTTGTTTAAAGATGCTTACAATTTTGTCAGGTCATGCCCCGTCTGTCAGAGAATGAGAGGGACCATTAGTTCCAAAGATGCAATGCCTATGCAACCTGTGATCATCTGTGATGTATTCGATGCATGGGGCATTGACTTTATGGGCCCATTTCCTAATAGTCAAGGATTTGAATATATTCTTCTCGCGGTAGATTACTTATCTAGGTGGGTGAAGGCTAGCCCTACTCGAGCAGCAGATAGCAAAACTGTTTGCATGTTTTTGAAAGATAATATTATTTCGAGGTTTGGAATTCCAAAAATTTTAATATCTTATGGGGGTAGCCACTTTGTCAACTAGAAAGTGAAGAAGTTGACTAAGGAATATGGCATCGAGCACCGTATCGCTACTCCTTACCATCCACAATACAATGGCATGGTCGAGGTGTCAAACATGGAGGTTAAAGGAATTTTACAGAAGCTCGTCCGCCCTGACAGGAAGAACTGGTCCCAACTCCTGGACCAAGTTCTATGGGCTTATCGGACGGCTTATAAGACCCCATTGGGCACCTCCCCGTTTCGAATGGTATATGGAAAGCCATGCCATTTGCCCGCAGAACTCGTGCATAAATCAGAATGGGCAATAAAAAAGATTAATTGGAACTGTCACCAAGGAAAGAAGAACCGAGAGATGGATTTGAATGAACTATCCGAAATACGAAATCATGCTTATGAAAACAACACCATTTACAAGGACAAAGTAAAGACATGGCATGACAAGAACATTCGAGCAAAGATCTTTGTCCCAGGACAGAAAGTCTGGTTATTTAATACAAAATTGAAAATTTTCCAAGGTAAATTGAAATCAAAATGGATGGGACCCTTCATTGTAAGAGAGGTACACAATAATGGTAGTGTTGAGATCTCAGAGACTGCAGATAGCACGCAAACATCTTTAGTCAACGGTCATCTACTTAAATATTTTGCCGAATCCAACAAGCATTTAGTACAAGTTGAACAGATCTCTTTCACTCAGGGCATAGCATTTGACGAAAGAATTGAATGGCCCAGATAGAACACCTCTCCGAATCCAATATTCTTCTGTATATCTATCAATCCGGTCCCGGTCCCCCGATACTTAGTTTAAGGGGACGGATTTCATTGTCTATACAACACTTCTATTCCTTACATTCACCCTCGACTGCCTCATTTCATCCTTTTCTTCCATGTTTAGTCCCTCAAAAGTCTAAGTATGGGGGGGGGCATGTCGGCTTCTATTTTTTGGCCCATCTATACTTAGTACGAGCTTTGTTAACATTTCACTTTGTGCCATGAGGACATCGCACACACTATGTATAGGGGAGTGTTTGTATGTATTCTATCTACTTTATCCATAGCTCGTACTTTAATCATTTTTATCTAACATCGGGGATGGGTACAAGTAGTGTATATTATGTGTATAATACCTGTTTTCAAAAACAAAAAACAAAAACAAAACAAAACAAAAACCTTTTTACATAAAAGAATTTAATCATGGTCTTGCATTTCATCAAGCATTTCATGCATTCCTTGGTTGACATATCCCTGACACATTCACTATCACTCGAGACTTGAGGATTTTGAGGACACTTGATTTCTGTGATCTTGAGAGTCTGAGTTAACATGCCTTAGTCATTAGGGTTTTTGAACTTAATTATCCACACTTCCTAGTTTGAAAGATTGAGCTCTATATTGCACTATTCATCTCTACCTTCAAAAAAGAATATGATCAGCACAAATCACTTTCACAACTGCATGACCGATGAGATGAGTTGAGATATCACTTGAGGAACTAGAACTAGAGATTTGAGTTTAGCTCCGATCTAATGATGCTCGAGGATGGGATAAAGTTAATGAAGGCTTCAGAAAACCTGAGTGTCAGCAAAATCCTAGCCAGTATGTGAACAAGTTCATCTGCTATCTTTTTGATATTGACCTAAGTTCCAGGGTGTATTGAAACTTAATGAAAATTGTTGATCAGTGTGCGTCAACTTTTGGTAAAAGCAGTGGAGCTAGCCAAAAAAAGAAAAGAAAGAGAAATCTCTAAGAAAAGCTCTATCATCCACAGTCAAATTCCAAATGAGCTTCCACCAATGGCGAGCGTTCCCAAACATTTTCAAAGTGTCCACTTGTACCAAGCTCTAATTAGGACCAAGGAGTCGGGCTGACACCACAAAAAGGGTTCTGCATCGTAAGCGATACAAGTCTGGGTGTCGAAGGTATCTTAGATACTCAAAAGAGACACACCCCGGTGTACTCCCAGAAAACAAGAGCAGACGACTCCAAATTCTCTTGACGGACACATTGATCAATAAAATTAAAATATACTTGTGTTGAGTAATAAGGCACTCAAGAGGCACCTTGTTCCAATGTGAGGGAGAGAAAATCAGACACAATCCTATGCCCTCCATCATCTGGTCGTCCATCTACACTTTCAAGTTTGACAAACTAATGAGACGGTTGACTGAAGCAAGAATAGACTTATTCTCTAGTGTTGAGGATTAGGTCTAGAGGAGAGTCTCTTGGATTGGGACTTTGGGTGATGTCTAGAATTGACTCTCATGAATGTAGTACACTAAAAATAATATCCTTATATTATATATGTACAAACAGAGAGTCTGAAAATTAGAGAAGTTGGATTCCTTTTGATTAAAGCATGGTTAAGCCTAGAATTTTAGGATCACTCAAATTAAGGGTCTTCTATGAATTGAGCCTTGAAAATTCACGTGCACAGTCAGGGATGTACTCAACTAAGTCATTCATTCATGCTCGGGGACGAGCATGGTCTAAGTATAGGGGTATGATGAATCGCGTATTCATCATGCTAAAATTGGTCAATTAGGCTCGGTTCCCTAAAATTCACATGTATTTAATCATTAACAGAGAATCATTAGCATTCATACATATGTAAATAATATTTGCATTTCATCATTCATCATTGCATTAAAAATTCCATTTGTAAATTAGCCTAAAAAGCCGCTAACTTCTCACATTTGTTAATAATTCATCCTAACTCTGATTGACCCAAAACCACTCCATTGTGTAGATATTACTAACTTCATTAAATAAAAAATAAAAAAAATACTAACTCAAATAAGTGTCAAATAATCCCAAAGTTTAATTTCACATCTGACGGACTAAAACGAGCATATCTCCCTCATACAGTGTTCGATTTTGGTCTACTCACTTTTAAAATACTCTATTTTCAAATACTTTCAAAACAAGATCAATTTCGTAAAATTCGGAGCTCATATGTGAAAGTTGGGTTTTGGGTCTCTTTTGCGCATTTTGACTTTTTGCTATTTTTGACCTGCGTTTTCGTGTGCATAATTAACCCTTTTAATTTTATTTCTTCTTCACTTGTGTCCTTTGATGAAAGTTTTATTGAGCGACATAAAAATCCAAATCTTGATTAAAATTGAAATCAAAGAAACTGACCGTGTCCAAGTATCCGTTGGGAGTCTGTACAAAAACCCCACATTTCACACTTCTATTTTATTTTCCTATTTTCTTATTTATTAAATATCCAAAAAATTAGATTAGTGTGTAAATAATTTTCTTGTATTTTATCATATTTTTCATATAATTTTTATCCTCTCTAAAACCACCAAAAAATTTACAAAACCTGAAAATCAGGTTTTCTATACACGTGGAAAAACACCAAAAATTCCACTTCGCACAGATGACCTCTTTTTCGCCTGGGTCCATCATGAAAGTTGTAGATCTCGTCGAGATGAATAACTTTAGTGAAGAAAATTTTTTGATCCGAGGTCTTCTTCTATTTCTTTTCTATCTTTGAATTTTGAATGTTTTTGGGGGTGCCACGTGACAGCCCCTGGGCGTGCCATGTGGCACCCCACTTCTATCTCCAGCTGCCCCCCAGGTCACGTGCCTAGCACGGGACCAACCCCCTCCCCTTCCCCTACCTCCAGCCGTTACAGGCATTTACCCACGACCGACGGCTGCTCCGCCTCCCCCTCAGCCTTGCACGCGTAACGGTCGTCGCCCCACTACCTCACGTCCGTTGCGTCCACCCTGGTAACGCCCTCACCCCGGCTCCCTATAAAACCTCGTTGACCCTCTCCTTCTCCAGTATTCGCCCTTATCCTCAAAGCCGGTGACAGGGGCCGCACGACGTGATCCAAGGCTCCGCCTTGTTGCAAAGCTTCCCTGACGAAGCCGCACCTCGCTCCGGCCTCAGCCCCATTGTCGAGCCGCCCCCCCTTTCCCAGGTAACTCGTCTCCTTCCTCCCCTCCTCCGGTCAGCTCCACACAACCACCGCTGGCCATGCACAGGCCAGGACCCCTTTCCATTCGTCGCCCCCACGCTTCGCCGTCCCCCCTTGTTTTCTCCTGCAGGTACATTGCCTCCGCTCCACCACACTCGCGCAACCCCTCGTGCCGTGTGTCGGCCGAGATGTAGCACCACCCCGGGTCGGCCGAGCCCGAGCTCTTCCTCCGCTAACGCCTCGCCTCCGTCGCGGGGAGGTGCCTCCACAGTCTGACGCGAGGCACCACCGCCCCCGTGGCACCTCTCCGTTTCTCCCCTCGAGTCTCCGGCAGTCATCTACCCTCTGCCACCGCTCGGCCATGTATCGGCCGAGCTCTTTCGCCCCTCCGCCTCGGCAAAGGCCCCGCTCGCCCACCGCCTTCACTCAAGCTGAGCCCTAACGCACAGTTGCCGTTGGATCAGGGCAAATATCCCTTGATCCAACGGACCCAGCACCGCCACGTGGTACGCAAGGCCACTTCTCTCAGAACACAGATCATTGCCGCGTTGAGGCTCGGACCATCCAAACCTTAGCCTCGGTCCGAGCCTCGCGCCTACACCACCGAGGCTCTGTTCGGGCTCCAAACCTCAAGCCCAGGCTTGAACCACAGGCTCGGGACCCCCGAGCCTTTGCTTCGCCCACCGAGCCTCCTGGCGCACGTACTGCGTTGGGGGAAAATTGCATTTAAGCCCCCAGCATTTTCAGGAATTGTCGAAATACCCCCGCTAGGGTTAAATTACATCCGAGCCCCTACAACTTTTATAAATTATAGATAAGCCCCTCCAGGGACCTTTTTGAAGAAAAAACTTTATTTTATTTACATTTTAGTCCCTACGATTTCCTTTTAACATATCTTTCTCATACGAACTCCATTTTTAGCATATAATATATCATTTTGAAGCTCTTTTCATGCTCTAACACTTAGCATTTTATGGATGGATCTGAGGTTGTTTATTGATAATGATTGTTTGAGGATCTCTGTAGACTCTTGCATGCTACTTTTGACGTATTCGTGCTTGAGGAATCAATGATATTTTTGCAGGAATTCGGATAATGATTTTACTTTGATTGAACCATTGCTGATTATTCTCAATAGTAAAATCTTCACCAAAAATTAATTTACCGTTATTCCTCTAAGATTATTGTCGACTTTTTTGAGAATAGAATCATAGATATTTGGAGGCCGGATACTTTGCTTGACTATTCTGAATATCAATTGTTTATTAGCCTGAAGCATTGAGTCAGATCCATTTTGATTTGCGATTACTTTTATGAATTTATTGATCATATTATTGAAGGATTTAACACGTTTCAATTCACAGATCCTGGTATTAATCATCTTTGTTTATTTTCTTTGAATAACATCTTCATCATTGCATTGTATATTTTCTCAACATAGAAATTAATCAAACATTAATTAATTATTTAATTTAATTTAAAACCGTGCAACTAAGAATCACCGTTCCCTGTGATCGACCTTGGTACACTTGCCAAGTAAAAATATTCCACAACATTAAAAATTGTGGTTTTTGACGAACTGAATTTGCCTCCTATACTACGACAATTCATCATTATTAAAGAGGCAGATTTCACGTTCATCATATGTAGACCTCTTCCTCAAGATCACCATAAAGAAAGGTGTTCTTCACATAAAGTTGATAAATGGTATGTATCAACCCCATTCTGGCAACAGGCGAGAAGGTCTCAAAATATTCAACTCCAAAGGTTTGTGTGAAACCTTTGGCAACAAGTCTGGCTTTCAACCTGTTAATAGAACCATCAGGCGACTGCTTGGTCGTGAAGACCCATTGACAAGCCACAGGACGAACTCCCAGGGGGCACGGCATAAGATCCCATGTGCCTTGTGAGGTAAGTGCATCCATCTCCTCATCCATGGCCTGTCGCCAACCACGATCTTGCACTGCACTAAAATGATCTCTTGGAACGGTAATAGCATTCGGAGCATCTGCAAATCTCTTATCACAGCTAGATAAATCATCTGTAGAAGTAAAATGTGACATGGGCTGACACGTACATTTCCTTTTTTGCTTGCTTAGAGATATTGGAAGCTCCATAGGTACATTCAAGACAACAGTGGTGGGAGCACTCAAAGTGGTCATATCATCCTGTATAAAAGGGACAGGAAAAGTTACATACACTGGTGTAGAAGGTATAGATGTATGCTGGCGAGTATAGATGATTGGTGGAGGATGGAGGTCCAGAGGAATTCCACTCACAGTCTGTGTGTAATAACTTGTTTTCTCAAAGAATGTGACATCGACAGATACATAGTATCGACATCCAACATGACCATAGCAGTGATAGCCTTTCTGGGTACGAGAGTACCCAAGAAAGATGCATTTGATGGCACGAGAGGATAATTTGTCAGCTGCGTGAAAGTTACGAATAAAGGCAATACAACCAAAAATTCACAGAGGTATAGTAAAAAGAGACTCGGTAGGATAAAGTAAGGAAAATGATGTTGCCCCTTTGAGAACAGATGAAGGAACATAGTTGATGAGATACACTGCAGTAAGGATGGCATCTCCCCAATATTGTTTAGGAATACTCATTTGACTAAGAAGAGATCTGGCAATATTTAACAAGTGTCAGAGTTTCCTCTCAGCTATACCATTATGTTGTGAGGTATATGGACATGATGTTTGGTGAACAGTTCCCTGGGATGCAAAGAAAGAGGTCAAGTCATGTTGGGTTAACTCAAGAGCATTGTCGTATGAATGATCTTAACAATGCTAAAGTAAGTTTTAACATTTTGAAATAAATTTCTAACAATTTGATTAATCTCTGAGCGCTCCTTTATTATATAGATCCAAGAAGACCGACTAAAATCATCAACGAAAACTATAAAATAGTGATGATCACTTAATGTGCAGATCAAATAAAGTCCCCAAACATCACAATGAACTAGATGAAAAGCAACAGTACTACGAAACTCAGTACGAATAGGAAACAAAGTTCGATGGTGTTTCCCGAACTCACATGCCTCCCACTGAAAGGGCTTCAGAGCAGAGAGTTCAGGAAACATCATGGAGATGGCCTTGACAGAGGGATGCCCAAGACGCAGATGCAATAGGAGTGGATCTTCGGAGATAGATGCAGCACCAACAAAATTGGAGTATGAGGACATGTCAAAGTAATATAGACCGTTCTTCTCATGGCCCCCACCAAAAATTTGCCTCGTTCGAATGTCCTAAAAATAACAACATGGCTCATAAAATATCATACGATAATGTAGTTCAACACAAAGCTTTTGAACTGACAACAAGCTAAGAGGAAAATCATGAGCATAGTGAACCCCCAAAAGTCGAAGCTTGGAAGAGAATTCCATAGTTTCGACAATAGTAATCTGTGATTGAGTCCCATTAGCGACTCGAACTAACTTCACAGAAGTAGATGGTATGGAATAGGTGAGCAAACTACTTTCTCCAGTGAGATGAGTAGAGGCGCTGGAATCAATAATCCAAGCTAGAGTAGGAGTGATAGCAGAGTTGGCTATTGTACCTGAAGGAGTGGCCAGAGCAGCAATTGTAGTGCTACTAGTGGTGGTAGGCCATGGAGTCTGAAGGATCTGCGTTAGACGGGAGTAATCTGCATCATTAAGATGAACAGTCTTGCCACTGGAGGTAGGCGATGCCTCTTCCACATCATAGGCATCCTCATAAGCATTATTGGCGTGATAAGAAGGTACGCCAAACTTCTGCCAGCATCGTTCAGTCGGGTGGTTCCACCTACCACAGTGAGTGCATGGGGCAGTAGAGTCTCGCCCACGACCACGACCAAAGTCACATCCTCGTCCAGATTCTCGTCCACGGCCATGACTTGGATCACGATCGCGTCCTCCTCGCAAGCTGTATATGCCTCCTCGCCCAAATGAGGCGATGTGTGCAAAGTTCTCTATTGAAGGTAAGACGGGAGGTCGGACAACGGATGTCTCGAGCTCCTCAAGTTGGCCAAAGATGGCCTTCATTGTTGGCAGTGTATCTGATATAAGAAATTGCTTCTTCGCTGTATGATATCTAAAGCGCAGGCCATCAAGGAAGCGGTATACCTGCCAGTCAGAACGCTCTTATATCTGTTTGGTGCAACATGAGGGATGGAATATTGCAAGCTCCTCATACAAGCTGGATAGATGCTTGTAGTACTCGATGAGGGTGAAATCACCCTGAGATGCCGACCAAATTTGCCTGTAAATGTCTGCAAGGTGTGACTTCATCTTCTTCTGGGAGTATGTTTGCTCGAGATCCTCCCATATTTCCTTGGCCGTATTTTTGTAAAGAAGATTTGTGGCAATGTGAGCCTCAACACTGTTGGTCATCCAGTTGATAACCAAATAGTTGTCAGTCTGCCAGTTGTCGTACTCTTTGTCCTTTTCATCTAAAGGATCTTTAGTCAAAACGTAGAATTCCCTCTGACCACCAATGAACACCATAAAAGATCGAGATCAGAGCACGTAATTTTTTATGCCCTTGAGTTTGATAGTAGTACCTTGTGCCATAATATTCGTGGCCAAGGATATTGTCTCGGTAGAAGAAGGCACCATGGTGGTCTTAAAATAGAAAGACGATCCTGTGATCAACTAAGGATGCATATAAGAGCTAAAATGTGCCCTAGAACTCACGTTTGCCCTTGACGAATGGCTGAAAATCCTCAATGGACTACAGATCTAAATTCTTGGAAGCGGTCCGTGATGAGTCTTGGATCTCCAAAGAGTCCTATGATACCCGTGGAGGGTAGCTGTGGGGTTGACGACCCTTCGTAGGAGGTCCTAAAAGTGTAGGGTAGCGCTAGCGGGAGGGCTGTTGCACTGGAGGCGATTAGAGGGCCTTGCGTGGGGCCCTAATTCAGGGAAGAGGGCTCGTGCAGGCTTTTGTGAGGCTTCAAGGTGGCGGTGGGGATTTTAGATCAGAACCCCGGTCTAGGACCGTTGCTCTGATACCATGTGGAGAAGAGAGACAAATGGGATATCTATTCCATAGGGCTAGGGTCTCTTATATAGAGAGAAACCCCTAGCGAGTACAAGAGGAAAAATACATAAATACCCCTGAGGGCCTACGGAACCCGAAGGGTTACGGAACCCAAAAGGTTACAAACATAATTGTAATATAATAATTCTAACAACTGTCACATGTAGCAGCTATGTTGGCTGCTACATGTAGCAACTTCCCTATTCTCTCTCTCTCTCTATATATATATACATATATATATTCTTTTGGACGTTATCACACGTGTTTATTTAATTTTGACATCCGTATCATATCAATTTTAAAGTGGATACATGCACCAATATGAAATCATCATGTGTGAGGCATCCTATACATGTAAATCAGATCTAATTCTATACTATATTGATTTCTATTATCTTCTGTGTCTGATCTGCATCCATTTCATATTCGTATATATTTTTAATGATTTGGTAATACATTTTCTATTCATCTAGATATTCATCCATCTTTATATTCGTATTTTAAAACATATAAGAATAATGCAACGTCTATATCGGTATGGAGTAGTGGAATTTCCATTATATTATTGCTAATCCAAATAGATTTATTAGATGAGGCATGGATCTTGGTATAGCAAGTACCCCGACCGTCATTTTCAAGTGAGCGCCCATGAGTTTAGGCTTTAGAGTCAAAATGCACGAGCCAAACTGTGTAGACGCTGAATCGAATATTTTGAACACACTTATCTCTTATCTCACCTTATGCATGGATCAATCTCGACTAATGTTTTGACACGCCAAGGGTATATTGGTAATTTTTCAAAACAATCTGTGCAACCATATCTCTAGAGTTGCAATATAATTAAGCCTTTCGGAGCATTATAAATATGTATGTTTGTGTGTTCGTGCATGATTTCTGATTATTATTGATCGGATATGTTCCCAACGTAGACGTTGTCTACTTTCATTAATAGAGCAGCTTGAGTTTTAACTTATAAAATGCGAACTTAATGACCAAGAAACCATTAGAAATGGTTTTTATAATATCAAGCTCGTCCTAAATTAGGAGATTAGAGATGGATTGATGATATTGTGTTGATTGATGAGACTAGAGATGAAGTAAATGAGAAGCTTGAGGTTTGGAGACATGCATTGGAGACTAAAGGTTTTCGTATAAGTAGGGTTAAGACGGAATATATGGAATGCACCTTTGATGGAAGCAATGGTGAAGGAATCGAGGTGAAGATGGGTGACGATAACATTCAGAAGAGAGATTCTTTTAGATATCTGGGATCTATCTTGCAACATGACGAGGAAATTGATGGAGATGTTACTAATAGAATAAATGCAGGCTGGCTAAAGTGGAGAGGAGCCTTCGCTGTTCTCTGTGATAAGAAAATTCCTTTAAAAATTAAAGGAAAGTTTTACAAAGCAGCCGTGAGACCTGCTATGCTTTATGGTTCTGAATGTTGGCCTGTGAACCATAAACATGTGCAGAGAATGGTTGTAGCAGAAATGAAAATGCTAAGATGAATGTGTGGACATACACGTAAAGATCGGATTCGGAATGATGTAATCAGAAAGAAAGTTGGTGTAGCTCCGATCGAGGATAAGATGCGAGAAAACCGCTTAAGATGGTTTGGTCATTTGCAAAGAAGGTCAACTGAAGCACCGATTAGGAGATGCGAGTGTTGGGATGTTGAGCCGGCTAAGAGAGGGTGAGGACGACCCAAGAAGTGTTGGAAAGAGACTATACGAAGGGATCTTAGTTTTTTGGATTTAAGTCCGAGATTGACCCAAGATAGATCTCAATGGAGCGAAGAATCCATGTAGCCGACCCTACTTAATTGTGGGAAAATGCTTTGTTGTTGTTGTTGAAGCTCGTCCTAAATTAGAAGAAGAAGACCCGATGAATAGAATGCCTGGTCTAAGTGGTCCTGACTTTGCCGACCTTGAATACGATGGATTTATAAAAGGCGTTTTTTCTTTTTCAAAAGTTATTTTTGTTGACCTAAGACGATCCTTCGAGGAAAAAAAATTATTTGTTTTGGTTTATTTTGTTGACTACGAACTCTTCTTATGTACGCTGGACTTTTGGTCAGTGTGTTCTCACTCAAAGCACATCATTTGCTAAGTTTTATCTCAACATTCATTGACTATAATACAGATGTTTTGTGTTCTTTTGCAAATATATCCTCCAGAAACCTACACAATTAGATATATATCCCGGTAAACCTTGTTGTAACTACACAATAGCTGGTGATCCGCGGAAATATAGGACGATTTAAATTTTATATATGTTAGCTTGCTACGTTGTTTAAACAATATTTAAATATTGTAAATAAATAATAAACAATACATTCAATAACTTTGTATACATTCGTCTGTAATAATTAAATTCTTCGATAAGAAAAGAATACATACTAAAATCACCGTAACAACATTGATTTATATATAGCTTCATGTATTTTGCCATAGCCGTTGTATACCATGCAATTAAATATATATTGGCAATAACATATATGTCCAAAAATTATTATTATAAAAATGGCTTTGCAAAGGATAACATATATCATTATATATTTAACATAATATTACATCCATGTAGACTCATTTTATTGTCATGTTAATCTATTAACTATCTTTATCAATTGTCGTTCATGTCCCATGCTAAGATGATATTGTAGCATCACGGATCAAACTTTTTTATAATGCTTTATATATAGAGGGAAACTCATTTTGATCGTTTTCTATTTCGATGATAACGAATATGTTTATTTGATATCCGACAATCATAGAAGCTAGCCAAATATTATATTTGTTCGCACAATGAGGATTATAGATGGGTGTGTCGAGAGAGAGAGAGAGAAAAAGGAAGATATATATATATATATATATATATATATATATATATATAGGGTGCACTTGAATTGAGGTGGCACCATTCCTTGATTATGGAAAGGTGCCATCTTAAGCCGTTGGATGATGTGTGTACGAATGAGATTGAAACCACTAGGTGGTTTTCGTGCCAACTAACATTCCTATTATGGTGGTGGATTAAATTATTACTAATTTGGTAAATTACACGTCATTGATCATTCTATATTTAGGTATATATCGAGTGATGTACAGAATTTTCCAGAAATATCGGATGAAATAAATATCCATATTTTGAAATAACTGTTAACAATTTACAAATGCTTGTGATATTTTACAATTTCGTGTTATAAATTACAAACGCGTAACCACTGGTATTCGCAAAAAAGTCCAAATCTGACGAAAATTCGTATTTTTTGTGTAGATGTGTTTCCTAAAATATAAGGTGCTTTTATTATGTGCTAATAAATTGATATGCACGTGGAAAAAACTCCTAAAATGATGGGATTTTGTTACAACTATATTCCTAATATACGAAGATTTTTATGTAGCTGTATTTCCTAAAATATAGGGTGCAATTAGACGTGGTGAACATTCCTTTTGTAAAGTTCATTGGATTTATTTTGAAAATAATCATTCAACATTATTTGGAAGCAATGTTTGTAAAATACAACAATTTTTTTGTAAATTTCGTTATCTTTTTTCTAAACTGCATTTATTTATTTTGAAATTTTTTGTAGTCTCTTTTGAGATTATTTTTTTAGAGCAATGTTTGTAAACTGTGATACTTTTTCGTAAAATCTGTTTCTGTTTTGTAAAATTCATGTGATGTTTGTAAAATAGATTGCTTATTATTAACGTATAGATTGCTTTATATGTCCATCCAACATGTTTTCCAATGTCGTGGGTCCATCAAAACTCGTCATCCATTGTAAATATTGTATATATTTTGTAAAATCCACGCTCACATTGTAAAATTGATATGCTGATCTGCAAAATAAAAAACGAATCAGTAATATTCAATCAGACGCAAGGAAATAACTGTAAGAAAATGTCAGACAATTGTATAATAACTTAATTAAATATAAAAAATACTTTACAATTGTAAAATATGTTAATGAAATGATGTAGCTATGTACCACGAGTCTTTATTTTGAGTGAGTGTTGGTTATGCGTTTGAATAAACGTAAAACTTTGTAAACATAATGTAAAATAAAGTAAACAAAATTGAAATATGTCATATTTATTTAACATGGATAGCACATAAACGCAAAATTTTGTGAAAAATGTAGCAAAGATATTCAGATTGATCCAAAAAATGTATATATCAGGAATAAGTATAACAGAAATGAAAGAATTGAAGTAGCGCAAATGAAACTAAAAATAACATATTTTTTAAATGAAATACATATCCAGATATCAAATCATAAACGAAACAAAAGAATGCATTTATACTGACCTTGATATCCACATTCATTCATTAATATCTAAATATAAAAACATTACGCGACATATAACGAATGACAAAAACGAATCAGATCAATTAAAATGAATCAGGACTGATTCAGAATCATTTTTTAATCAAAAAACATGATAGAAACAAAAAATATGAATGATTTCGTAAAAAATGATATGTACCTCTATAATATGAAAGATCAAGCGGAGATGTTGGGCGTGTCATCGATGCTTCAGCAAAGAAACGGGAACATCTCGTCGAGGTTGATGAAGAAGAGAGGGGGGAGGACCCTCGTCGAGTTTTGTTTTGAAAATTCGAATAATTAATAGCCATGATGTGATAGTTTCTATATTTAGAAAATTCAATTCGAGTAATTAATAATCAACGGGATAATGACGTAACCAAATGACATATTCGATTTTTTTTCTAAAAATGGTGATTTGAAATTTTTTTGATGGTGGTTTTGGATTTAATTTAGTGGTTTTGTTAACCACCGTTGATCAAAATCGGATGGCTCTTAAGAGGTGTCGCACCATACTCATGGTAAGGTGGCACCTCAATTCAAGTTTTTCCTATATATATATATATATATATATATATGGATTTAATGGGGCTGCCCCCTGGGGGCAAATTCATCCCTATATCCCTACTACATGCCATTCGAATTTCGTCAGAAACAGAGACTCCTACGGCCTCCATCGAGATGGTGTCGATTTAAAAAATCCTGTTACCGTTAAAAAATGACTGTCTGGATGGAGGCCGTTGGAGTCTCTGTTTCCGACGAAATTCGAATGGCATGTAGGAGGGATATAGGGGATGAATATACATGGTGACATTTTTTGAAAAAAATAAAAAAAACGTCGAAAATGGCGCGGGGGCAGCCATGTTGGCTACCCCCAGGGGGCAGCCCCATTAACCTCTATATATATATGTGTGTGTGTAGAGAGAGAGAGGAGAGAGAAGAGAGAGAAAGAGTGCTGGAGAGGAAGAGAGCATATACATGAGAGAAAGAGAGAGCGAGAGAGATCGTGGAGAAGAGAGGAGGGTAGAGAGCTAGTGGAGAGAAGGAGATAGAGGGAGAGTGCGAGTGGAAAGAGAGAAAGAGAGTCGAGAAAGAAGTGGAGAAAACAAGATCATTGAATGTGGAGGGAGGGAGGGAGGGCAGAGGTGAAACCCCACATATAGAGCATCCACATGTCACTTTATTGAATAAAAAAAACCCAACTTTAAAATAGTTAATAGATATGCTCCGCTAAGGTCATAGGCAAGTTCTTTATCACGATGGAATGGTACTAATGGTATATAGTTCCATACAACTTGTTTTTGTTAAGATTAGGGGTGTTCAAAAATATCTGGGTCAATGGTTATTCGGGTTGACCCGTTCATTTTGACCATAAACTCATGGGTACCCATTTGAAAATTATGGGTCGGGTACCCGTAATGTCATGACTCGTATCCCATATAAAAAACCCGACGGATACCCACGGGTACCTAGTTGGAAGCTTCCATTATCAATTGATTCATAAAAATGTAAATGGTTAGATACAAATACCAATATAGATGTTAAATTATTCTTATCTATTTTAAAAATATAGAAATTGATGCAGATACAAATATCGGTGAATATGGAAAACATATTGCCAAATCATTAAAAATGAATACTGGTATGAAATGGATGCAAATTAAATAGGAAAAATAATAAAATCAAAATTGTATAGATAAGATTAAATTTATATCTATGTGAGGGTTCATATATGTATCCATTTTGAAATTGAAATATATATGGATGTTAAATTTGAATTAACATATATGATAACAAATCGGATACGATCAAAATCGATATATATACATTCTAGCATCCAAACATGACGATAATGAATACAATTGAATACGAATTATATCGCACACGCACACGCGCGCACCCCCACCCACATGCACGCCCGTGCCCATGCAAACGCCCTTGCCCACGTGCACGCGCCTGCGCCCATGCCCACGCCCACACGTACACGCGCACACACATAAGCGTGCACACACACATCACGATAACCGACTGTGACGGTAATTAATACCCCATTTACGAATATGAATATATACTTGTATATTGTTTGTCATGTTGTCCTCCGATTATATATATTTGCATCTTGTTTATCCGTATTCGATTTATTATGAGGATGAACCTACGTGAATGCGTCATTATTGGATCTGTATTCGATAGTATTCCTTCCAATTGCATGTATTCATATGATTTACATTGTACATAGTTTTATATATCCTCATTAATTTATTTATCTATGTGTATTTATCCCTATCTGAATGCATTCTGTACCAATTTAGATTTTCATATCCGGTATGATCATTATGAATATGATCTAGATACGGATATAAATAGTTGGACATATCGTTTGCATTTTTATATATGCTACCTTTCACTAGAAGTATCTCTCTTTATCCCCACGGGTACCCGCGGGTACCCGCGAGTAGTCAACATCCATTGCCATTAAACGGGTTCCTGTTACGATTTGGTACCCATTGGAATGGTGCGGGTCGACACGTGACCCAATACCAACGGGACGGGGTGGGTCACGATCAAATGAGACGGGTACCCGCCCCATGAACACCCCTAGTTAAGATGTACATGACATTAATCTTCTTATTAACCAAGATCGATGTCGTCTTTTTGGCTTTTCTTGAACTTATAGTCGAATTGTATTTCTCTATTACTATTATTATGAATGAACAAATGACTTTCATTGTCAGAAAATAAAATAAAATATTATATTATATTTACCATGCAGTGCATGGATTTAATTGACAAAAAAATTCCTTTGGAAAGATCCATAATGGTTCTTCATTTCTCCTGGACATAACACGTCTGATTATATAACATGTTAAATTTGGGATTTGCTAGTATCCTTTTGCGTTTTTCTAATAACACTTATGCCCCTATCGATTACATTATCACTCTTATATTTGTTACAGAACTCACAATAATACCCTTAGGGGTTGTTCGTTTGGTGAATAAGGGGAGTGGAATAAGGGGAATAAGAGGCCATTTTCCTCCCAACACGGTTCCCCGTGGTACGACTATTCCCCATTATTTCATCTTATTTCACTCTTATTCATATCTTTATCCCACCTTACCTACCTTTATTTCACCTTATTCTCCTTATTCCTATCTTCCAGCCGAACAAAGAATAGACCCTTATTCTTCTTATTCCCAATCCTTATTCCTGCTTATTCCCGAACCGAACGAGCCCTTACGCTATTGTAGTATAAGGGCACATATAAAACAAAGAAAGGGCACAGCTGTGGGAATATATCAGTGTAATGACAAAAAAAGATAGGGCTATAAGTATTATCGAGAAAACTCTGAAGGGTACAAATGTAAAAATCCTACGTATAGACGTGCATCTGAAACAGCAACTATTCGATATACATTTTGATGAAGGATATGGATAGCAATTAGACAGCGCACATGGTATTTTTAAATATGAAGGCAGAATGGCTTGTATTGCCATTTTGGTCCGTTGCTATTGCCGAGGTTGGCATTATTTTAGCAGATATAAACCAAAGCGTGTCCATGGCGGGACCCAAAACTAAAACTAACTCCGGTCCAACACGCCACATGTTCACAAGAGAAACGACCTGTTGACCCAATAGCGTGAGAGACGTGACCTAATCATTGTGCTCAATAGTCCATGATCAATAACACAGAATTCCTAAAAGTAAACAAACATGCATCCATCTTCGTCACGCGCGCGCACACATACACACGAGTATTTTCCTAATCGAGGAGAGACTGCTGCAATAACAACTAGATATTAATTTAACGGTTTTATTTATTTTATGATCTAAAACGGTACTTTAATAAACTTTTTTTGCATTAATTTTTAATTTCGTTTAATATTTCAAATTACCATTTTTAACGTATTTAATTTTGACATATTTTATTGATATCGATATTTTATTATATTTTCATCAATATTCAATAACCGCTTCAACCAATGTTGTTTGGCATCATTTATAAATTCCGAGGATTCTGTGTAAAACTTAACATCCCTTTGTGAAATACGTATGGTTTTTTATCCAATGAAGTGCATATTAGCAATATGTTGATTATTTCTTAAATTATGTGACAAGATTTTTTTATGGCATGATGCACAAAGTCTCATGGTTTATGTGAAATTCTCACTCCTTTTGTGAATGTTGTATGGTATTGGCAAAATAAAAAGCTAATTAATAATACATAAATTATTTGTTAGAAAAGTTAACATGTAAAAAGTAGTAAATAAATAAATATATGAGATGTATTATTCAGTTATGTGAAAAGTATGACCAACTGTGTAAAATAAGATCATATGGCAATGGCGGTACTGAGATGTGGAGGTGGGGTCATTAGTGATGGCTCAACGATGGCTCGATACAAAATGGCAGTGACGACTCGATGCTCGAGGGAGGCGATGATTTTACGCTCGGTGGATGCAACGATGGAGTGACCACTAGAGGCGGGGGAATGGATTGATGATGGCAGTGGAGAATGTAAGGATGGTGGAGGAGAATTTACGAGCGGAGGCGGTGACAAATGTACGAGCACGGTAATGACGAGAGGGTGGCAGCTTATGAGGGAAGGAGAGTGAGTGCGGAGAAGGTGGAGAGTCACGGGACGACGTCCATCGCTTACCGCCCATCACGCTTTATTCACATGTTGTGCATCTCCCATCGCCTTGTAGCTTGCTGTGTTTAGGGTTTGAGCATGCAAAGAGAATAGCGAGAACAATGAAAGAGTTTAGACTTGTTACATTTTATAATTAGAAAAGTGATGAAAGGACCAAAATGGATTTTTAATCAAATATAATAAGAAGGGTTTTTATTAGTTATGCCCCTCCGAGATATTGCAATTTCATTTATGCCTCTGCATTTTTGGAAATATCACTTGTACCCTTGACTTCTTGCCTTTCTATCATTTGTGCCCCTACGTTACTTTAATCGTCACTGAGATGGACTTATCCTTGGTTTAATCAAACTATGGTATAATTAAGAGGGGCATGTCAAGAAAAAGCCTACATCCGCCTTTCTCTCTTCCTCCCACCTCGTCACCCTCCAACCATTCCCTTTCCTCCGACGACCACCTCTTCCTACGTCTCCTCTGCCTCCTCTGACAACCGATATCCTTTGCGATTCCAACACCTATGTATAACCTCTTGCATGTTTGTAGTTGCCCTGCTGGCATTTTGTTCCACTAGAACCGTGAATGGCAAGAATGGCAAGAAGTTGGGGGTATCCATTCATCTCACTACGGGTCCACTCCATGTGGCAGGACCTTGGGGAGGAGGGAGGGCCTGGGGTTGGGAGAGGAGGCAGGGGCAGGGGGAGGCACGGCGGTGGCTGGGGGAGGACCTTGGGGCGGAGGGAGGACCTGGGGGGCGGGGGGGATGAGACGGGGACAGGGGGAGGCATGAGAACGGCTCGGGGGAGGACCTTGGGAGGAGGGAGGAGGTGGGGACAAGGGGAGGTGCGGGGGAGGCTGGGGGAAGGACCTTGGAGCGAAGGGAGGACCTAGAGAGGTGGGAGGAGGAAGGGTAGGGGGAGGCGCGAGGGCATGGGGAGGCGAGGGGTGGCTGGGGGGAGGGGCGGGGATAGGGGGAAGCATGAGGGTAGGGGAGGCACGGTGGGGTGGGGGAGACTAAGGGCAAGGTCGGAGGAGCTCGTGGCAGGGGCGGAGGGAGGACCTGGGGGTAGGGGGTGGTGGTCGGGGTAGGGGAGGCGTGAGGGCATGGGGAGGCGTAGGGGCAGCAGGAGAGGTACGGAGAAGCTCGGTGCAAAGGGCAGGGTGGGGGGGGGAGGACCTGGGAGCAGGGGGAGGCATGACGACAGCAGGGGGCAAGGGGAAGCTCGGGGCAGAGGAGGTGGCACGAGAGTAGGTGGAGGAGCTTGAGGCGGAGGGAGGACTAAGGGCCGGGGGGAGGAGAAGGTGGAGGAGTAGGAGGCTAGGGCAGGAAGAGAAGGGGAAGAGGATGGGGAAGGAGGAAGAAGATGGTGAGAAAATGACCTTTTCAGCCGTTGTTTTTTATTTAATCCCCATTATGACCTCAAAGTTAACGTCCGTTTCTGTTAGGAATGAACGGCATCTAACTTGAGTGGCACAAGTAATATAACAACAAGAAGTCGGGGGCACAATTGATATTCCCAAAAAGAGAGGGGTATAACTGAAGTTACAATATCTTAGAGAGGTACAACTGATAAAAACCCTAATAAAAAATAGTTATATAAATTAAAGCTTTAATTTTAACTATAGTATTAACAATAAATGGATGTTATGGAAGGGTTTCATTATCCAAGGACAAGATTTCACATCCCTGCAAAGTATTCGTCCAAATTTAAAAAATAAGTTCTTAAAGACTCGTTTGATAACATGATTAGGTTGGATTAGATTGGGGTATTTACTTTCGAAGAGGTTATATGTTATTTAAATTATATCGTAGATATAGATTTTTTTTATTTGAAGGTGGTCGGAATTATTATAATAAAAGATAGATGTGACCTATATAATTAGTTCCAATTCAGGAATGCAGATATAAGCTGTAGATAATCCAAACCCAAACATAGGTTACATAACAGATAAGTGATTTACCATTGAGTAAACCCCTAATTGGACAAGGTCCCACCACAACTCGGAAGTATTAGGGAAAGGTCGACTTTACTTTGTTCAATATCTTAACTAGCTAGTAAGTTTAGCTCGACGAGTCGATGGGGGCAAACTCAAGCTTTATGCTATTCAAATTTCGTGCGAAACAGAGACTCCTACGGCCTCCATCCAAATAGTCATTTTTTAAAAAGTAATAGAATTGGTAAAACAACCCTTCTGGATGGAGGTCGTAGGAATCTCTGTTTCGCGCAAAATTTGGATGAAATAATATAGGTATATATTGATGAAAATCCACGGTAGATTTTTTTTAAAAAAAATGGGCAAAATGACGCAGGGGGAGCCAAGTTAGCTCATGAGATCTCTGTGAGATGGTGAGATGGGAGATTCTGGATCACTAGTTTCAGCCAGGAGAGAAAAATTAAGAGAGAGAATGTTGAAATTAGTAGTCCAGAATCTTCCATCTCACCATCTCACCAAATCTCATCTCATAGGATCACTCCTCTCTCTCTCTCCATATATATATATATATGAGAGAGAGAGAGAAACTTCCAATAAGGTGGACCTTTCCTGGATGCATGGAAAGCCACGTCAATTCAGGTATTTTTTCTATTTATTTATAATTTCTAACTCTATAAATTTAATAATAAAATTAACACAATATGTATATCACGAAAGATTTATGAAAATATTAATATATTTGACAAAAAAATGTTTGTTACAGTATAGATGATATATTTTACAAAATAGTATGATCATCATTAGCTTACAATGTGCAGTTTAAACTTACAAAATTATTACATAATTTACATATTTGGTAGTGGCTTTCTGAATTTCAGGAAAGACCCACCTCATTGGAAGAGCACCTTATATATAATACCTTTGATAAGAGACTAACACCATTCATATACGTTCATATACGTGGGAAAGAAAACTAATATGCACTTCTTTAGATATCTAAAGAAAGAAAATTCTAAATCTAAATAGTCCCTATGTTAAAGTTAAATAATTTTTTCTCTAAAAATTAGTAGAAAACAAAAGAAAAATTCACATCCTTTTAAAAGGTGATTCAATCAAATGACTTGGTTTACAATCTATTTTATTGTATCATACGAACTCGATCGTTTGCCTAATTAGTTCGTATTTGAGTTAGCTTGTTAGCTAGCTCATGAGATAGCTTGAACTTGGCGCCTGTGATCGAGCCAACATTATTCCTAGATCTCGGATAAGAAGGAGTTCAAGTTCAAAATCAATATCGAGCTCGAGCTTGAATCTAGGCGGGCTCAACTTGATGAGCTCGATAGACACCCCCTAATCAGGAGGTGGTTATGTCTAGTTTTGGAGGTTAAAGGAAAACTAGTTGATTTTCTTGCACCTCTATCCTTGTAAACTTTTCTCAATGACACTTGTACTTCTATTTATTTTGTAATAATATAACACCCTTATAAAGCATGCTTTATTAATGCTTGTGTCCTTGCCGTTAATCTCTACGGTTCAAACTGACGGGATAACATTCAAAGGGTTAAAGTATTTTTTAAATATATGTTTTCTAAAATTATTATCATTTTGGAAGAGGGATAAAGAAGGATAATGGATAAAAAGGTTTATTGATTATTTTTGTTCAGTTGGAGGGATATGATTTATAGGGATAAAAGAGATAAATGATAGTTATTTATATTTTCATGGTGGGAAAGCCGTTGATGGAGGGATCCATCAACAAAATATTTACCGTCTATCGAAGGATAACAAATTTGAGGGATGCGGAGGGATAATGACCTTATCCCTCTTCCTATTCCTAAAACGAACAACCCCAGAGATATGGGTCATAAACTCAATGTCAAGGGAGCTTGACAACCTCAAATCACCTTCCCTCTTTCTCTCCCTCATCAGCCACAACCACTGCCTTCATTTCCTTCTTCCACCTCCTCCCATCTCTATAAAACGAGGGACAAAACCATCCCCCTAAAAGTTGGATCCTCTTCCATTAGCCAACCCCATCTTTCTGTTGCAAGCCCTTGCACCCTGGGTAGAGCCTACGTCCTCCAGCTCCCTCCAAAATTCTAGACGTTAATCGCCCAATTCTAAGAACGTGACCATATTTCAAGGTTGAGATTGATCTTCGATTCTATAGCTGGAAAGATCCCACCTTGATCTCTTGTAGTGGATGATGGGATTTCTGTTGATGTCGATGAAGACGTTGATGAGAATGCTATGGAACACTATCTTCGTACACAATAAAAACGTGTCATATTTTATGTATTTTTACACACATAACCACGTACAGTTTCTAATTATGTGTCAAACCATCCATAACCACAAATTTTATGGAGAACCATGGATAATGGGATTCGTCTACACATATACCCTCTATCACTTTTACTGCTTACAGCTAACCGTGGTTGGGTTACCACCTACCCTGCCACGATTAAGCGAGTATCTCAAGGTAGATCAGTCGCTGGGGTTGAGAGCCATGTTCATCTTACCAATAGATGGTTGTGATGAAGGAGAAAGTCATATTAGCTGCATCGAAATGTCGAGGATGGGAGATGTCCCTCATCTAACCATTTTTCTCATCACATATCCTCGATTCTCCATCAACTTCTCTCCATCATCTTCTCTTCTCCAGCGAAAGAGAAGCTCCATTATCGCTTCTTCTTCAACAAAGGAGAAGCTCCATCTACTTCACTTCTTCTTTGACATAGAAGCATACAACCTTCGTCTCGCATCTCTTTAGTATGTAACTAATATCCTTGCACCTTGCATTATCCCCCATCACTTTAGTGCATATCATTTCACATTCTTTGGATGCATCATGCGTGGATTGTTTAGGATGGGGTGGTTTGAAGTTGATGAATCTCCATTCACCACCTTTATTCTTTCATTTTGACTTTAAATCCCTAGCTAAATGCCTGTATATATCATTAATTTGTCAAAATAAACACCTGATGATTTTTACAAAATATAGTATATTTGATGTATTTAATTCAAAAATAAAAGAATAAAGGAAGAAAAAAATAAATGAGACACCATAGGTAATGAGTATCCCTAGACCCCGAGACCTAGTCATCATGATTCCTTGGTCGATAAGTAATAAAGTAAGGGAAGATAGGATAGAGAAATTGTACAAAAGATACACAAAATCTTAGTTTTTAAATACATCAATAATTACATTTTGACATCTATTTTATATTATCATTTTTACACATCAAATAATAAAACTTCAACATGAGCATTGTAGATAAAAATATAAAGGAAAATATAAAATTGAGTTCACATAAAAATAATGCACAATGTGTCTGGGACACACAAAATAAAAGATCGAAATAAAAACTTCACAGATCTATATCTTCTCCATACTTTATAAAAATAGACCAAAATCACCTCTAATTGTATATAACTTTAATAAGCTATTTAATGAAGGTGGTTTCATTTAATTTTGAGTTAAGATGCAAAAGTTAGGTTTTGAGTCCCTATTATGCAATATACCTGTATATTTTATTCAATATATTTATTTCTTGTATTTTTCAAATTATTTTTATAAAATTTTATATATTATTTAAAACATATCTATATAATTAAAATAAAAAAATCATCAAAATAAAATTAAAATAAATAATACATATAAATACATAGGTAAAATGTACATGTATAAACTTATAATGTACATATAAATAATTAATTAAGTGTACATATTAACTCACAACAACAACAACAACAACAAAGCCTTTTCCGACAATTAAGTAGGGTCAGCTACATGGACTCTTCGCCTCCATTCAGATCTCTCATGGGACAATCTCGGGCTTATATTACAAAAACTAAGACCCCTTGGAATAGTCTCTTTCCAACACTTCTTAGGCCGTCCTCGCCCTCTCTTAGCCGGCTCAATATACCAACACTCACATCTCCTAACCGGTGCATCATGTGATCTTCTTTGCAAATGATCAAACCATCTTAAGCGGTTTTCTCGCATCTTATCCTCTATCAGAGCTACATCAACTTTCTTTCCGATTGCTTCATTCCGAATATGATCTTTACATGTGTGTCCACACATCCACCTTAGCATTTTCATTTCTGCTACAGCCATACATGTCTATGGTTCACAGGGCAACATTCAGATCCATAGAGCATAGTAGGTCTCACGATTGCCTTGTACAACTTTCCTTTAATTTTTAAAGGAATTTTCTTATCACAGAGCACAACAGAAGCTCCTCTCCACTTTAGCCAGTCTACAGTTATTCTATTATTAACATCTCCATCAATTTCCCCATCACGTTGCAAAATAGATCCCATATATCTAAAAGAATCTCTCTTCCGAATGTTATCGTCACCAATCTTCACCTCGATTCCTTCACCATTGCTTCCATCAAAGGTGCACTCCATATATTCCATCTTAGCACTACTTATACAAAATCCTTTAGTCTCCAATGCATGTATCTAGACCTCAATCTTCTCATTTACTCCATCTCTAGTCTCGTCAATCAACACAATATCATCAACAAATATCATAGACCAAGGTAACTCATCCTGAATGTTACTTGTCAACTCGTCCATAATAAAAGTAAAAAGAAATGGACTCAAAGCTGAACCTTGATGTAAGCCAATGTTGATGTCAAAATTGTCAGCCTTCCTAGACGGGGTCCTCACACAAGATAAAGCCCTATCATACATATCCTTTATGGTTAATGTATATGACATGTACTTGTCTCTTCTCCAAAACTCTCCACAATATCTCTCGTGGGACATAATCATAAGCCTTCTCCAAATCAATAAAGATCATATGGAGGTTCTTCCTTTTAGATCTATAAATCACAATTGTTCTCCTTAGCAAATGGATGGCTTCAATAGTTGAGCGACCTGGCATGAATCCGAATTGGTTTTCTAAGTCTACATATTAAATCAGTAAAATAAAATAAAATATCTAATGGTGTATAAAAATAACTCCAAAATATATAAAATACATGTATAAATTAGTAAAATATATATTATAGAGTAAGAATAAATTACCAAAATACATGTATTTATACCTCTATTTTACATGTAAATATTAACTTGTAATAAAAAGACCTTGTAAAAATAAATAAAAATACGTATAAAATACTGCATTAAATTACAAATATTTTTTGTGTTTTAATAAAAATTTAAATAATTCAATTATTAGTTCTTTTTAATTTTATCAATTCTCTATTTGGTCCATGTGGACGAACTTGAGAACTCCCCGTGTTGACCTGAGTCAACACCACCCCTTCTCTCTTCCTCGAGTGTCAACCTGTCAGAACCCGGATTTTCACTATTTTTTGTGCTCGAAATCATCATCATCCGCCATGCCGCTTGATTTATGGAGATTAGATCTTTCTAATTCAAGCCGTGGGCAGAGATATCTTAGATCATCCTTGCTTAGTCCAAAATCCTCGATCAAAGATCCTTATTCCAACAACTTATAAATTTCCTCCTACGGCTTCCTTCTCAAGTTTAATCCATCTTCATCGGTTCTTAGCCCCTCAGACCGTCTCCATTGGGTTGTTGCTGGTGACAGGAGTGCAACCCATCAATTTGTGGTGAGAAGGAGAAGTGGAGGAGGTGATCCACATCCATCGTTGGAGCATCGCAGTCTGATTCAGCTTCCTTGGTCATTAGGCCAAGTTGAGGCACTATTATTTGTTCTTAGGTAAATCCTCTGTTCTATTTCAATTCCCGCTTCTTAATTTTAGGTTTAATTTCGTCATCAACCTTAAAATAAAAAAAAAGCCCAATTCTCCTAAAGCTTGAGCTCCTGGGCGATTCTTTGTGGTCTGATCGTCAATCCGACTCGCTATTGATCTTATTATCGTCCCCTTCACCTTCTCCATAGATTTCCCATCCTATCCATCCCTGATCCATCGTGGATCAGGGAGCCAAAGATCCCTCCACCACCCTTCGCTGGAGCTCCATCTTCATTCCAACCCACTACATTTTTTCTTAACTCTTCGACCGAGGACATAACCCTCGAACCAGGGAGTGTTTGGTGAAGGTCATTTGGGTCAGAGACCAACTAGAGCACTGGATCGAAACCTAGAAGAGCTCCAGGTTGTTTGGAGCTATCTGAAGCTACAGACATCTTCTGAGCCACCTCAGACTCATTGAAGGGGATCAACACACACGGAGGAACAACAACAAGCTCCGACAGTAGTCAACCAGAGGAGAGGACGTTGGAGTTACCAAGGTTCCACGCTCGAAGTTCTACGTTGACGAGTTCGTATGCCGTTTTTCTAGAGGCCTCCATGCCCGTTCGATCACAAACACGTCCCACATCTAATCTGGACCGTCCAACATTTTCAAAGCATTACGTTTCCTCCACCTTTCGATCAGACACGTGGCAGCTGGAGGATGGTTGGATCAGATGCACTTAAGTGGAAAAATTGCATGATCAACCTCCACACTTTTTGTATTTATCAATTAGTATTGTAATTATTTATGTACAAAACTTTTTCGGATATTTTGCATGTATGCCCTTGGTTCTTATTATTATTGCATTTAAGTACAATGCCAAGTCACCTTAGGTGGACCCCTATACGAGGGGATAATTTACAGGCATACCCTTGTAGGTTTTGTATTTGCTATTTAGTCTATTAAAATCAAGTTTCAGTTTAAAACTTGTGTTTTTTGCACATGCAACCTTTAAATATATTTTATTTGCAAAAATACCCATGCTAGCCTAATTTGATTTTATTTATGCATTTATTTTTATTAAAAATATCTCTAATGCTGTAAAAATTGTGCAAAAATAGGTGTATATGTATGATTGGCTGCTTGTTGACGTTATAAATTTTGTTTTCCATTTTTCATGCATTTCTTATTTATTAAAAAATCAAATAGAGTTATTTTCTTCCATGTTTTCCATAAAAACACAAATAAAATCATAAAACCTACTCTAAAATCTCCAAAAAATATTATTGTCTATTATCCTATTTTATAACTCCAGATCAAAAATCACAAAAAATGTCAAAAGAAACCCTTAAAATCAGCAAACCCTTGCTAACCCTCAAAAATTATAAAATATTTTAAAAAATTCTAAAATATTAGTTTCGGTTCCATGTTTTTATATATACTATTTTCAATGTGTTAAAATTAATTTTGAGAAATTTTAAACCTTTTTCTATTTTTAATTCTTTAGTCAATTTGACCTAATTAAAAGTTCATGTTTTGTTTTACTCCCGATTTTAAAAATACAAAAAAATGCAAAAAAATCCATAAAAGAGAAAAATATTTGATAAATATAAAAAGATTTTAGTTAATTCTTTTGACTATTTATCTCTACTTATAACTAGTATACCATATATAGCCTTTATATATCTATATATTATTATAAATTGTCTATATTATCAATAATTATTATAATTATTATAAATAGCTTTTAAGCCTTTTAAAAAATAAATGGTCTATTCTTTTTTGTTATTTTCTGATTTTTGTATATTTATTATATATATTGTAATATGTATTGCTTATATTGTATATATACCTTATATACATACGTATGTACTCTTATATAGATATATCTTATATATATTGAATTAAAAAGAAATAAAAAATCACACATTTTAAAAAAATAATATATAATTAATAAAAGAATTATTTTATTTAATTTAAAACCCACAAGAACCTTGAGTACATATTGAAAGACATACTTGTATACACATCTGTATTATTTATTCATTTAAATAAGTCGTGCTACGTTCTGTGTACCCTTTGTTCGACACCCTACCTACTTATCCACTAACACTCTTGTTTCGTAAGGTTATAATAAATTTTGATCCATACATTTTGATTGGTTGATTTTTGTATTGTGGGTTGATTGATGATTTAGCTTGGGATCCTTGTGAGAGGTCATCATAACGACTATGTAGCTCTCCTTGTGAGCGCACATGACTCTATTCCTCTGATATTGCAGGCTATTTCAAATGGTGCCATTGTCGGGGAGCAACAGATAATGTAAGAGTTTGTGTATATTTTTGTGTACATTAATTTTCTTTTATTTTTTCTCTCTAATTTTTTAAAAAATTATTATCTATTCTGTCCAATCTTTCTTTGTTTGACTTTCTTGCGAGGGGCCATGTGGTGACGACCACTTCTTAGGAGGTGGATGCACCCGAGCTGTGAGGAGGTTGACTCTTCTTCTTGTGAGTCAACCAGGAATGAGCAGGAGAGATACATAGAAAGGAGGAGAAGAGCATCACATTCACTTAGCATTTCTTGTTTTATTTTGTGACGAGAGTGTTTTATTTTATTTTTGTATTATTATTTGTAATAACATGGACTTGGACATTCCCACAATAACTTGGACTTGGACATTGCCACACCAATGAGGTCCATTGCATGGGTGTCTGATCACCTAGGGGCCACGTCACGATTTTTCATGTTTTCATCGCTTTATTTTATTTTATTTCTCGTGATTTGAGATTTCTACATTTATTTTCATTTGTTTTATGTGATTGATCCCCTACATAAAGGTTTTCTTGACTCGGTAGCTAGGGCCAAGGACCTAATAGAAGCATGCACCTATAGTCTCTTTCGCTTGGACTTAGTCAAATAATTAATTGCAAAATTACTTGGATTTGAAACCGCAAGCTGTGAGAGATTCCACACAATGCTTGCAGGATCCATTGTGGTGGGCACCGAGGAGTCTCCAAGGCCAGGAACTTGGATCTATTTTTGAGTAATTTGCATTTGGTTCTTCCCAATAATAGCAATTCTTATTTAGGTCGCTTTATCGCTTTGCATAGTGTAAATATTTAGATTTTACCTTGCATCCCGCTTGTGGAGTGTTGAGGAGCACTTTGAATCTTCTTACTTTGCATGCATCATTTGACATGAGAGTGAGATTTCCACTCTAGTGTCCGCTTGCATTGCTTTTCTACCTTCTCCCTTTGTTTTATATAACTTAGGTTTAAAAGGAAAATACAATAAAAACATTAGACAGTTTGCTTTGAAAAATACTAAAAAAAGGTGAAAATGCAAAAATTAAAATAAGGGACTGCTAATAAAACTTTGACCTTAATAAAAATCATAATGAACATCCTTGTTTTGGAATCATTAAGCCCTCCTTGCTTTCATGTACACTCCAGACCAAGTGAGGTGTGACCCCCTATGGATTAGAGCCAAAAATTTGATCTGTAGAAGCCTTGATTATCACATGGGTTGGTAAAGTATTGGCGCTTCTATCGTACGCGGGAAATTAGGGTCTTGTAGATGACGGTGTTCCCACCTTGTTTAGAGAATCCTACTTGATCTGAAGTATTGAGCATAGGCCATGCCTTCACAGGGATGTCTGTCTCATTGTCCTGCGGTCGGGTACCTCACTTGCAAGGGAAGTATTAGTTTCACCTATCGACTTCCTCTCTCTATTTCTTTGGCTGAGTAGCTTCCTAGGCACGAGATCAAGGACTTAAAATTTTGCGAATCATATGTTACAAAGGAGGTGGAAGAAGTACATGGTACTTTCCCAACAGTATACACACTCCTATAGGGATAGCGCTCATAAGGACTTATTATAAGATTTTCCTAGTATACAACCATAAAATTAAAAAGACAAGAATAGCCAAAGTCTTACGTCTCCACTTGGGTTGAGTTTGTGAATCCAAACCTTGTCTGGTGTTTGTTTGATTTAGATTAAGTTCCAAGAACAAGTCTCGCACACTTGTGTAAATTTTACCTTTTCATTTTCTCTTCTTTTAGTCTCATTTAACCCTAGATCGCTTTGAGCCGTTCTACTATTTTGCACTCCTTTTATTTCTCGTTGACCTCCATATCATTCATCCATTATTAATCTTCTATTTGACCCTTGATATGGCAATCCATGGATGGCTTACTTGGGATTCTGCTGGCACCCACATCGATTCCATGTAGTCGACCTCTCCAGTAATTCCGACGATTCTCGAGATCACGGTTCGGACTCTGCAGACTGCTCTCCAGACTCCCCTCCTTCAATAAATCAGAAATACTCTTGTCCCAAAATCTACCCATTTTCAATGGAGATTGATTTCACTCCATTTACCTATCTATCCTTAATGAAATTATGTGTTAACCTTAACATAGAATAATTTTTCACATCATGTGCTTCTGTATAGACTGATCGGGCATCATTCATTGTGCAAATCGCGAGCTGGATCTGGAGCAAATATTTTGTCCGATTCAGATTCTGATAAAGAGATGGCTCTGAATGGAAAGGGACCTCTACGTCAACAGTCACATATAGGCCAACAACCGGATCAGAATGCAATGAATGCACAAGTTCTTGCCTTCATATAGGCAATCCATCAACAACTCACCGACCAGACATTGGCCCAGGTTTCATGATATACTGAATGATCTCAAGAGAAGAAGAGACCAACCAAGAGGAGGAGAAGATGGAGAGAGAGATGATGGACCCCGTAGAGGTGGAGCCGATGAACCAAGAGGAGAGCGAACCAAGCTGACCCTTAAGGAGACGTACAACCCCAGAGCTGGACATATGACAGAATGGATTCAAATCCCAGCAGTCCATGCCCATTTTAAGTTAAAGCCTCAACTCTTGGCCCTGCTTCCCACCTTCCATGGGAACACAAATAAAGAAACCACATCCATCTCCAATAGTTCAGATGCATCTGTAGAACCATGCACTACCCTAACATCCCCTTAGGTGTAGTCAAAATGACTGCATTCCCGTTCAACCTTCAGGATACTCTTCACTGGATTAATCATTTGGGAAAGGTCATCACCACCTGGGAGGAACTGAAGTCCTCCTTTCTGCACAAGTTCTACCCTCTTAGACAGTTAAATCAAAGGCATATCCGTATCACCAACTTTAACCAAGCCACCAACAAGTCCATTCATGAGGCTTGGGAGAGGTTTACAAATTTACAAGAGAACTGTCCACATCATGACATCCCACGGACCAGTCTGGTCCAATATTTTTTTAGTGGACTTACTATTGAGAGTCATAAGCTCATCAATGTCACTTGTGGTGGGTCACATTTCAACAAGGATGAGGATGTTTTTTGAAGAAATGATTGAAGGATAAGCTGCTCTATCCTCATCTAGTGCATATCAGAGACAACCATAGATTCACCCGAAGGCAGTACATATGGTCGCTTCACAAGAGCAGGACAGGGACGAGAGCTCAAAGCTAAGCATTATTGGAAGCTACTTGTCCAGGATGGATATTGAAAAGCAATCACATGACCTTGAGAAGCTCGCTGTGATCAAACATAGGACCTAAAATTTGAACAAACTAGATCAGATTACCAAGAAGATGGACTTTCTGGTAAGTACAATCAGTGCATGCTAGTCCATGTCTGCATCGGCTTCAACTTTAGTTGAGACAAAGGAGCAACATCACCACAACCTCCTTAGTATTCCTACATAAACAACGGTTCGACACGTTTATTACGTGCAAGCCCCAGAGCCATCATTACCTCAGCAAGCACATCAATTACTGGTTGTATACCAGCCCGACCCCCATATCCTTGAAGATCCATGCTCTCCTCCACACCTGTCATTCAGGAGGTGAACGGAGTTTGGTCCAATGATGGCAACTGGCCTATCAAGGTGAACCTTGTTGACACTATTTTTTCGCGGTTTAAAATGATGATTTAATCAAGTCGTTGTTTTCCCACGATAAATCAGAATCAAACAAATAATAATACAACTATAAGCGTAATGGAGGAATGAAAAATGTAGAGCGCAAGTAGAGGTTCGAATCCACAAGGACCAAGTAAATTTATAATTTTTAATTCGACATCTAACACATAAAATGCTAAGTGAAATAATATAGAAGTAATTTGGAAAAGATTTACTTCAAAGATGTGCAATCTAATTGATGAAGAAACTAAGGACTATGCTTGGAATACTTAAAATAAAGGAGAGTTCAAGGGTTGCAATGTAAATGACATATAAATAAAGAGAGAGAGAGATAGAAGTATTCTCTTGCATGCATGGAGAGTTGTTGTTTGCCCGCGGGAATAGCCTAGAATGAGGACGCTGTGCAGTGGTTGGAAGTGCACGGGAAAGACGCCGGCTGAGTTGGCGCGTAGACGAAGAAGATCTGAAGCGAGGGCCATGCTACTTGCCATGCACACAGCAACAATGCGAGCTGGAGAGGAAGTCCCGCGCACAGCGGAATGCAGAATGGAGGAGAGGGAGTCGATCTTGGCTTGGTCGCACACGGAAAAATGCAGCAGAGGAGGACGGTGGCTGAACGCTCACCCACTGGCAGCTGTAGCCGATGGCACTTGGAAATAATGCAACAGAGGAGGATGGCTGCGGTGCTGTCTGCTATAGTCGAGGACACACATGAGGAGGATAGTTGCAGTGCACAACATCAGGCTGGAGAAGATGGGTCGCGCACAGTAGCGTGCGGGCTGGAGGAGATGGAGGCGACCTTGGCCTGGTCGCACAAGGAAGAACGCAGTAGAGGGAGGTGGCGCGCGTAGGTGGGGTGCGCAGATGGGGCGCGCAGGTTGCACTAGAGGATGGTGGCACGCTGAAGTGCGGAGAATGGCGGCTGGAGGCTCATGCCGGTGCGCGGTGGCGCGCGGGAGATGGCGCGTATGGGTTGGACGCGCGAGGGTGCTGTGAGCTGGGGTGCGCAGCTGCAGGCTGCGGTGAGGCAGACACCGGTGCATGTTGGAGGAGAAGATGAAGCCCGTAGGGAAGGGGCTGTTGCCAGCTATGCCTTCATCTCCATGAGATAAAAAGAGAGAGAGATAGAATAAAAGAGAGAGGGGGAGTAAGAATCACGGGTCCAAGCCGCCCCTTCCTTCATGTATCATTCCTCCTTTTATAGATGAATGTTGCTTGGAATAAAGGGGCATCCCATGCACATGAAGACAAAACAATAAATTCATTCATGCATAGGGAAGGGAGAAGAATATGGATGGCTACTTTTCATGGGTGATGGGGAAGAGAGGGGATGAATAAAGAGGGTGTATATGCATGTACATGGGTGGCATATTAAAGAGTGGAAGTTATACATTAACCCCTCCCCTTTTATTTCCAACAACATGTAAGAGATATTTGTAGAGCCAATTCAATATGTTGGATTCTTGTTCAAATGCTATATCATTAAATCCAATGAACTTTCATTTTCTCTTTTACTGTAGATAATTTATTCATGGATGTTTGGTATTAAATATATTCCCATCATATAAAATCCATAAATAATATGTGAATGGAGATTTTTGAGAATATTTTATCCAGATGATTTTATCTCCTATGTGTATAGGATCAACAGAATGCAAATTATGTGAATCTTGAGTTTATAAATCAAAGATTAATAGTGTAATCCACATAATTTAAGCTTGTTATAATAGTATATAATGAAATCATCACACCCTCATACTTAAATCTTGCTAGTCTCGAGCAAGAATAAGATAAGTAATAATGAAGGATAAGGAAAATAGCCAACATAGGTCGGATGAGGGTTTTCAGATCCTAACCACACAAATACACAAACTTTAGTAGAGTCGGCCCATGGATTAATGATTTGCTCGTATAGTCGACTTGACTTGAGTTTTATAGTTTCAACAGCCTCTCAATTCCAACAAAATCAGACATGGTTTCAAAAGGTCGATCAAGTCATCTCATCCCTAAGAAACAAGTATTCTCTTTGACCTTGAATGGATATAAACAGTGTTAGTGATGTTTTAGCTTTCGTGAGTTAAGAGAACGAGCTGACAACACAATCTATCAAGGTACCGAATGATTCCCTACACATATAGCCTCAGTCCTCACCTGAATTCAAGCATATTCTCTTTTTACCCAAGTATGTCAGCATAAAAAGTAGGTCATAATTCTTTGAAGAATGGGACTTAATTTTCGGGGTTTTCCGTAGACCGCTTTGGTCCGTTGCTCTCATTTTTTCCCCTTTTGCAGAGCATAACCCTGCGCCTCTTTTGGCCTCTTTTAAGAATTTTAGGTAGCATCATTGGGCTGCTACCACGGCTTGTTGGTGGAGAGGGATTATTTGGTGGTCTTCTTTCATTGCTTTTGCTTTGCTTTGCATGATTGGTGGTTTTTGGCATTCTTTTGTATCATGATATGCCTTTTTGTGGTGTTTTTGTCTTGGGTTTGGCATCAAAGGTAGTATCATCTTAATATTGACTTTGGAGGACTGATACTGGCTTATTTGCTGACATACTTAGACTAGAGAGATCATGTTGCTCCTGAGTCAGGTTCCTTCACTGACTATAGATAAGGTACAGGCATTGACACAACCAAGAGGATAGCTCCTCATCTCAACTAGATTGTAATTGTATCTGGTAAAATAAACTCAATCAAGCTAAGTGTAATGTGTAGTTGCTTAATATCCACTGAAGAGTTTAAGAGTGCTACTAGTTGCTCAGGTGATCTAGTTAGATACAGAAGTTCATTCACAAGTAGAGTTAGTGGAACTGAGAGAATAAAGTCCATATGGACCTGAAGAAAGCTTAAAACTCATGCATAGTGAAATTCTAATGGAATTAGGTGGATTAGGGTTAACTCAACTTTAGTCTATGATCTATGTAATGAAGAGCCCATTTCTCAAAAAGTAGGATAAATCTAGGAAGGACGTATTTTTGGTGGTTTTCTTGCTTTTTGAAAATATTTTTAGGGGATTTTTTGCAAATTTTTTGAATTTTTTAATAAAGAATGCAATTTTGAAAACTATGCAGACACACCTCCCCATACTTATCAAAGACCATATCCTCATGGTGAAGACAAGGTATGATAGGAGGACCAAAAGAAGGGGTGAGTGATGTGAAAAGTGTATTTTTTTAAGTTGCAGAGTGTAGAGGTACCCCCATACTTATCTAATGCAATGTAGTGAAAATAAACATGTGAGAAATAAAAAGAAAAGATACCTGTGAGCAAAGGCTCACGAGAATGCATGATTTAACGCCTCAGCCCGGCGATGTGTACTGCTTATTGTTCCTGTAGAAGGTATGTTGCACAAATAGGAATAGGACCAGAGGGTTCAATAACGGGTTTTAGTCTTTGACCATTGACTCTAAAAGTGGCTTTAGTGTTTGGGTCAGAAATTTCTATTGCACCATTATCGAAGACTTTGGTTACAATGTATGGTCCTTTCCACTTCGATCTCAGCTTTCCTGGAAATAGTTTCAATTTTGCATCGAAAAGCCAAACTTTTTGATTCTCTTGAAATGTTTTCCTTGAAATGTTCACATAATGCCATATTTTGATTTTCTCTTTATACAACAAGTTGTTGTCATAGGCTTGTGATCTCAATTCTTCCAGTTCAGATAAATCCAATAGTCTTCTCTTTCCAGCCTCATCATAATACAAATGACATTTCTTGATCGTTCAGAGTGATTTGTGGTGGATCTCAACAGGTAGATGGCAAGGCTTTCCATAGACTAATTGATATGGGCTCATTCCTAGGGTTGTGCTGATAGCTGTGCAGTAGGCCCAGAGAACAGAAGGTAAGTGTTGAGACCAATCTTTACGATCAAAGCAGACAATTTTCTGAAGGATGGTCTTGATTTCTCGATTTTACAGTTCAACCATTCCATTGGTCTGTGGGTGATAGGCAGTTGAGACACGGTATTCGAATCCATTTTTCTTAAGTAAATTCTTAACTGAAGCATTCAGAAAATGGGTTCCACCATCACTAATGACCACTTTAGGTAATCCAAATCGAGAAAAAAGGTTGGTCAGGAATTTGACAACAGTGGCGCTATCAGCAGCACGAGTGGGAATGCCTTTAACCCAACGGGACACATAGTCAACAACGAGAAGGATGTGTTTATAGCCTTGTGAGATGGTAAAAGGTCCCATGAAATCTAACCCCCAAGTATCAAAGATTTCGACTATATGTACGGGTTGGAGGGGCATCATGTTGCGTCGGGTCATTGTTCCATTGGTCTGACAGGCAGGACAAGATTGAACAAAATGGTGGGCATCCTTAAAGAGTGTAGGACAATAGAAACCACATTGTAAGACCTTAGCGGCTGTGCACTTCCCTGAGTGGTGTCCTCCACACCCAGAAGTGTGGCAGTGAGATAGGACATCATTGACTTCAGATTCGGGGATACATCATCTCCATATCAAATCAGTACCCTCTTTGAAGAGCAAAGGGTCCTCCCAGTGGTAGTATCGGGCTTGGGATTTAGTTTTGTCTTTCTTATGTTTTGGCTAGTCATCAGGAAACGTGGAAGTGATGATGTAATTGACGATGTCTACATACCAAGGGAGTTAAGAGGCAAACATGATACTTTCATCTGGAAAGTTATCAGAAATTGGGATTGTATTTGTGATTGATGGAGGGAGTCTCTAAAGGTGGTCGGCTACGACATTCTTTGCTCCGGCTTTATCTCGAATTTCTAAATCAAATTCTTGGAGCAATAATACCCACCTAATGAGTCTAGGCTTAGCATCTGTCTTTGTGAAGAGATATTTCAAAGAAGAGTGGTCTGTGTAGATTATGATATGGGACCCTAAGATATAAGACCGAAATTTCTCTAATGAAAACACCACAACCAATAATTCTTTCTCAGTCACAGTCTAGTTCTTTTGAGCATCATCCAGGGTTATACTGACATAATGGATGGCATATGGTTTTCCATCTTTCCTTTGACCCAATACTTCCCCAACAGCATAATCAGATGCATCACACATGATTTCAAATTCACAGTTCCAATCAGGGGGTTGTAGTATGAGTGCTTCAGTGATGATTATATTCAGTGTTTTGAATGACTCGAATGCTTCCTCTGTAAATGTGAAATCTTGGTCTTTTTCCAATAATTTGGTGAGAGGGCGACAACTTTTTGAGAAATCCTTGATAAATCGACGGTAAAATCCAACATGACCTAGGACAGATCAAACTCCTTTTGTATTCACTGGTTGACTTAAATGGGTGATGGTTTCTATTTTTGATGGATCCACTTCCATCCCCTTCTTTGACACAATATGACCCAGCACAATACCTTGTTTCACCATGATGTGTGATTTCTCCCAGGATAATATAAGGTTTGCTTCAATGCATTTCTGTAGGACTTTATCCAAAAATCCGAGTGTTTCCTCGAAAGAGTCCCCAAAAATAGATAAATCATCCATAATCTCAAAGGCATGTGGCGAAAGGCGTAAGTCCCAAAGGGACAAGTAAAAGTGGTTTTATCTTGATCTTCTGGTGCTATGGCCGCTTGGTTATAACCGGAATATCCATCCAGAAAACAGATGAATTCTTTTCCGGCTAGCTTCTCAATGATTTGGTCAATGAATGGGAATGGCAAATGATCTTTTCGGGTAGCCTTGTTGAGTTTCCTATAATCTAAATAAACTCTCCAAGATGTGGCTACTCTGGTGGGTATGTCCTTTCCTTTTTCATTTTTTACAGTTGTTAATCCAACTTTCTTGGGGACAACTTGGAGAGGACTGACCCAAGGGCTATCAGCAATAGGATAAATGATACCCGCACTTGCCCATTTATAGATCTCATTCTTCACAACCTCTCGTAGATTGGGATTCAACCGTCTTTGCATTTCTCGAGATGGTTTACTATCATTTTCCAGATATTTGTGATGTGTACAGAATGTTGGGCTTATTCCTTTTAGATCCGTTATCTTCCATCCAATGGCCTGGGAATTCTTTTTCAAAACTTCCATGAGTTGGCTCTCTTGCATATGATTTAGGTTTACATTAATAATGATTGGTAGAGTGTGCGCATCATCTAGGAAAGCATACTTCAGATCTTTGGATAGTGGTTTCAATTCAACAATGGTTGTCGGTGGAGTCAGAGTTGTAGTGTTTCATGAATCTATTACAGAAATGGTCTCAAATGGTGGTTCCATCATGGGCATGATCATGGCTGAGGTTAATGTGAGTTCAGAGTTTAATGTGTCCCTGCATTATCAATCTCATCAATTTCTTGTTCGGTGAGAGGGCATGGTGGAGCTTCCAGTGTGAGATTCAGATTGTATGTGGAAATTCATGAGAAGTGTTCTTGTAAGCAGATCTAGAGGTGTTCAGACTAACCTCTAAAGGATCTTTGGCGAGATGGATGGGAGCAAAGTCATTTTGTATGTTGAGAACAACACATCTCTCTATCCAACCACAGTCTTCAGTCTCAGAGTCAACAGAATTGGGTATGATAAGATCAATAGGGACGATTTTGCCATTGATTGAAAATTCGACTTTGCCCCCTTCATAATCAAAATGTGCTTTAGCAGTAGCTAGGAAGGGTCTTCCCAAAATGATTTGTGTTTCACTCAATGTGTTAGGGGAATCCATATCCATAACAATAAAGTCCACATGAAATTTATGTCTTTGTACTGTGACTATAACATCTTCAAGAAGTCCTATTGGTCTCTTCACCGTACGATCAACCATTTGTAAGATCATTGAAACAGGTTTCAGTTTCCCTAAGTCAAAGTGCTCTAAGATAGACGTAGGGAGGAGATTGATTGAAGCGCCATTATCAAATAGGGTGTGCTTGAAGGTCAATTCACCAATCGTGCATTTAACCAAGGGTGCTCCTGGATCTTTCTTCTTGGTGGGCAGGAGCTGGGAAATGGCATTTGATGTGGCTCGGGGAAGCACATACTTTTCAGTTTGGTTTTCCTTATTTTTTCCTCTTGATTTCCTCTTTGGTGTGCAATTTTCCTTTAAGAAGCGGGAGAAGGCTGGGACTTGTTCGACGGCTTTTAGGAGTGGGATTTCAATGACAATGTCAGAGAACAGTTTTTCTAGCTCTGGATCGATGGTGGATGATCGAGTCTTTCTTCAATGGAGAGCTCCGGGAAAGGGGACGGTTATGGTTGGGGAGGAAGGAGTGAGCATGGTTGTCTCAGTTAGCTTCTCTTCATCACCAATCTCTCCCTCAAATTTAGTTTGATCCTCTGAAGCCAGTGGTCTGGTAAAGGCAGAAGTAGTTTTCCCGTTTCTCAGAGTGACATCTTTAGCAGAATGGTTTGGACGGGATGGAGTTTTGAAATTCAATAGATTCTTAGATGATTGTTGTGTATTCCCTTGATTTGTCGCAAGAGATGTGAAAAATCCTTGATTTTGGTTTTGAAAACCAGGTGGTGAGGTGAAAGATCCGACAGGTGGTGGAGTTTGAAGTACTCCAGATGAACTAGCCTTATTGGTGTTGGGATTGGGCAGAGGTTGAGGCGATAAGGCTGGGATGTATGATCTGATCTCGGCAAATTGCCGGGCGTTCTCAGAGTTGGCTTGTTGTTGAGATTCAGTGGCCTGTTGTTGTGCTATGGCAAGTTGTTGTATCACTTGAGCCAAGGCATCAAAATTCACAGCAGTAATGTGTGGTTGAGTTACTTGTGGTGCTATCGGTTGTCTGGGCTGGGTGTGATTTTTGAAATGATGGTTGTGTTGTCCATTCCACCCATTATTTGATTGTTCTCTCCATCCTGCATTTTGGGTGTTTGAATATGCCCCTCCTTGATTTCTTTGTACCAAATTCACAGTCTCATGGGTCATGTCTTGATTATAAGTGAATGGGGTGTGGTCAATTTCTTGAACGATGGGATTGCTCATAGCAAATTTTCCTATGGCTTGGGTCATAAGGTCCATTTGCTTGGAGGGAGTTTCCCATTTATCGTGATTTTCTTTGGATAGGTCACTGGTAGATCTCTCATGATCGATTATGTTGACTGATCTCATGTTCCCACTTTATTGTTCAATGGAAGAACTATTCACCGAATTATCAGCCATATTTTCAAATAAAGTCCAGACAAAATGTTCATCACGATTGATATAGTTTCCATCGCAGGAGCCATCAATCACCCTTATAAATGATGTATCTATGCCCTCATAAAATATCTGAACTAGCTTCCATTCGGGGATTGCATGATGAGGTCATTTCCTTTGAAGTTCCTTAAAACGCTCCCATGCTTCGCGTATGGGTTCTTTGTTCCTCTGGGTGAATGATGATATGGCTTGTCTCAGGATGTTTTTTTTCCTATTGGGAAGTATTTTTTGATGAAGGCTTCCTTAACATATCCCAGGAAGTGAGAGGAGTCCCGTAATTCCTAAGCCATTGGAGTGCTCTTTCTTTTAGTGAGTATGTGAAGGCCTTCATGTAGATATATTCCTTATCTACCTCAGGGATGCTCATTGTGTCACAGGCCGAGCGGAAGTCTTGGATGTGAAGAAAGGGGTCTTCATTTTCATTTCCATAGTATTTTAGAACCAGGGAGATGGATGTTTGCTTATCAAAATCTCCTACCTCAGGTGGAATCTGAACCTAATGGATTACATCTTCTACGACAGGGTTGTAATGTGTGCTGATGGGTGGTCCCCTATTTAGAGGAGCTATGACTCGGTGAATGGTTGCATTTTCCTCCCTCAGAAGTTGCAGTTGCTGGAGGATGAGGTCCATAGGGTTTCATCTGTTTTCTTCTCCCATGTCTCTTAGGTCAGGTGAATTCTCAGGTTTCTCAGTTGAAAGAGATGAGTTGGGTTTTCTTTTATAGATCGGGTCATACTCTAATGGCTGTTGCAATGGATCTTTCAGAGACCTACGACCTAGCATACACAGCACAAAACACCAGACAAGTTGTTGATTCACCAACTCACACAAAAATTGCCGTAGGAGCGGTTATCTTTTCAATTTTAGTTTAGTGATTCAACCAATGTTATCAGAGAATTCCAGAGTCCTTAATGAAGAGGTGGGTGTGGAAGATTGTGAGAAATCGATGTCCAAATCCGGCTGGGGGGTCCAGGGTACGGTACTCAGATCGAGGATCTGTTCTTCCTACAAGAACTTGTGCCCAATGTGTCGAGGAGTTACGATTTCTCTCTGCAATCCCACGTAGCACCAAGGATTTTTGTCTCTATCCAAGGGTTCTATGTGCTTGTGATTTTTGTGTCATTCATGTGCATCAAACAAACATTCAGAACTTTGTCCGCTTTCGCTCGGACCACTGCGTTGGCCTTTCAAGCTTTTCTTCTTAATGTGATCAAACACGATTTGGTGATCCTTGGATTACGTTATCAGAGAGAGAAGACCACAAAGATGATGCAAAGAAGAAGTCTTTTTTAAATTTTTTCTGTTTAATTCGAAGCACAAACAAATGCAGAAATTTAAAAACCTAAGATGCCTAAGAGAAATAGAAGCTCACAGTGCCTGACTTCTGGCGCTAATCCGTAATATTTTGTCCTGCTAATGATGAGCTTTTCCGAGAAGGGGGAAGAAATTAAGATTACAAAATTTTTCTACTTAAAACAAATTACAAGTTTGCTAAAAAAGCATGGATCTTCATTTTTTTCTTTTTCGGAGTTCAAGTACCTAAAATAAAAAAATTACGTGGATTAGAATATCGAAAATAAGTTAGAAATGAAGAAAAAATTGTAAATGTTGCCTTGTCCCCGGCAATGGCGCCAAAATGTTGACACGATTTTTTCGCGATTAAAATGATGATTAATCAAGTCGTTGTTTTCCCACGATAAATTGGAATTAAACAAATAATAATACAACTACGAGCATAATGGAGGAATGAAAAATGTAGAGTGCAAGTAGAGGTTCGAATCCACAAGGACCAAGTAAATTTGCAATTTTTAGTTCGACATCTAACACATAAAATGCTATGTGAAATAATATAGAAGCAATTTGGAAAAGATTTACTTCAAAGATGTGCAGTCTAATTGATGAAGAAGCTAAGGACTATGTTTGGAATACTTAAAATAAAGGAGAGTTCAAGGGTTGCAATGTAAATGACATATAAATAAAGAGAGAGAGATAGAGGTATTCTCATGCACACATGGAGAGTTGTTGTTTGCCTGCGAGAATAGCCTGGAATGACGATGTTGCGTGGTGGCTGGAAGTGCATGGGAAAACGCCAACTGAGTTGGCGCATAGACGAAGAAGATCTGAAGTGAGGGCCTTGCTACTTGCCTTGCACGCAACGACATTGTGGGCTGGAGAGGAAGTCCCACGCACTGCGGCGTGCGGACTGGAGGAGAGGGAGGCGACCTTGGCGTGGTCGCACATGGAAAAACACAACAGAGGATGGTGTTTGAACGCACACCCACTGGCTGCTGTAGCCGATGGCGCGCGGAAAGAATGCAACAGAGGAGGATGGCTGCGGTGCTGTCTTCTATAGTCGAGGACGCGCGCGAGGAGGATAGCTGCGGTGCACAGCGGCGGACGCCAGTGTGCGCTGGAGGAGAAGACGACGCCCGCGGGGAAGGGGCTGTTGCCGGCTATGCCTTTATCTGCATGAGACAAAGAGAGAGAGAGAATAAAAGAGAGAGAGAAGGAGTAAGAATCACGGGTCCAAGCCGCCCCTTCCTTCATGTGTCATGCCTCCTTTTATAGATGAATGTTACTTGGAATAAATGGACACATCCCATGCACATGAAGACAAAACAATAAATTCATTCATGCATGGGGAAGGGAGAAGAATATGGACGGCTACTTTTCATGGGTGATGTGGAAGAGAGAGAATGAACAAAGAGGGTGTGTATGCATGTACGTAGGTGGCATATTAAAGAGTGGAAGTTTTACATTAACCCCCTCCCCTTTTCTTTCCAACAATATGTAAGAGATATTTGTAGAGACAATTCAATATGTTGGATTCTTGTTCAAATGCTTTATCATTAAATCCAATGCACTTTCGTTTTATCTTTTACTGTAGATAATTTATTCATGGATGTTTGGTATTAAATATATTCCCATCATATAAAATCCATAAATAATATGTGAATGGAGATTTTTGAGAATATTTTATCAAGATGATTTTATCTGCTATGTGTATATGATCAACAGAATGCAAATTATGTGAATATGGAGTTTATAAATCAAAGATTAATAGTGTACTCCACATAATTTAACTTGTTATAATAGTATATAATGAAATCATCAAACCTCAACAGGGTCAGTCTACAAACTCCCATCCATTCCCACATCAATAAGGAGGGTGATTCATCTAAGGGAACCAAGAGCCTTACGACCATCGGTCTCAGCTATATCAGTAGGGTTGGAGACATAATCAATTTCAACAACCGTAGTACCTTCAAAAGCATCAATATCATTAGTACTCGGTTGTACCATATCAACTCCATCCTCCTTGTCATCAACAACACCAGGCTTTTTTCTCAGTATCTGTCTCAACATTCCTTCCCCCAACCTCAACACCATTCATAGTCTCAATGTGGACAGCACACTGAACCATCAGAGGCCACTGAACCATCAGAGGCCCCTCCTGTGAACCCTATCCTTGACTTCCTGGCTCAGCTAGTCAAGAGCCCTGCAGATATGAGTCAGAAGTTGGATGAACTCACCACTATCAAGGCCATAATTGCGGCACAGGTGGAGGCTAATCCCAATAATTTCCGAAAGCATGAGCAGGTAGTTTGTAATGTCCTGTCCAAACCCACAGAGTTATATGTGCATGGTACTTTATTATCTAATGTTGTTACTCTCAGGAGCGATAGGATATTGCAAATGTCTGCAACAATGAAGGGAAAGAATAAAGCTTCCACAGGTGAGTCAACATCTTCTTCTGCATCATCAGACTAGCAACATGACCGGACGAGGGAGAAGAAGAAGGAGAAGCATCAGAAATAAAATCAAAAAAATGGAAAAAAAATTCAAAAACAACAAAAAGAGGAAAGCAACAGCCAGAGTGATAGCCAACCAGCAACGGAGAGGACCGTACATGCAACCAATCCGGAGTCAGCTGAAGGAGCACTGCTTGCTATTTTGGGATGCCCACTACCTCTGATGAATGAAGATTCTCTTTTTTATCATCCAGTGATACAACCTGATGTGGGCAATGATTTTGTTGTAAATAAGCATAATATTTTTGTATTTGGTTTTGTAAATAATCTTTTTCCAGACGCTTTACAAAAATCCAAAAAAATAAATATTTGAAAATAGCTTTGCCAGATCTTGATGTTGTGCAAATAATTCAGAATCTTGTTCTGGAGATGCCTTTGCTATAGACCATTAACTACATGTTAAAAATAAAAAGGGATCAAAAGAGGCATGTATTTCCAAGAGACAATCGTGCCAAGTCAGACAACGAAATGTGAAGTACATCCGGATGGTAGTAACAATCAATGCAATCAACAATCTCCCTAGAAAGAAGAAAGACAAGGGAGTTCCTCTCATTTGAAGTTAGATGTTTGATCAAGAGTTCGACGAAACTCTTCTTGACAGTGGATCATCAATCAATCTGATGCCTACTTCACTACTGAAGGAATTTGGATTGGGACAACTCAAGTACACAAGGATGATTCTATAGTTCACAGACACTTCAATCAAGCGGCCCCGAGGAATTTTGGAGGATGTCATCATCACCATTCAGGGAATGCACTTCCCTGTGGATTTCATCGTTTTTGATATGCACTCCACAACTCCTCTTCTGCACACCCCTATTATACTTGGATGACCGTTCCTCCAAACAACCGAAGTAGTTGTGGATTATTATAGCGGGTAGACCACCTTTCACTCGAAATGCGAGAAGGTATCCATTCAGACGATCTAGGTATCAAAACATATAGAATCTGCACCAGATGATAGCATACCTTTAGAATAGACAGAAGACTGTGATTTTCTTGCAGAGATTAGACGACATCGAGACCAATGAATTCCTCTATGCAGAGGAAGGAGTGGATATCACAGTCGATTTCCTCTCTATCTTAAAAGATGAGATATTTGTTGATATGCCAGATAACTAATTGATGGCCACATGTCCTTAACAAAGGCAGAAGAGATTATTGCATACTTCTTTAAATAAGATTCTATCATTGAAAATTTTTGTGCATCTATAGATTGAGATCTTTGCATCGTCAAAGGTGTACAATGTACAATTGACTGATCTGACCCCACTAGTACCCTGCACAATCATAGAGGTTACCGCTGAGAAGGTTCAAACACCACTAGAGCTCAAGCAGCTTCCAGCAAATATGAATTACGTCTTCCTTGCAGGTGAACCAAACATGTTTCCTGTAATCATCAATTCCTAGATGACTCAAGAAAAAGAATTTCGATTGCTCGAGGTTCTAGAATGAAATTGCAAGGCAATATGCTGGAAAATTTCCGATCTCCGTGGGATTAATCCTTCATTGTGCTCCCATCACATTTACTTGGAAGAAGATAGCAAGTGGTCCTATGAATTTGAGTAAAGACTAAATCCGAATATCCGAGAGGTTGTTATGAATGAGATTAAAAAATGGTGTGATGCAAGCTTAATATATCCCATCTTCGATTCAAAGATAGTGGGTTCCTTGCATGCCGTGCTGAAAAAATCAGGGATCACCATTGTGAAGAATGACAAAGGAGAGAAGATCACAACCATAGTTCCTACATATTGGTGTGTTTGTGTTGATTTAAGATGCCTAAATTTAGCGACCAAGACGAATCATTTCCCGCTCCCCTTCATCGACCAAATAGTCGAAAGACTGACCACGAAGGAGTATTTCTGCTTCTTGGATGTATACTCTGGGTATAATAAGGTTACAATTGCCTCAGAAGACTAAGAAAAGACTACCTTCACCTGTCCATTTGGGACATATGCCTTATGTAGGATGCCTATCGGATTATGCAAAGCTCCTGCAACCTTTCAGAGGTGCATGTTGGCAGTTTTTGCAGATATGGTTGGTAGTTTTCTCGAGGTGTTTATGGACGATTTCTCGATGTACGATGACATTTTTGAAAAGATGCTACGAAGTCAACTTGGTGCTCTTATGGGAGACGAGTCATTTCCTGGTAACCGAAGGGATTGTACTAGGCCATGTCATCTCAAAACGTGGCATGAAGTTCAATCCTACAAAGGTAGAAGTCACTTAAAAGCTAGAGACACCTACAAATCTGAAGCAAGTCTGGTCATTCCTTGGACATGTAGGATTTATCACTGATTTATCAAAGATATCAACAAGATTGCATGACCATTAACTGAGCTTCTAAGTAAGGAGGAAGATTTCATTGTTGATGCCAGAGTCCTCCAAGCATTCAATCAATTAAAAGATCTGATAACTCAGGACCATGTTCTACAACTGACATATTGGTCTCTACCATTTGAGACCATGACAGATGCTGCAGACTATGCTATTGGAGCAATTTTGGGATAGAGGAGAGATAATCTTCCATTTTCCATTCACTGTGCCAATAGAACTCTTGATGAAGCATAAAAGAACTACACATTCACTGAAAAAGAGCTGCTAGCAGTTGCCATTGCCCTGGAAAAGTTCATATCTCATTTACTTGGATCCAAAGTGATTATTTACATGGACCACTCTGCCATCACATACCTGCAAGCCAAGAAGGATGCCAAACCAAGGCTTATCAGATGGATCCTTCTACTCCAGGAATTCAATCTTGAAATTCATGATAAACCTAGAGTTAAAAATGTGGTGGCAGATCATTTGTCCAGATTTCTAGATTTAGACACTCCTGAGCAGAGTTTGTAGCCGATCAATGATACCTTTCTAGATGAAGCTATTCTATTAGTCACCTCGCTCCCCTAGTTCGTTGACATTGTGAATTGTCTTGTGTCCAAGAGAACTCCACAAGATTGACCTAAACTAAAAAAGGACAAGTTCTTATCTGATAGTCATTACTATTAGTGAGAGGATCCATTTCTCTTTCGTGAGGGTGTAGATTGCATCTGGAGGAGGTGCATTCCTAAGGAGGAAGTTTACAGTGTCCTCAAGCATTGTCATGCCAAAGAATTAGCAGGATACCACTCTAGAAGGCGCACGACAACAAAAGTACTACAGTACAGCCTCTAATGGTCGACTATCTTTAAAGATGCAGAAGATTTTGTGAAAAATGTAGTAACTATCATAATATGGGAGACACTATTGGAATGAGAGATACAATGCCCCTGAAATATATTCAGATTTAAGATCTATTTGATGCATCTAGTATTGACTTCATGGGCCCATTTCCAAACAGTTAGTGATATGAATATATTCTGCTTACTTTGACTACATTAATCGTTGGTGGATGCTATCCCAGCCCGAGCTGCCGACAATCGCACCACCTATTGGTTTCTGAAGGAAAACATCATTGCAAAGTTCAGGATCTCCAAAATTATGATATCTGATGAGGGTAGCCATTTTATCAACAAAAGAAGTGAAGAAGCTGACTCTAGATTACTGCATAGAACATCGAGTAGCTTATCCTTACCACCCACAGTGTAATGGCTTGGCAGAATGTTCGAATAGAGAAATCAAGATGATTCTCCATAAACTTGTACGTCTAGACAGAAAGAGTTGGTCTCAACTGCTTGACTCAGTTCTTTGGGCATATCAGACTACAAACAAATCACCTCTAGTAATGACTCCCTACCGTCTGGTAAACTATAAGCCATGCCATTTTCCCATCAAGCTGATTCAAATCATTATGGGAATTTAATATACGTAATTTAGATCCGAAGAGAGCAACAAAGAATAAAAAGCTAGATATGAACATACTTTTCAATTCCGTGATAATGCATACGTACAACGAGAAGATCAAGAAGTGGCACGACTAGTACATCCACAGCAAGACTTTCAAACCTATCCAGAATGTCTGGTTGTTTGATGCAAAGTTAAAATTATTCCCAGGGAAGTTGAAGAGCAAGTGGACTGGGCCGTTCATAGTGAATCATGTGTGTGACAATGGAAACATAGTCATATCCAGATTGTAAGATGACAGCATGATCCACAAGCCAATGGAAACATCAGAAGTCACAATTTTGTGGCCATTGTACCCCCAACCCAGTCCAGTAGCCAGGAGGTCTAATGACAGAATCGTATGGGTTGCAATAATGCTTCAAAAGAGGGATAGTCTACTGGCTCAAGAGGAAAAAGTCATTATGTAAATGTTGTTGTATATAGTATAAAAAATGCAAAAGTCAACCCCCCAAATAGACGAACAGAAATCAAGAAAAATCAATTCCCATCGGAGCATGTATGTATTCAATAAGCAAGCTTGAGCTTCAAAGTCAAAGACATATGTGAGTCTGCAATCAAATGAGTTGGCTATACTGGTCAAGCATCCAAGGATAGGTAGGTACACTGGCTACCATCCACTCTCTTCTCCACCTTCTCTTATTGAGATGGTTGTACTTGAACTTAGAAGGGAATATCTCGCTTTTTGAGGAAAGAGTGATTGGAATTAGGGTCACCATGTTGGAGAATCCTGACTTTTACCGCTTCAACTGAGAGGAGCTACATATCACACACTGTACAAGATAGATTCATAGTCATAAGGGACTGCATATGACAACGGCATGTTCTAACCTGGCTTTTAAGGAGACTTGGGCAGAGTTTTGTGGTTCTTAAAGGATGTTGTGTTCCAAGTCTAGTTTCCAATTAAGGTTCTGACCGAACTAAAAATCCAAAGATCCGGCTGGGCTCCAAACATTGATATTATGAAGACAATTTTAAGAGTTAAAATCAATCCAAGTTCTTTCCTTTTATTTTCTTTATTTTCTTTTCTATAGTTATAGGAATAAGTGTTTGCTAGGGATTAGCAAAGACAAGTATAGGTTTGTGATGAATCTCCATTTCATCACCTTTATTCTTTCATTTTAGCCTTCAATCCCTAGCTAAATGCATGTATATATCATTAATTTGTCAAAATAAACACCTAATGATTTGTACAAAATATTATATAAAATACTGTATATTTGATGTATATAATTCCAAAATTAAAGAGTAAAGAAAGAAAAGAAAAATAAATGAGACACCATAGGTGCTGAGTGTCCCTAGACCCTGAGACCCAATCATCATGATGCTTTGGTCAACAAGGAATAAAGTAGGGGGAGATAGGGCATTACAAAAGATACACAAAATCCTAGTTTTTAAATTCATTAATAATTGTATTTTAGCACCTGTTTTATATTATTAATTTTACATCTCAAATAATAAAACTGTCAACATGAATATTGTAGATAAGAATACAAAAAAATACAAAATTGAATTCACATAAAAATAATTCACAATGTGCCTGGTACATCAAAAATAAAAAGTCAAAATAAAAACATCACAAACATGCATCTTCTCCATACAATATCAAAATGAACCAAAATCAACTTTAATTGTATATAAGTTTTAATTAGCTATTTAATGAAGGTGGTTCATTTATTTTGGAGTTAATATGCAAAAGTTAGGTTTTAGGTCCATATTGTGCAATATGCATGTATATTTTATTCAATATATTTATTTCATGTATTTTTCAAATTCTTTTATTTTTATAAAATTGTATATATTATTTAAAACATATATGCATAATTAAAAACAATAAAATCATCAAAATAAAATTAAAATAAATAATAAATGTAAATACATAGGTAAAATATACTCGTATATAGTTATAATGTACATATACATAATTAATTAAGTGTACATATTAACTCAAAAAAATACAATAAAAACATCTAATCGTGTATAAAAATAAATCCAAAATATATAAAATATCTGTATAAAAATTTAAATAGTTAATATTTCTTTTTGATTTTGTCAATATTTTCTTCCTGTGAATTTTCTGGTTGGTCACGTGGACCAACCTCCTTGTGTTGACCCGAGTCAACACCCCCCTTCTATCTTCCTTGAGCATTGACCTGTCAGAACCTAGTTTTTCGCCCCTTTCTCCGCTCAAAATCATCATTGTCTGCCATGGTATGTCGATTGATTTCTGGAGATTTGATCTCCCTAACTCACGCCATGAGTAAAGATCTCTTCGATTGCCCTTACTTTGTCTAGAATACTCGATCGAAGATCCCCATTCCAACAGCTTATAAATTTGCTCCTTCGGCTTCCTTGTCGAGTTTGATCCTTCTTCTATGGTTCCTAGCCCCTTAGATCATATCCATTGGGTTGCTGCTGGTGATAAGAGCACGACCCATTGATATTTAGCGAGGAGGAGCAATGGAGTCGGTGATCCACATCCATCGCTAGAGCGTCGCCGTTTGGTTCAACTTCCTTGGTTGTTAGGCCAAGTCAAGACCCCATTCTTCATTCTTAGGTAAATATTCTATTCTTTTTCAATTCAGCATCTTAATTTTAGGTTTAATTTCATCATCAGACTTAAAATAAAGAAACACCCAATTCTCTTGGAGCTTGAGCTCCAAGCCTATTCTCTATGGCCTTACATTCAATCCAACTCGCTGTTTATCTCATTATCATCTCCTTCACCTTCTCCATCGATTGCCCATCCTATCCACCCCTGATTCATCGTGGATCAGGGAGTCTAAGCTCCCTCCATTCCCTTTCGCTGGAGCTCCATCTTCATTCCACCCAACTACATTTTTTGCTTAACTCTTCGGTCGTGGACATAGCCCTCGAACTAGCGAGGGTTTTGGTGTAGGTCATTTGGGTCAGAGACCATCTGGAGCACCAAATCAAACCTAGAAGAGCTCCAGGTTATCTGGAGCTATATGAATCTACGTACCTTCTTCTGAGCCACCTACGACTCATTGGAGAGGACCATCACACGCGGAGGCACAACAACTAGCTCCAGCAACAGTCAACCAGAGGAGAGGATGCCAAAGTCACCGATTATCCACGCTTGAAGTTCGATGGTGGCGAGGTCGTCCATCGTTCTTCCTGTGGCCTCCATACCCATTTGATCATGAACACAACCCAGATCTAATCCGGGTCGTTCAACATTTTCGAAGCATTATGTCTCCTCCACGCTTCAATGAGACACGTGGTAGCTGGAGGATGGCTGGATCAGATGCGCTTAAGTGGTAAAATTGCATGATCAACCCCCACACCTTTTTGTATTTATTAATTAGTATTGTAATTATTTAAGTACATACAAAACTTGGGACATTTTTCAAGTATGCCCTTGGTGCTTGTTATTATTCATTTAATTCTAGTGCTAGGTCATCTCTCGTAGGACCCCCACGTGAGTTGATATTTTGCATTCGTACCTTTGTGGGTTTTGTATTTACTAATTAGTCTATTAAAATAAAGTTTCTGTTTAAAACTTATGGCTATTTTGCATCTGCAACCCTGGAATATATTTTATTTGCAAAAATACCTAGTTAGCCTGATTTAATGTTATTTATATATTTATTTTTATTAAAAAGTATCTCCTCTGCTCTAAAAATTTTGCAAAAACATGTGTATGTGTATGATTGACTGTTGGTTCATGCTATACATTTGTTTGCCATTTTTCATATATTTGATATTTTTAAAAAACAAATATAGATATTCTATCCCTTTTTGCCTTAAAAAATACAAAAAATTATAAAACCTATTCTGAAAATTAAAAAAAACCTACTATCTATTAGACTATTTTATAACTCCAGATCAAAAATCACAAAAATATCAAAAGAAACCCTTAAAATTAGCAAACCATTGCCAACCCTAAAAAATTATAAAATATTTTCAAAAATTCCAAAAACATTTGTTTTTATTCCATATATATATATATATATATATATAATTTTTTCCATGTACTAAAATTGATTTTGAGAAAGTTTATACCTTTTTGCTATTTTTAATTCTCCAGTCTATTCGACCTAATTAAAAAGTTCATGTTTTGCTTTATTCTTGATTTTAAAATAAAAAAATAATTTGCAAAAATTCTCCAAAAATCTATAAAATAGAACAATATTTTAAAATATTATTTAATTTAGACTTTTTGACTAACTTTATCTATACTTATAAATAGTATGCCCTATATTCACATTTGCATTATTTATTTATTTAAATAATTCATGTTACGCCCCGTGTTTTCTGTATTCGACGCCCTACTTGTTTGTCCACTATAAACTCTTATTTTGTATGGTTATGATAAATAATGATCCGCACACTTTGATTGATTGATTTTTGTATTGTGGGCTGATTGTTGATTTATCTTGGGATTCTTGTGAGAGGCCATCACAACGACTGTGTAACTTGCCTTGTGAGCACGCACGATTCTCTCTTGTTGATTCTTAGGCTATTTCATAAGGCCTTGAAGGGATCATTACAATCATAGTGCGATATGGAGGCTACTTTTGTTGGACATGCGGGCCCACGACAAGCCATTATGCAATAAATGTTATTGCAGATATCATTCCCTGATCTGAAATGAAGAATAACTAATTTTCATAATAGGTCCCTTAGTACAATTAGGGTTATGTACCATGGCCATCTTAATAATCATACTGGTGTTGATTCAACTATTGAATCATAGAGGCTGGTGCTTGGATGAATATCTAAAGGGTTAGATTGAGGACTCATCAAGCACCGTCAAATGATTGTTAAGAGATGATCTCCAGTCGTAGTAGTAGATGGCAATCCTTTCTCACATAGGTTGATATCTGACCCACCTTTTGATGCAGGTCCTCTGCATAGGAATAGAGATTCGGAGGTGTCAGATTAGTTAAGTCAAAGAGTTGACTTAACGAGATCGAGACTCCTAAAACCCTATATAAGAAGAGGCATGCCTTGCTCTTCGACTTACACACTGACTCGATGGAGTCTCTCTGCTTTCTCTCTCTTATTCTCACGTGCCCTCTTCCCTTCTCTCTTGGGTGGTCGTCCACCCTCCTCCAGAAGGAAGAAGGCTCCATCGTCGGCTCATGTTGCTTCGACGACTCTTGACGCTCCATCTTCTTTGGTGTTACTCACTCGTGAAGAAGATACACGATCTCGTGCGATGAGATCAGGAGTTCCTTTGCTTGGACAACTACTTGGATTGCGAGATCACCGCGACTCATCCCCACGCTCGCAAGCGTCTCCTCCGAAGGTTGGACTTGAAACAGGAGGTCTCTTTATTTAAAGACTTGATCACAACCACGCTTCAAGAGGTAATCCTATTACTTGGTTGTGGTTTAGACAAAATGATCCGAGAAGTGTTCTTGGATCATGCCGTTTTATCAGATAAAAGTTTATTAATTTCCGCTGCATCGAGCAACTAATGCAACTAGTCACTCCCGATTGCATTCGATGCGATCCACATGCTTCCATGATGAGCTTGAGGATTTTCCCCGTATCCTTCAAGTGGTATCAGAGCCAAATTGTCGAAGGTTTTGGATTAGATCCATGAACCTACGAAAATTCGGGCTCGTTTGGGTTCGTGAAGATTTTAGCATTTCAATTCTCACAGCCCTGTCTTGTGATAAACTTCCGGCCCTGTTTAAAATGTTTAAACATGAAATTTCAAACTATATAATGTTCCCCATTAATTAAGGAAATAGTAGGATTTGAGTTTGCATAATTTGGATTCCGTTTGCTCAAGATGCGGTCGTTTTATTAATCATATGTCTGCTGTTTCGGGGATGGCAATTAGAGACGTAATTAAGATGTTAATTACGATTCTAAAACACCAGGAAATGCGTGTTTATCACATGGTTTCGTTTTTAAATCAAGTTATCAATCTCTGGAAATTGATTTTGCTTATTTGGATTTAAAATGAATGAGATATGCTATTTTTAGTTAGTGAGGGTCACTGTTGGAAATTGCATGATTATCCAAAATCTTGTGATTGTCATTCAAATAAATTAATGGAAATTAATTGTAATTTTATGAAATAATTATTGATAAATATTTGCGAAATATTTAAAGATTATAATATTTCCTTAAATGACATTGCATTAACCAAAATGATAAGATAGTTGATCTTGATCACAATTGGTTAATATGAAATTTGCAACAAACATTGTGTTCATGAAAACTCTACTTTATCCTACAATAGTTGTAGGACAACTTTTACAAGCAAAACCTTGTTGCTAGATAGGATTGGGGATTTGTTTAGCAAATATCCTTATAATATTATCAAAATGGTTTTGATGAATATTATATGGTATAATTCCGGTTGAAAAACCGATGAGCATCTCAAAGTACACAATGATCTATTTGGCATTATCCTTTCCTGAGGTGGATATGGTGTCTAGTCAGGGAGCATTGTGGTAGCGGGTTGCACCGGTTGTGGTCCGTCCCACTCCCGTCGGTACTGGCCATGACAACGGATAGGGACTCGATAATGCCAGAGAAATCAAAGTGTATTTTTCTAATTATTAAAATTCGAATAATACGTACTTTGAGATTATACCTACTATTCTAGTAATAATCAAGTTTGTTGATTGAAAATTGGATTGATAATTAATCTAATGTGATTAATCTTATTATCTCCTATTAAAAGCACTCTATTATGAATAGATGTGTTATTTCCCTTGGATAAATTAATCGTAATGAATATGATTCATAATGATTAATTAGAATTTGAATATGATATGGAGGATCATATAAGTGACATCCATGGTCTCCCGTCAAGGCGAAGGGTTCTGTCGCCAGATATTGTATGTAGGAGACGCCTGTCCGAAGTGACAGCTCCTGCATACAATCCATTTGGATCGGGCTCTTCTCTTCTCGAAAGAGTAAGACCGTACACGTAGTGATCCCAATATTTAGTCCTCATATTATTGGGGCGATATTGGACTGCGTATAGCGAGTATTGAGCCTGTTGACAGTTGGTTCAATTAATGACGGGTCAACATCACCTTAGGGGTGGTGGGCCCGAGTGTTAAAGACCGAATTGGGAGATGCAAGTTGGACTTGCAAGGTGGAATGTCTTCCCGCTTCTTTTTATCGGAGTCACAAGTTCTCATATTATTGGGATGCGACAAAGATAGGAAAGGAGATCCCAGATCTTGCTAGAGATATAATGGTAAGAATATCTCTTACATTGAATGTGATTAAGGGAATGAACTTTCATTGTTGACATGGCAAGACAACATTGATATAAAACTCCTAAATCAAAGTAAAATATGTATATATATAAATATACACTTACGCAAATTTCTTATTTCAAATAATCCTTCATTAAACCCACTCAATGTTATACTCAATAATAACCAGTAAAATATCATGGATTGGACTCATGATCCAGATATTGTACTTGCAGTTGGACACATAATGTATGTGGTTGCAATGTGCAAGTTTCCTCATAATAATGAGGAATGTCAATTAAATAGACAATAGATCTACAACCCTAGGGTTTGTATGTCTATATAGTCTTGATATCATTAAATGTACTTTGGAAGTGACATGTCGATGATGATCGTAATTGTCAATTAATCCTTATAAAACCCTAAGAAGATATTCTGGCATACATATGTGCTCTTGACATTTATCATGAATGACATGGTTTACTACATCATGCAGAATGATAGCTCTATAAGAGATGATGTATTCAAAATATTTGAATACCTACCTGAACCAATGTTTTAAGAGTCTAGATGGATGTAGACATGATGAGTGTCATCATTCTACTGTCTATACTCTAGTCATTCATGAAGCTTCATAATATTCATATTGTATGAATTTTAATGAAACATGTATAAATGTTGAAATGCTCTTACATTGAATTCTTTTGAATTCAACATAAGAAATTCTTTGTCTTGAACAATGGTTGTTTGTAGATAAAGAGAGCACAATAGAAGCGTGTGTCAGACCCGTGTGAGAAGGAAAGTTAAAGAGTTGATTGTACTTCTGTGACTTCCATATGACATCCAAAGAGTTGGATGAATGCCAATACTGTAATAAGTTGATGTGTTAATAGTATGACTATCAAGTCTCTCTAAAATCCTTAGAGAAGGACTCGGATAGAGCACCGGAATAATCTACATAAATCATTGATATTTACTTGCTTATTGAATAAGATAAAGTCTTATAATTGTATCTCAATCTTCTAACAACACTTGCAATAGGTTGCATATGTTTATAAGACTGAAAAATTTGATCTTAAGGTTTATAGTTATCCACATGGATATTGATGCAATTGTTGCAACAATCTCTGTTGGATTGATATACTTATTAATTTCAGTGGGAGAGCCTTAGTCTTAGAGAATGTCTCTATGACCTAGATATTAGAATACACTCATCGTTTGTTTCTAAATGTTGGAAATAAACATGAATTCTGAGATAGAATTATCATAAAAGGTTATGATAGATATATTTCAGATAGTAATCTAACATCTAGTGGACTCCATGAAATCAGAAAATTTACGAATGGTTCATTAAGATTTCTAAAACTGAAAATTATAAAAGATCAATAGGAGGATGAAGATCATTTGACAATGATCTGGCATCAAGATTTGGACTTATGTCTATTGATGAGATCAATGGACTAGTAAGATATGAAACTTTAGAATGTCTAAAATTTCAAATCTTACATACTTATGAATATTGTATTCAAAGTAAAAATATCCAATACACCCTCCTTTGGAAATGGTGTAAGATGTCAAGGTATTCATGATCTCATACACATTGATGTATGTGGATCATCTATATCATAATGAATATTATGGATATGTGATATATATTGATGATTATGTATGATATGAGATTTCTTCTCTTCACCTAAGAAACCTTTGAAATGTTCAAAGATTTCATAATTTTGGTTTGAAACCGAAGTCTGAAGAAGATGAAAATGAATTTGATCTAATCTAGGTAATCAGTACCTATTAGATGAATTCATGGTATACCTTATGGAGAAAGGAATATCATTTCTATCTCACTCCTCCAGATAAACCTAAACTCAAGAGAATTGTAGGGAGATGCAATTGATCATGTATGACATAATTTAATCAATGACGAATTTTAGCATAATTTCCTTTTAGTTTCCAGGTATATATGTAGTAGAGACTACACTATATATCCTTAACAAGATTCCATGCATGTAAGCTGGAATTGAGCACTAGAGAGTGCTACTTTATTAGGAAAATAAAGGATGGTATTGGATACCTACTTTATAACCCTGAGATTCTTAAAAGATCTGAGAATGCGATTCATAGAGGTTGAGACTCTTGAGAATCAAGATGAAAATGAAGTAAAGGAACTCATTGAATCTTGAGATGATAATGAGGCTCCTGAAATAGGAAACTAAAAGGATAATTAAAGATGAAACATTAATACCTCTTCAAATGAGTTTGAAGATGTATTCCATGTGTCAGTTTGACAATGATCGGACTTCATGTGATGAAGCTCCTGAGGATCATTACATGGAAAGATGGATGTTAGCAATAAAAGTCTAAGGTAGACTTCATATACAAGCGTTGTATATGGACCCTCGAGGATACACTTATAAGGGTTAGACCCATTAAGATGTAAATGGATCTTCAAGAGAATCTAATGAGAAGGTAGAAACCTTCAAAGCACGGTTTGTAGCCATGAGCTACACACCGTAAGAGAATACATTGCTTGCGATGAGACTTGCTCTTTAGCGACCATGCTGATACCCATCAGAATATTTGTAACTATAGCTACACAACTTGACTTTGACATCTGCGAGATGAAAGTCAATATTGCATTCCTCTATGAATACCTCTTTAAGGATATTCACATGGAGTAGTCCCAGGGCTTCATGGTTGAGGAAAGAAAGATGTGCAAGCTAAAGAAATCCATCTATGGACTCAAATAAGCTTCTTGTAGTTGGAACATAAGATTTGATGAAATTATAAATGTTATGATTTCAGATAGAATCTTGATGAACCATGTGAAGCTTAGTGGGAGTGCCATTGTGTTCATCGTGCTAAATGTAGATAATATCTTAATCATTTGGAATGATATAAGGATGATAATAAGTGTTTTATATACGGTCTATTCCATATCTTGAAATATGATTTTAAGGATATCTCTTGGATCTTAGTTCTGAAGGTGTTCAGAAGCAAAGAGAAGAGGTTATTGGGACCGTCACATTTGTAGTACATCTTGGACATATTCCAATCTTGGAAATTCCAAGAAAGGCTTCCTCCCATTAAGATTTGGTACTGACCCATCTGAAGGGATAACACCTGAAAGAGTTGAGGAAGTGAATGCTAGAACTGCTTGCACTTGTCCATTAGTTACGAGAAGCTGAGTGTATGCTAGATGTGTACAAAAGCCACATGTCTGCCATGCAGTGGGAGTAGTAAAGTGTTGCTAATCCTACTATGAAGATAAAACACTTGATTGCAGTAATAACAAGATCTTCAAAGATGATAAGACTTTCTATATAGTGATCTCTAAGTCTATCTTCAAGAAATTAAGACTTTATAGATAGTGATCTAAAAGGTCTTAACTTTGGATACCTTTAGAGATAGAGATCTCCAGGAATAAGGTATTTTGATAAGGATTATGGAAATACTGGTTATGATAACTATTAAGCTGTAGTGTCAAGGAAACTATAACTGCTTTATCAAGATTGAGTATTGGTTAAGATGCAACATTCACATTAGATGCGAGCACTGTTACTGGGGATATGCAAGTACCGTAAAGGACTTGGCGTAGTCTCGCGGGAACAGAGTGACTGATCAACTTACCTAGCTATTTTCTAAATAGCCTATGATTGTCACATGAGTGTGGGTTTAAATGATTAGCCAATTAATGGCTCTTTGGGCTAGTGGGAGATTATTGGACATGCGAGCCCACGATGAGCCATTATACAATAAATGTTATTGCAGATATCATTCCCTGATCTGAATTGAAGAATAACTAATTTGCATAATAGGTCCCTTAGTACAATTAAGATTATGTACCATATCCATCTTAATAATCATAGAGCTGTTGATTAAACTATTGAATCATAGAGGCTGGTGCTTGGATGAATATCTAAAGGGTTAGATTGAGGACTCATCAAGCACCGTCAAACGATTGTTAAGAGATGATCTCCAGCCTGAGTAGGAGATGGCAATCCTTTCTCACATAGGATAATATTTGACCGACCTCTTGATACAGGTCCTCTGCATAGGAATAGAGATTCGGAGGTGTCAGATTAGTTAGGTCAAAGAGTTGACTTAGCGAGATCGAGACTCCCAAAACCCTATATAAGAAGAGGCATGCCTTGCTCTTCGGCTTACACACTGACTCGACAGAGTCTCTCTGCTTTCTCTCTCTTATTCTCACATGCCCTCTTCCCTTCTCTCTTAGGCGGCCGTCCACCCTCCTCCAGAAGGTAGAAGGCTCCATCGTCGGCTTGTGTTGCTTTGACGACTCTTGACGCTCCATCTTCTTCGGTGCTACTCGCTCGTGAAGAAGATACGCGATCTCGTGCGACAAGATCATGAGTTCCTTTGCTTGGACAACTACTTGGATTGCGAGATCACCACGACTCATCTCCACGCTCGCAAGCGTCTCCTCCGAAGGTCGGACTTGAGACAGGAGGTCTCTTTGTTTAGATACTTGATCACAACCACGCTTCAAGAGGTAATCCTATTACTTGTTTGTGGTTTAGATGAAATGATCTGAGAAGTGTTCTTGGATCATGTGGTTTCGTCACATAAAATTTTTTAATTTCCGCTGCATCGAGCAACTCATGTGACTAGTCACTCCCGATCTCATTTGATGCGATCCACACGCTTCCGTGATGCGCTTGAGGATTTTCCCAGTATCCTTCAACTTCAACATGACCCAATTGGGCAAAGGTAAGAGGTATCTTGGGGAGAACAAACGAACACATGCAAGAATCCAGACTACACGTGTGGGTTTGATCTCATTGATGGCATTAAGGAGGCCATTCCATGGAAAGCCAAGAGTTCTTTAAAATTGAGATAAAGTTCATAATTCATAGTGGTTATGTACATTGTTGGTACTTTACATTTCCATTCTCCAAGGGTCAATAATTATAGGTGTTATTTTACAAGTATGTGGAGTTACTTAAAGAGAACTGAATAATGGAGATATTTACCTCCATTGTAATGGAGAAGAAATTGAAATGGCCGTGGATTTTTCTGAAGAAGGCACTGAATACCTCAATGTTAGAGGAGATGGTAGACACGATGGAAAATTTGATAGCCATCTCAACAAGGACCACCAAGCAAGGTATTGTAGATGTATTGGAGGTCCTTGACCCAATTAAGAAGTTTTGGGAGATGATTTACCAGCTACAGTTGGTGCTAATTGCACTATAGACGTAACTACCAATGGTACACAAGCTGAAGGTGGTTTGGCTGATGAAGGAAAGATAAAGTCTTTCAAGAGAAGTTGTAGGTTTGAGGGATAAAAGGGGTAGTAGGCATGTGGAGAAGGTGGATGGAGATGTAATGGAAATTGACAGTGACAATGAAGATGTGATTGTGGAGATGGAGTATGACCTATGGTATGGAGGACATCAAAAGATACCAACATGGGCACGTATGAATACTGGGTTGACATAAAAGAGAAGTTGAGTCTCCATCAATTTAGTGAAAATGCCAAGTGTCATTACCTAACAAACAATCTAAGCAAGTCCTTCAATGCGTAGATCTTCCCATCAAGATGCCTTCTAATTTGTCACATTATCAATTGGGTAAGGCAGAAGATGATGATCACCATAGAGGAATAGGTTCTAAAGTCAAAAGTTGGAAGGAAAATGTTATCCTGTCAAGAATAACGAGGGATCACAAATACTTCATTATGAGAATGGTCGGTGATATTAATGTCGAAGTAGAATGCCCTTCAGGAATATATGTGTTAGATCTTCAAGATAGCGTCTATTCATGTAGAAAATTGCAAGTATGTGGGTTGCCATGCACACATGTTGCAACAACACTTGGCGGCATTAGAGGAACAAAATGGGAAAATTACATTGATAATTATTACAGGGATAGGCAGTATATGAAATCTTATGATTGATTATTTAACTCATTTTAGAGAAGATGAAGTGGCTCATAGTTAATATTCCATTCAAGAAGAAACCTCCCCACACAATGAGATCTCACTAGAGATCAAGGAAAAAATGAATTCAACTAAGGGATGAGAAGATGAACAAGTCAAAGCATAAGTGTAGTAGATGTGATGCATATGGGCACCAAGGTCACATGAAAGGAATCCATCAATGCACTAAGCTAGCCCACTACACAACCAAGTGAAGAAGCATGCTTCGAGATATAAATAAATGAAACTCAATCTTCCTTAAGCATACCTGATGCCTCGGCAAACCGAAGGAGTGTTAATTTATGAATACATTTCATAATCAATTTCGACCACGTATATTAGTATTAATATTATTGTAACCTACATGAAACTAAAGACCTCATTTTAAAGTGGGGTTGGGCATAGTTCTGGAACAATAGGGGCATGTGGACGAGGGGGAAGATGTCCAATTATTTGAGGGCATGACAGAAAGAGATTTAGAGCTGATGCAACATTTCCAGATGGGCCATCTTTCTCAAAGAATTGAGGTAAACTTGTGACTAGCTCAATGTCCATGAGTTAGGGTTCTTAAATGTTCTTCATGTTTAACTGAAGGTAAGTGATTTCCTAAGAAACTTTTTGATGACTTTTTGGAACAATGAAGGCGCATAAAATATGTGGATGGATCTAAATTTTGTACGTTAAACTATATAGGCTTTCCTTTGAAGCACATTTTATAGATCGCGATTTATCTCCTTCCTTTAGCACTCCCTTGTTTAATTTTACCACACTACATGTTTGATGATATTTTTTTGGAAGAGTGGTTGCATTTCTAGTTCAACGGGTTTTCAAGTCAAGAAGATCACTTTATACTTTTGTTATGCTTAATGCCGTTACTTCTATATGTGATACCTAACACGGGCATGTAATAATGAACACATGAAAATGTAAGTAGAATAATGTCGTTACTTGTATATGAAGGTGAGGGATTACACCTCGTGAATCACGGAAGCATGGAGATTACATCATATATGATTTAGGTCGACTAGTCGTATCAGTCGTATGGACAACGAAAATTAAATGTTTCGATGAAACCACATGACATGAGTACCATTCACATGTCATTTCATCAAGATCACACACGAGTAATAGAATTACTTTTTGAACTGTTATTGTGATCCAAATGAGTCTCTACACGAAGAGACCTCCTGTCTCAAGTCTGATCCAACGTAGTGAGAACTTGTGGGCTCGTGGATGAGATGTGTGTTTTCCACATCCAAACAAAGAACCTATTGATTTCGTCTCATGAATTTCGTTGTCTCCTTCATGAGGATGAGTATCGAAGAAGATGGAGTTCCACACGCGACCAATCTGGTAACACAAGGGCAACACGACGATGATCACGTTCTCTACATGAAGAGACCTCCTGTCTCAAGTCTGATCCAACGTAGTGAGAACTTGTGGGCTCGTGGATGAGATGTGTGTTTACCACATCCAAACAAGTAACTTCTTGATTTTATCTCATGAAATTCGTTGTCTCCTTCATGAGGACGAGTGTCGAAGAAGATGGAGTTCCACGAGTGATCAATCTGACAACACAAGGGCAACGTGATGATGATCATGTTCTCTCAACCCTAGGACAATGGATGGCCACAAGGGGGGAGAGAGAGAGAGAGCTTGGATGTGTGTAGAGAGAGATTCGTTGCTTCAACTTTATTGTGTAAAGAAAGAGCTTGGGTTAGCCTATCTTCTATGCAAAGCTTATGCCTAGGATACACTTCTAATAAAATCAATTATCAAGATTTTGCTACAATAATTTGAAATATTATAATTAATTTTAAATTTAAAAACAAGTTGAATATATTCTTCCTAATAGTTGGTGGACAACCACCATAGAGCCTTCTCCATGGACATCCACTCCTATTAGGATTGGAGAGACTCTCTCTCCTTTCCTAATTGATGAGATCTCCATCTCCATTAAATCTTCCACATGTTGCAACAATTTTATTGCTTAAATTTTCACCAAAATAATTCCAAATTATTTTGTAATAATTTCAATCATGTCATTGATAATTATGAATCATATTCAACCACACAGTATTAAATGTAAACCACATTTACATTTACTTATACAATGTGAATCCATTTTACATTTAATTGTATAATGTGAATCTAATTCACAGTAACTTATAAATTGTAAATCATATTTACAATTAAATCTCTCTATGATATTATGAATTACATTCACAACATTTATGATTATTATATATAGTGCTATCCAAGTTAATATTATCAATGATAATTAAATCCAATTTATTTATCTTAGATGCCTCTCTACATATATCCAAATAATATGAATCATATCCACATCATTAATGATAACTAAATCCTATTTAATCATCAGTTTTCCGATGCTAAGATATTTTTAGAAGTGGAATTATTCTTGAACCCTCTTATGAACAATGTGTCTTCTGCGTGGATATGCAACTGTATATCCCATGTATAGTAACTTGGATACTGAGATTTATTCTCATCCAAATTTAGAAGACTTATCAGAGATGTTTGATCAAGTCAAATAGAATATCTAATCTTCTCATTGCATTCAAATCGTATTCAGATCAATGTCAAACATTTGGACTAAGATTAGATGATTATGTTGGACATGCGAGCCCACGACAAGCCATTATGCAACAAATGTTATTGCAAATATCATTCCCTGATCTGCAATGAAGAACAACTAACTTGCATAATAGGTCCCTTAGTACAATTAGGGTTATGTACCATGGCCATCTTAATGATCATACAACTGTTGATTCAATTATTGAATCATAGAGGCTGGTGCTTAGATTAATATCTAAAGAGTTAGATTGAGGACTCATCAAGTACTCTCAAATGATTATTAAGAGAGGATCTCCAGCCTGAGTAGGAGATGTCAATCCTTTCTCACTTGGCTGATATCTGGCTGACCTCTTGATGCAAGTCCTCTGCATGGGAATAGAGATTCAGAGGTGTCAGATTAGTTAGGTCAAAGAGTTGACTTAACAAGATTGAGATAACCAAAGATCTATGTCGTATGCTGTCACGATATAGGCATACATCCTCTGACCACAGACATATGTGTTATTTTATGTCTGAGTATGTACATTTGGAAAACCAATAGGTTGATGACCTAACCAAGGTCTATATACCGACGCGCTGGCATGCATGCAAGGGCATATCAGTAATATGATCTCAAAAAGGGATCATACAGGTTCATTGCTGAACCGGAAGACATGAGCTCACTCATGAGATATTGGGAAGAATCAAATTCCGTGCACGATCGTCTCACATTGGAAGCTTGACTGAATTGGTAGGTTTGATATATACTTTTGGAAAGTATATGATTAAAACCTGGGTATGATATATGCTTTTGCCAACTCCAAATAGTCAAATGAGAGACTTAATGATAAAGCCCTGAAGGAGACAGTCTAAAAGAGATCTAAAACTTCGGGATTATTCTGGGTCTTCCAGTATGCAGGATGTACATGTATTAGGAATCCCTGAGGTTGATATGATCATAAACGATTGTATAACCATGACGCTTCCATTCTGAGGGAGTGATGAAACATGTCTGGATTTTAGTGACTCTTCTCATAGAGAAGTTATCTGATCGTAGTCCAAATGTTGGACCTTGATCTGAATGTGATTCGGATGCAATGAGAAGATTAGATCTACGGCCTTGATTTAATCAAGCATCTTTGGGAGGTCCACAAGATCTGGATTTGAGATGTGATCTCAATATCCAAGTCACTATACGTGAAACAACACAATCGGCCTGTCCTTATCTCCAAGTATCCGCAGAGAAAGCGTGTTATCCTAGAAAGAGTTCATGGATAATTTCATTGTTGATATATGTATCCGAGCATTGAGAAGAATGGATAATTATATATGATTTAGTTACCATTAATAATATGAATTTGATACATATTATAAGGAGAGTTATCTAAGAAAATTAAATGTGATTTAATTAACAAAGATGTGAATAATGTGAATGTGATTCATATTATTTGGGCACATGAGAATTGAGATCCAAAATGATTAAATGTGATTTAATTATCATGGATAAGAATAATATGGATAGCACTATCCATATTATTCAGGTATATTAAATGTGGTTTATAATATACTAAAGAGAGCATATTGTGATTTATATTTGTTAATTAATTATTGATGTGAATTGGATTCACATTGGATGATTAATTGAAAATATAATTTACACTTTATTTTGGGATGTGAATGTGATTCACATTTTTCCAATCGTATGATTGCAATGCTCACAAGATAATTATGAATTATTTTTGTGAAATAATTTGCAACAAATATTGTTGTAAATCTGGGAGATATCATGAGATAATGAGATCTATAATGTGATCTCATGAGATTTTGAGGAGTGAGACCCATTCCATCTCAAAGAAGTAGCCGTCCCCTCTTTTTAGGGGATATGGTCAATCTTCTCATTATCTCCAAGACTAGTCAATTGATTTAATTTTGATTTGATTTATCAATATATATTAAATTAAATTAACTGTTGTTGTGTTTTTTACAACAACATCATGGCCATTGAAAGAAACACAAATCAAACTCAACCATTGATTGTGTGTTGTCCATGGACTGAGATCCATGGACTCCCAAAACCCTATATAAGAAGAGGCACCCCTTGCTCTTCGAGTTACACATTTATGACAACAATATATTATCTCTCCCCCCCTCTCTCTATACGCCAAGACTCTCTCCCTCTCTCTCATTGTGGCCGTCCACCATGGAGCCCTTGAGAGAGTCGCTATCACCGCATCATCGTCGTTATGCTGCCAGAATATTTGCTTGTGGATCTGCATCTCCTTCGGTATGCCTCTCTCGTGAAGAAGATGTCGGATCTCATGTGACAAGATGAGGAGATTCTTCACTTGGATCATCAACGTGGATTGCGAGGAGCACGTGTCTCATTAACGCATTCACAAGTGTCTGCTCCGTCGGATTGGACTTGAGACAGGAGGTCTCCTCGTTTAGAGACTCGATCGCAACCACACTTCAAGAGGTAAATATTATACCTAATTGTGGTTTAGATGAAACGATCCGAGAAAGGTTCTTGGATCATGTGATTTAATTACATTAAATTTTTTAAATTCCGCTGCCTCGAGCAACTAGTACGACTTGTCACTCACGATCGCATATGATGTGATCCTCATGCTTCCGTGATGTTCTTAAGGATCTCCCCATACTTTCAAGTGGTATCAGAACCAGGTTGGAGGTTTTGGATATGATCCGTTAACCTAAGAAGATTTGGGCTCGTTAGGCTTCGTGGAAAGTTTTATCGCATTTCTTTTTTTCCGCAGCCCTATTTTGTGATTAATTTCGGCCTTGTTTAAATGGTTTAAACACGGAAATATTACTTGAATAATGTTCTCCATTAATTAAGGAAACCGTTGGATTTGCGTTTGCATGATTTGGAATCCGATAACTCAAGATATGATTTTTTTAATGAACCTATATCCACTGTTTCGGGGATGATGAATCATGACGTAATTAAAAAGTTAATTACTGTTTTGGCACACCTAGAAATGCATTATTATCACTTGAGTTCTAATTTAAACTAAATTAGCAAACTTTGAAAACTTATTTTGCTTAATTTGGATTTAAAGTGATTGCGATATGTTAATTTTAGTAAGTAGGGGTCACTGCTGGAAATTACATACTTGATCATGAACCTTGTGATTGTCATTCAAATTGAATTAATGGAAATTAATGGTTAATTTCCTGAGATATTTATTGATAAATATTTTTGAAATATTTAAAGATGATGATTATTTTCTTGTCTGACAATGACCATAACCAACTTGATTAGATATGATCTAGATCACAATTGGTTACATGAACCTACCAACAAACATTGGTGCTTGAATATGATTGGGGATTTGTTTAGCAAATCTCCTTATAATGTTAATCAAAATGGGTTTGATTATATTATATGGTATAACTTCGGTTGAAAAACCGTTTATCATCTCAAGTACAAAGTGATCGACTTGGCATTATCTTTTCCCGAGGCGGATATGGTGTCTAGTCGAGGAGCGTTGAGGTAGCAGGTTGCACCGTGTACGGTCTGTCCCACTCCCGTCGGTACTAGCCATGACAACGGGTAGGGAACGGATAATGCTTGAGAAATCACGATGTATTTTTCTAATTATTAAAATTCGAAATAATACGTGTTTGAGATAATATCATATTTTAAGTAACAATAAAGAATGTTTGTTGGATATTAATTGAATCATTAATTTAATATGATTAAATTAATTGGAATCCAATTAAAATTAAAAAACTTTATCATGAATAGAGTTGTAATTCCCTCGGAAGAATTAATCATAATGAATATGATCCAAAATAATTAATTAAAATTTGAATACGAGGTGGAGGATCACATAAGTGACTTCCATGGTATCCCGTCAAGGCAAAGTGTTCTGTAGCCAGAGATTGTATGTAGGAGATGCCTGTCTGGAGTGACAGCTCCTGCATACAAGCCATTTGGATTGGGCTCTTTGCTTCTCGAAAAAGTAAGGACATATGCGTAGTGACCCCAATATGGAGTCCTCATATTATTGGGGCCATATTGGATTACGTATAACGAGTTGTATTCCTGTTGACGGTTGGTTCAATTAATGATGGCTCAACATCACCTTAGGAGTGGTGGGCTCGGGTGTTAAAGACCGAATTAGGAGATGCAAGTTGGACTTACAAGGAGGAATGAGTTCCCTCTTCTTTTTATCCGAGTTGCAAGTTCTCATATTATTGGGATGTGATAGGGGTAAGAAAGGAGACCCCGGATCTTGCTTGAGATATAATGGTAAGTATATCTCTTACATTGAAAGTTATTAAGGGAATGAACTTTCAGTGTGGATAAAGCAAGATAACTTTGATATAAAATTCCAATCAAAGTAATATATATATATATATATATATATGCAAATTTCTTATTTCAGATAATCCTCATTAAACCCACTCAATACTATACTCAATAATAATTAGTAAAATATCATGGATTGGATCCATGATCAAGATATTGTACTTGCAGTTGGACACATATTGTATGTGGTTGCAATATGCAAGTTTCCTCATAATAATGAAGAATGATAATAAAATAGATAATAAGACAATAACCTAGGGTTTGTATGTCTCTATAGTCTTGATATCTCATCGAATGTACTTTGGAAGTGACATGTCGATGATGATCATAATTGTCAAACAATCCTTATAAAATCTAAGAAAGATGTTCTGGCATACATATGTTCTCTCGACATTTAATCATGAATGACATGGCTCACTGCATATTGAAGAATGGTGGCTCTATAAGAGATAATATATTCAAATATTTGAGTACCTTCATGAACCTTAGTCTTTAAGAGTTAAGATGTATGTAGATATGATGAGCGTCATCATTCTACTATCTATACTCTAGTCATTCATGAAACTTCATAATATTCATATTATATGAATTGAATGAAGCATGTATAAATGTTGAAGTTCTCTTATATTGAATTTTTTTTGAATTCAACATAAGAGAAACTTTGTCTTAAGCAATGGTTGTCTATAGATCAATGGAGCGAAGTGGAAGCATGGGTCGGACTCAAGTTAGAAGGAAAGTCAAAGAGTTGACTGTACTTTTATGGTTTCCATACATATGTCATCGAAAGAATTGAATAAATGCTAATAGTGCAATACACGAATGTACTGATAGTGTGACTATCTAGATTATCTTGGATTCTTAGAAACGGACCCAAATAGTGCATCAGAATAATCTATATCTACATTTAATCATTGTAATTGACTTTCTTATTGGATAAGATTAAAAGTCTAATCAGTGTGTCTCATTTTTCTAATAACACTTGCAATTGGTTGCATATATTTTAGAAGACCAGAAAGTTTGATTTTAAGGTTTAATAATCATCCACATGGATATTGAAGCAATTGTTGCAACAATCTCTATTGGAGAGATAGACCATATTAACAGTGGGAGAGCCCTTAGTCTTAGAGAATGTCTCTATGACATATATATTAGAATACACTCGTAGTTTATTTCTAATTGTTGTAAATAAACATAAATTCTGGAATAGATCTATCATAAAGAGTTATGATGGATATATTTCAGATAGTAATCTAATATCTGGAGGATTCTACTAAATTAGAAAATTAATGAATGGTTCATTAACATTTCTAATACTGAAATTAAACCTTAACAAGATCAATAGGAGGATGAAGATCATTTGACAATGACCTGACATCAAACCTTGGACATATGTCTGTTGATGAGATCAATAAACTAGTGAGAGATGAACTTTAGAATGTCTAAAATCTCAAATCTTACATACTCTTGAATATTGTATTCAAAAGTAGAAAATTTCCAAATGCGCCCTTCTTTGGGAATGGTGTTCGATGCTGAGGTATTCAAGATCGCATACATGTTGATGTATGTGGATCATCTATATCATAATGAACATTAATGATATGTGATATCATTCGATGATTATTTGTGAAATGAGATTTCTTACCTTCAATTTATAAGCCTTTGAAATGTTCAAAGATTTCGCAATTTTGGTTTAGAACCAAAGTTTGAAGGAAGATGAAATGAATTTGATATAACCTTGTTAGCAAGTACCTATTAGATGAATTCAAAGAATACCTTATGGGGATATGAATATCATTCCTATCTTGCTCCTCTTAATACACCTTAACTCAAGAGAGTTGTAGGGAGATACAATTGGATCATGTTTGACATGATTTGATCAATGATGACTATTATCATAATTACCTCTTAGTTTCCAAGGTATATATGTAGTAGAGACTACAATATATATCCTTATAAGATTCCATGCTAGTAAGATAAAATCATGCACCGGAGAGTGCTACTTCATTAGGAAAATAAAGGATGGTATTGGATACCTACTTTATGACCTTGAGATTCTTAAAAGATCTCATCTCTAAGGATATGATTCTTAGAGGATGACTCTTGAGAATCAAGATGAAAATGAAGTGAAGGAACTCATTTAGTCTTGAGAAGATAATGAGGCTCCTGAAATGGGAAACTAAAAGGACAATTAAAATGAAACACTAATACCTCTTCAAATGAGTTTGAGGATGGATTCCATGTGTCAATTAAATGATCTTATTTCATGTGATGAAGCTTCTAAAGATCACGACATAGAAAGATGGATTTTAGCAATAAAGTCTATAGTAGACTTCATATGCAAGTGTTGTATATGGTCCCTCGAGGATCCACCTATATGGGTAAAATTGATTACATGTAAATGGATCTTCAAGAGAAAGAGGGAACCTGATGAGAATGTACAAACCTTCAAAGCATGGCTTGTAGCCATGAGCTACACACTGAATAGAAGACATCGCGATGAGATTTGCTCTCTAGTGACCATGCTTAAACTCATCAGATTATTGCTAACTATAGCTACACAACTTGCTTTCGACATATTCAAAATGGAAGTCAAGATTGCATTTCTCCACGAATATCTCTCTAAGGATATTCACATGAAGTAACCCCATGGCTTCATGGTTTAGGATAGCAAGGTGTGCAAGCTAAAGAAACTCCATCTATGGACTCAAAATAATCTTCCTATTGTTGGAACATAAGATTTGATGAAATTATAAATGTTATGATTTCAGATAGAATCTTGATGTACCATGTGAAGCTTAGTGTGAGTGCCATTGTGTTCATCGTGCTAAATGTAGATGATACCCTAATCATTTGTAATGATATAAGGATAATAATATGTGTTTTATAGACTGGTTATTCCATACCTTGAGATATAATCTCAAGGGAACCTCTTAAGATCTTAGTTCTGAAAGTATTCAGAAGCAAAGAGAAGAGGGTATTGGGACCGCCACATTAGTGGTACACCTTGGACATATTCCATTCTTGGAAAATCCCAAGGAAGGCTTCCTTCCACTAAGATATGGTATTGACCTATGTAAAGGGATAACACCTCAACGAGTTGAGGAAGGGAATGCTAGAACTACTTGCCATTGTGCATCAGTTAAGAGAAGCAGAGTATACACTAGATGTGTACAAAAGTTAGATATCTGCCATGCAGTTGGAGTAGTAAATGTTAATAGTCCTACTAAGGAGATAAAACACTTGATTGCAGTAATAACAATATTTTCAAAGATGAAAAGATTTTTGAGATAGTGATCTCAAAGTCTTATCTTCAAGAACTTAAGACTTTATAGATAGTGATCTAAAAGGTCTTAACTGTGGACACCTTAGGAGATAGAGATCTCCAGGAATAAGGGTATTCTGATAAGGATTATGGACATACTGGTTATAATAATTATTGAAATGTGGTGTCAAAGGACACTATAACTGATAACATTGAGTATTGGTTGCATAAGATGCAACATTCACATTGGATGCGGGCACTGTTACTAGGGGATATGCAAGTGCCGTAAAAGGACTTGGCATAGTCTCTCGGGAACAGAGTGACGGATCGACTTACCTAGATATTTTTCTAAATAGCCTATGATTGTCACATGAGTGTGGGTTTAAATGATTATTTCATTAATGGCTCTTTGGGATAGTGGGAGATTGTTGGACATGCGAGCCCATGGCGAGCCATTATGCAATAAATGTTATTGCAAATATCATTCCCTGATATGAAATGAAGAATAACTAACTTGCATAATAAGTCTCTTAGTATAATTAGGGTTATGTACCATGGATATCTTAATGATTATACAGCTGTTAATTCAATTATTGAGTCATAGAGGCTGGTGGTTGGATGAATATCCAAAGAGTTAGATTGATGACTCATCAAATACCGTCAAATGATTATTAAGAGAGGATCTCCAGCCTGAGTAGGAGATGGAAATCCTTTCTCACTTGGTTGATATCTGACCGACCACTTGATGCTGGTCCTCTGCATGGGAATATAGACTCAGAGGTGTCAGATTGGTTAGGTCAAAGAGTTGACTTAACGAGATTGAGATAACCAAAGACCTATGTCGTATGCTATCACGATATAGACATACATCCTCTGACCAGAGACATATGTGTTACTATATTTCTGAGTATGTACATTTGGTAAACCAATAGGTTAATGACCTAACCAAGGTCTATAACCGATGCGTTGATGTGCATGCAAGGGCATATTAGTAATACGATCTCTCAAAGGGATCATACAGGTTCATTGCTGAACCGAAAGACATGATCTCAATCTTGAGATATTAGGAAGAATCAAATTCCGTGCACGGTCATCTCACTTTGGAAGCTTGACTGAATTTATAGGTTTGATATATACTTTTGGAAAGTATATGATCAATACTTGGGTATGATATATGCTTTTGGAAAGTATGTGATCGATACCAACTCTCAATTGTCAAATGAGAGACTTAATGATAAAGTCCTGAAGGAGACAATCTAAAAGAGATCTAAAACTTTGGATTTATTTTGGGTCTTCCGGTATATAGGATGTACATGTATTAGGAATACCTGAAGGTGATGTTATTATAAACGATCGTATAACCATGACGCTTCCATTCAGAGAGAGTGATGAAACATGTCTGGATTTTATTGACTCCTCTCATAGAGAAGTTATCTGTCTTAGTGCAAATGTTGGACCTTGATCTAAATGTGATTCAGATGCAATGAGAAGATTAGATCTACGTCCTTGATTTAATCAAGCATCTTTGAGAGGTCCACAAGATCTGGATTTGAGATGTGATCTCAATATTTAAGTCACTATACGCGGAACAATACAATCGCTATGTCCTTATCTCCAAGTATCCGCGGAGAAAGCGTGTTATCCTTGAAAGAGTTTATGGATAATTTCATTGTTGATATATGTATCCGAGCAGTAAGAAGAATGGATAATTAAATGTGATTTAATTATCATTAATAATATGTATTTGATTCATATTATAAGGACAATTATCTAAGATAATTAAATGTGATTTAATCATCAAAGATGTGAATAATGTGAATGTGATTTATATTATTTGGGTACATGAGAATTGAGATTCAAGATGATTAAATGTGATTTAATTATCATGGATAAGAATAATATGGATTGCACTATCCATATTATTCAGGTATATATAAATGTGATTTATAATATATTAAAGAGAGCATATTGTGATTTATATTTGTCAATTGATTATTGATGTGAATTGTATTCACATTAGATGATTAATTGAAAATATAATTTACAATTTGTTTTGGGATGTGAATGTGATTCACATTTTTCCAATGGCGTGTTTGCAATGTTCACAAGATAATTATGAATTATTTTTGTGAAATAATTTGCAACAAAGGTTGTTGTAAATGTTGGAGATATCTTGAGAAAATGAGAACTCATGAGATAATGAGATCTCATGAGATTTGGAGGAGATAGACCCATTCCATCTCGAAGGAGTAGCCGTCCCCCCTTTCTAGGGGATATGGTCAATCTTCTCATTATCTCCAAGACTAGTCAATTAATTTAATTTTGAATTGATTTATATTGATTTATCAATATATATATTAATTTAAATTAAATTAATTGTTGTGTTTTTTACAACAACATCATGGCCATTGAAAGAAGCACAAATCAATCTTAACCATTGATTGTGTGTTGTCCATGGATTGAGATCCATGGACTCTCAAAAACCTATATAAGAAGAGGCACCCCTTCCTCTTCGAGTTACACGTTTATGACAATAACATATGCTCTTTCCCTCTCTCTCTACATGCCAAGACTCTCTCCCTCTCTCTAATTGTGCCCGTCCACCATGGAGACCTTGAGAGAGTCACCATCACCGCAACATCATCGTTATGTTGCCAGAGTATTTGCTCGTGGATCTCCGTCTCCTTTGGTGTGTCTTGCTCGTAAAGAAGACATCAGATCTCGTGTGACAAGATCAGGAGATTCGCCACTTAGATCATCAACATGGATTGCAAAGAGCACGCGTCTCATCAACATGCTCGCAAGCGTCTCCTCCGTCGGATCGGACTTGAGGCAGGAGGTCTCTTCGTTTAGAGACTTGATCGCAACCACACTTCAAGAGGTAAACCTTATACCTAATTGTGGTTTAGATGAAACAATCCGAGAAAGGTTCTTGGATCATTAAATTTTTTAAATTCTGCTGCCTCGAGCAACTAGTATGACTAGTTGCTCACGATTGCATATGATGTGATCCTCACGCTTCCATGACGTGCTTAAAGATCTTCCAATATTTTTCATACTAGTGTATTGAGTGGAGTCACTAAAATCCCAGCATGTTTCATTACTCCCTATGAATGGAAGTGTCACAGTAATACAATCGATTAAGATCATATTACCATCTAGTATTCCCAACATCCGTACATCCTGCATATTGGAAAACCTAGAAAAACTTGAAGTTCTGATCATATTTAAGATGTCTTCTTCAAGGTTTTATCATTAGGTTTCTCATTCGATCATTGGGAGTTGTTATCAGTCATATGATTTTCAAAAGCATATATCATACCTCCAAATATTGTCATGCTTCCAAAGTAAGATGACCATCGATAGAATTTGGTTGGTCTCAATATCTCATGAGTGAGCTCATGTCTTCCGATTTAGTAGTGAACATGTATGATCTCTTTGAGAGATCATATTAGTCATGTCCTTGAAGGCACACTAACTCGTTGGTGTATAGACCTTTATTAGATCATCAACCTAATGGTATGGCTAATGTACATATTCAAACATATAGTAACATATATGTCTCCAGTCAGAGGATGTGTGCCTATATTGCGACAGCATACGGCATAGGTCTTTGATATCTCAATTTTGTTAAGTCAACTCTTCGGCTTAACTTATTTGACAGCTCCGAATCTCTATTCCTATGTAAAGGACCCACATCAAGAGGCCGGTAGATATCAACCTTTAGAGTAAGGATTGCCATCTCCTTATCAGGCTAGAGATCATTTCTTGACAATCATTTGACGATGCTAGATGAGTCCTCAATCCAATTCTTTAGATATCATCTCAACATCAACCTCTATGATCCAGTAATTGAATCAACAGATGTATGATTATCATGATGGTCATGGTACATAACCCTAATTATACCAAGAGACCTTATAAGTGCATCCATTCATTAGTCTCAAATAGGGAGAGAAAAAAATCAATAACTTTTATTAACATATAAAAATATTATAATAAAATTTATTGTAGAAATAGTTTGCCTTGGGCTCACATATCTAACAATATCTCACCAGCCTTCAAAACCATTCATGTATAATATTTAAACCCATACTCATTACATGATGATCAAAAACCTTTTGAGATAAAGGTTTGGTAAGAGGATCAATAACATTATCAGCAAAGGCCACTTTGGTGATGATGATGTCACCACTCTTTTGAATCTCCCGAATGATGTGGTATTTCCTTTCCATGTGTTTGCTCTTTTGATGCCATTTTGGTTCCTTCACCAGAACTATGGCTCATGTGTTATCGCAGAGCAACATGATCAGAGTATTATCAGAAACTACATCAAGTTCCAAGATAAACTTGTGCAACTACACCGCCTCCTCCACAACATCCAATGCAGCAATATACTTATCTTGTATCGTTGAATCGATCATTGTGTCCTGTTTCTTGCTTCTCAAGCTCACAACACCACCATTCAATGAGAATATGAATCCTTAAATTGACTTGAGATTATCAACGTTAGATTGGAAGTCTGAATCTGTGTATCCTAAGACTTAGAGATAACTATCTCATTGTGTCCTTTTTAGATATTTGAAGATGTTCTTCAATGCATTCCAGTGTTGTTATCCATAGTAGGACTTGTAAGGACATACCACTCCAACTGCATGGCAGATATCTATCCTTGTGTACATCATGGCATGCATTAGTCTTCCCACAACTGATGCGTAAGGGCATCCATCCCTGGCCTTCTTATCTTATCCTCAACACTTTGAGGATCCATGCCTTTAGATAGGTGTATACCGTGTCTTAAGGGAAGGAAGCCTTTCATGGATTTTTCCATATGGAATCTCTCCAAGATTTTCTTAATGTACCCATTTTGAGACAATCCCAAAATCCACTTTTCTCTATTTATAAATAGCTTCAAACTCAAGATAAGTGGCATCCCCAAGATCTTTCATCTCAAAGGTATGAGACAGTCATATATTAACACTAGTCATCATCAATGTATCATTCCAATGATATAGATGCCATCTATGTAGAGCATGATGAAGGCAATGACGCTCCCACTAAGCTTCTTGTACACATATTGTTCATCAAGATTATGAATGAAACCATAACTCTTTATGATTTCATCAAATCTGATGTTCCGACTATGATTAGCTTGTTTGGGCTCATAGATGGATTTTTTCAGTTTGCACACTTCACCTTCCTCAGTTATGAAGTCATGAGGCTGCTCTGTAAAGATATTTGCCTTGAGGCATCCATTGTGGAATGCGATCTTGATGTCCATCTGCCAGATGTTGTAGTCAAGATGTGCAGTTATAACTAACAATGCCCTGATGGACTTAAGCATAGCCACATGAGAGAATGTCTCATCGTAGTTGATCCCTTCTCTCTGTGTGACCTTTGGCTACGAGTCGTGCCTTAATGGTCTCGACCATCCCATCAGGTGCCCTTCCTCTCTTCAAGATCCACTTACACCCAATGGGGTTATCCCCTTTTGTGGATCCTCTAGGATCCATACACCATTCTTGTACATGGAGTCTATTTCAGACTTCATTGCTGGCATCCATATATTCATATTATGATCCACGAGTGCTTCATCAAATGAAGTAGGATCATTGTGAGACTCTACGGACACAAGAATACATACCTTTCAGATGGTATAACCACCCTTGAACTCCTTTAAAGAGGTATGAGTATTTCATCTTCATTTACTACTTCAGTTTTTTGTTTAGGAAGGTCAAATACTAAAGGGATTTTCTACGTTTCTTTACTTCAATCTTGTCTTGACTTTTAAGGAAGGCATCCTCCAAGAATTTCACAACCCTTGAGACAAATATCTTTTGAGTCTCATAGTCGTAAAGTTGTTATCCAATACTATCCTTTACATACCTAATGAAGTAGAATTCTCTAGTGTGAGATTCTAGCTTACTTGTGTCCACATTCTAGGCATGTACCAAGCAACCCAAATTCTCAAGTTTCTAACACTGTCCTTGGATCCAAACCAAAGCTCATGAGGGGTTTTGGGTGCATATTTTATAAGAATCTTATTAAGGATATATATTGCAGTCTCTATTTCATATTACCAGAAATTAAGAGGTAAATGTGCTTTGCTCATCTTCGATCAGACCATGTCCATGATGATCATGTTGTATCTCTCAACAACACTATTTAGTTGGGGAGTTCCAGGAGGAGTGAATTTGGATACAATTCCTCTCTTTTTAAGGTATTCCTTGAATTTATCTAAGAGGTACCCACCACCTCAATCAGATCGAATCTGCTTAATTTTTCGATCGATTTGGTTCTCAATCAAAGCCATGAATTTATTGAAATTTTCAAAAGGTTTCAAATTTATGACGTATTAGGAACATAAACTCAGATCATGAATGGTCATCAATAAGCATCAAATAATATCGAGATCCATTTCGAGTCGCGTTATTAAAGGGACCACATACATCGGTATGTATTAGGTCAAGTATACTCTTGCATCGTGTACCCTTGTTTCAAAAGGGTGCTCTGGTCATTTTGCCTCGAATGCAATGTTCACATGTAGGTAAGCTTTGGACATGTAGAAAAGCTAATGGTCCATCTTTCCCAATATATTGATCCTATTAATAGGTAAACAACCAAGCCTTTGATGCCAAATCATGATTAAATGATTTCCATCCTCTCTAGATCTTTTAAGATTTTTATTAGTGATAGTAACATTCATGACAGATTCATCAATGCACAAATGAAAGAGTCCACTAGGAGTTAGAAAATAATCTACAATATGTTTACCATGACAATGCATGATAAGTTTCTCATAGAACAGGAATGAATATCCATTTCTAACTAACTAAGATATAGATAATAAATTCCTTCTAACATCTGAAACATAGAAACATTCCCTAAGTAACAATACTCTCCCAGTAGATAATGATAGTTTACACATCCTGATGGTGACTATTGCGACAATTGCATCAGACCCATCTAGATGACTATCTTCCATTCATCAAGATTTTTGATTTCCTGAAATAGATGCAACAAAATGCATACATGAACAGAAGCACTAGAATCTAAAACCCTACTATCGTCTCATCCTACAATAACATTGATTTCAATGATGAAAATAGATTTTATACCTGTTGGAGCTTTACCTTTTTCAACAATTTTTAGGTAATCTGGACAGTTATGCATCCAGTAACTTGGCTTCTTGCAGTGATGACAAGCATAGATTTTCTTCGTTGTCATGAGTGTGGAAGTCTGATAGAATGAGGCAAAAACTTGACTCTTCTTCTTCTTCTAGGATAGATCCTTCTGAGACCCTTGCTTCCGATTGTACTTTTCCTTGACTTGTGCAACCATTTCACTACCAGTAGGATTTTCCTTCTTCATGACGTACTCAACACACTTCAATGATGATATGAGCTCAACATTAGTCAACCTCAGTTTGTTCATGTGGTATGATACCACAAAATTATTGAAAGACTTGGAAAGAGACATCAGAATGAAGTGGGACTACATATCTGCATGCATATGTATCCATAGGATACCCAATTCAGGGAGGTAACCAAACATTTTGATTACATGTTATTTATCTAGTGTCTCTTCTTGCATTCTGCAATGAATAAGTTCTTTCCAGAGGTTGTAACGTTGTGTGCAGTTCACATCATCGAACATCTCTTTTAGATTCAATATCATATCCTGGGCACCTTCCATGTCCACATGTTGCTTCTGAAGCACATTGAATAGAGAGCCCATTATATAACATCGATCCAATGCATGATCTTCATCATAATTTTCAATAAATTTTATTTCTTCTACTAATATGGGGTTTGCGTGCTTGTTATTGGTGAGCACATAGCCGATGCTTTATAGAGAGAACAAGCTTCAAATTTTGGACCAATCTAAATATCTTGGTTTCGTCAATTGGTTGACCTCCAGAATCTTGATGAGTATGTTCATGGATTTCATATCTGATATTAAGAAATGAACTGATGAGAATAATAAATAATTACATATTCATATTATAATTCTTTGATTAAGGAATTTTAAATTAAAGTTGTCTTGCTTTTTAATACATTGAAAGTCCATTCCCTTATTATTCTTTCAAAGTAAGAGATGTACTTACCACTATATCTCTAACAAGATCTGGGATCTTCCTTCCACCTTTGTTTCACCCCTATAATATGAGAAAGTGTAACTCGAGTCAAGAAGGCAAGAAATATTTTCACCTTCAAGTCCAACTTGCATTTGTCAATTCAGTCTTTGACACTTGAGCCTACCATCCCTAAGGTGATGTTGACTCATTGTCAAATGAACCAACCATAAACATGAATAGCACTTGCTATGCACAATCAATACTGCCTTAATTATATGAGGAACAATATTGGGGTCACTACGCATACGAGCTATCTCTTTCGTGAAGCAAAGATCTCGATCCATGTACACTTGTACAGCGGAGCTATGACTTTGTATAGGCATCTCCACCGTACAATCCATGGTGATGGAACACTTCGCATGGACGGGAGACCATGTATGCCATCTTATGATCCCCCTATATTTCGTTAAAAATTTGATTGCTCATTTGAATCAAATTCACATGAGTAATCGTTCCAAGAGAATTTCATTCCTATTATTATTAGATTGTTTATTTTAATTGGATTTAATTAATTTAATCACATTAAATAAATTATCAATCTAATGCAACCAACCGACAATTGATTTGCTCGATATTAGTATATAGTATACACCCTCACTTAGCATAATTATTCCAATTTAGTTGTTAAAAGACACAGAGACTTTTCATGCTACCCTTTCTCGAAATGGATCCATCAAGGTCGTACAAGTTATGCTATCAAGGAGTGCTTCCACCGCAAATGTGATGCATGATTCCAATTAAGTAATCCATTAGCATATCCATGGCTGTACACCAACACCATTCCTATTCGATATAACACAATTGGTACAAAATTGTACTAACAGATTTTACCAATCTTTCGACTGTATGTGATACTATATAATAATCACTCATAAATTTATTCATCTTAAAATATTTTAATCTCCCTAAATTTCTAGTCATATCAAGCAAACATGTTGGTTTTACATGTAAAGTTGAACTACAACCATTGTAGTTTCAAACTAAGGGTTTGTCATGAAGTAATCATTCAATACAAGATGGTGGTCGTAAAATATTTATCTAAATATATGAGTAATTATTTAATCGGAGTAAATTCATAATTTCCATGATTAATATAGAATGATAAACACATTAAAAAAAGTCCTTGAGATGATTCAATCATCTGTCGACCCATTTCCACTAAATATCACATATATGGGGTAAACAGAGTCAGAATCACGCAAAATTAATTCGAATTTTTTTCTAGTTTAATTTTAACTTAATTAATGTATTTTTATCTTTTTTCATGATATTAAATCTCTAGTGAATTTTTTTAGTTATAATTATGAGTTTTTCATGCAAAAATAATGTTGCGAGAACTTTTCATATATAAAATGATGCATGTTTGTTGCCAATTGCCAACCTTTGATGAATCTTTTGAAGATATGTTCATACATTCTAAACACATTTTAGTATCCAAAAATTTGTTCAATAAGGGCAAAGATAATATCTATTTAACATGAGTGAAAATCGATTCGAAAATTACATCTATGAAAAACTAACACATTCCTGCACATTTAATATCCAAAACCATGTTCCCTTAAGGTTTGGATCACATACAAGGTCTTTGACCAAGGCTGTGATACCTTTTGAAGGCGAGGGATTAAGCCACGTGCATCACGAAAGCATGGAGATCACATTGTGTATGATGTAGTTCAACTAGTCATACTAGTCGTAAGGGGCAATGGAATTTAAAATTTTTCGATGAAATCACATGACATGAGAACCATTCCCATGTCATTTCATTGAGATCACATATGAGTAATATAATTACTTCTTGAAGCATGATCGCGATACTTGAGTCTCTAAGCAAAGAGACCTCATGTCTCAAGTTCGATTGGATGTAGAGAGCAGATGTAGGCACATGGATGAGACACATGCTTTTCACAATCTGAAGTGATGATCCCAGCAAGGAACCTATTAATTTCATCTCACGAAATCCATTCTCTTATTCACGAGCACGAGACATCAAAAAAGATGGAGTTCCATGAGCGATTAATCTGGCAGCACAATGGCAACACGACGACGATCACATTCTCTCTATCTCAGGGTAGTGGATGGCACAAGGGAATAGAAAGAGATACTGGACATGTGTAGAGAGAGAGAGAGTTTTTGCTTCAACTTAATTGTGTAAAGAAAGATCTAGGGTTAACCTTTCTTATAGGAAATTAGTTATCTAGGATGTACTCCTAATAAAATCAATGGCTAAGATTTTATTGCAAAAATTTGAAACATTATGATTAATTTTAAAAGAAAAAATAAGTTGAATACATTTTTTAACAAATTTAATTCAATCAAAACCAATATCATGTGAAAGAATCAGAAAGGAGGAGAGACTCCTTCCTAATAGGGGGTGGATGGCCACCATGGAGCCTTCTCTATGTCTGCCCACTCCTATTAGGATAGAAGAGACTATCTCTCCTTTCCTAATTGATGAGATGTCAATCTCCACTAAATCTTCCACATGTTGCAATAGTTTTATTACTTAAATTTGTACTAAAAAATCAAAAGTATTTTGTGACAATCATGCCATTGATAATTATGAATCATATTCAAGCATCCAATATTGAATGTAAATCAGATTTACATTTAATTGTACAATGTGAATCCAATTCACATTAATTGTATAATGTGAATCCAATTACATTGATTTATAATTGTAAATCTTTTTTTCAATTAAATATCTCTATGATATTATGAATCACATTCATAATATTTATGATTACTATGGATAGTGCTACTTATCTATGATAATTTAATCCAATTTAATTATATTAGATGCCTCTCTACATATGTCCAAATAATGTGAATAATATCCACATATTAATGATAATTAAATCATATTTAATCATCAATATTCCAATGCTCAGATATTGTCAGTAATGGAATTATTCTTGAACTCCTAAGAATAATGTGCCTTCTTAATGGATACTTAGGGATAAGGACAAGGAGATTGTATATTCCATGTGTAGTGACTTGGATTATGAAATCTAATCTCATATCTAGATTTATAAAACCTCTTAGAGATATCCGATCAAGTCAAACATAATATCTAATCTTCTCATTGCATCAAAATTACGTTCAGGTCAATGTCGAACATTTGGACTAAGATTAGATGACTAGTCTACTAAGTGGAGCCATAATCCAAACACGTTTCATCACTCCCTTGGAATGGAAGTGTCATAGTTATACAATCGACTAAGATCACACCACCCTTGATTATTCCCAATATCTATACACCTTGCATATTAGAAGACCTAGAATAAACCTGAAGTTTTGATCATATTAGAACTATCCTCTTCAGGGTTTTATCGTTAAGTTTCCCATTTGATAATTGAGAGTTGGTATTGATCATAAGCTTTCCAAAAGCATATATCATACACATAAATCAATGATTACAGAGCAAGACGGCCATCAATGGAATTTGATCGGTCCAAATATCTCATGAGTGAGCTTATGTCTTCTGGTTCAGTAGTGAACATGTATGATCCCTTTGAGAGATTGTATTACTCATATGCCCTCGTATGATAACCACTATGTCCATCAAGAATGCTGAGTCGCCTGCACTTGTTTTTCTGAGATACATTGGGCATGTCTCTTTTGAGTATCTATCATACCTTCCAACATCCAGACTTGTGTCACCAACAATGTCAATCCCTTTTATCATGCACACCTGAGTCATATGGTATAGTTGATTTGATCCAAGTGGACACTTTAAAAAGGTTGGGAGCTCTCACCATAAGCTCTTGGAATTTATCTTTGGCATGCATGAGCTTTATTTTCAATGTTTTTCTTTTCTTTCTTTTATTTTTGGCTAGCTCTACTTTTTTTACCAAATTGATGCATACTGATCAACATTTTTTTACGATTTTACTCATAATTGCACTTAGGTTTAAATCAATATAATATAAGAACCTTGTTCTTATACTGACTAAGATGCTGACACTCAGGTTTCATGAAGCAATTCTCAATCTTATCCCATCCTCGAGAATTATTAAACCTAATCCAAACACAAAACCTCTCATTCTAGTTCCTCAGGTGAAACAACGACTCATCACAAAGTATATGCAATCGTGCAAGTAAAGTTCTAGTCATATTCCTTTAAGAGTAGAGAGATGCTATATGCATTATAGTATGCATATATTTAGAGTTTAACTATTTAAGTGCTAAAACTCTAATAATCAAGAATGATTAACTCTGAGTCAAGTGTCACTATAAACTAACTATCTTGAACTACACATGTCTTATGTGATGTGAAAGTGTCAGGGATTGATGAATCAATGATTCATCTACTTATTAGCAATATTCTCATAATAATTCACTAAAGAAACCCCCTAAATTTGAGTAATTAACTTCAACAATTGTGTCAGAAATTAGGATTAAAATATGTGAATAAATAAACCTAAAAATCTATGAACTTGTGCTTATCATTTTATATACAAAAAAACTAATTATTTTGACCTAATTCTTTTTCAGTTATATTCTTTGAATTATTTATTAACTTGACATAAAGAATTTAAAACCAAAAAATCACAAAATAAAATAAAACAAAAAACTTTGATCATGTATATAATGTACATAATATATATTTGACATTTTTATTTGACCTTTTTTCTCACTCTATAAAAATCTATAAAAATTAGACTAATATTGTATATATTATACTCCTTAATTAAGACCTATATAAGAATAAAAAAGGAAAAAAATATAAAACACAAAAATATGGGAATTAATTAATAATTAATACCTATATAAAAATTGTAATTTGTATAGATGATCGCTTTTGATTCTAGACCCTTCATGAAAGTTGTAGATCTTATTGAGACCAACTTTCATGTTGATCACCTTTTGATTTGACCCTTCATTTTATTAATTTTCATATTTTCTTCTCTTTTTAACTCATGGTAAACGGTCAACCATGCTCCACGCCTTTCCATTGGCCCATGCAAGCACCTCCTCATCACCCTACCCCTCCTCTCTCTCTCTCTATTATACATCCAATCAAAACGTGGCTCCAATTGACCCGATCAACTATCCCCTTCACTCGATCATTACGCCAAATTGTACAAAACCACCTCTTTCTCCCTTGGATTCTCTCGACTCTCTCCACTACCAGACATCACTCCGACATGTATGTAACCCCCACTCGTCACTCATCCTTGCCAGCCATTCGCTCCATCTCCTCCTCACAGTTACACCTTTGATAGATACCTATAAAGATCACCTAAACCTCATATGCTATGCCATCCCCCCTCTGTAGGTTCTTCTTCTTCAGCTCGACCCTCTTCTTAGGTGATAATTTCAGCATGATGACTTCATCGGTGCCGACTAGGCAAAGACCTAGGAGCTATCCGCGTTCGTTTCTTGGCCATGTAGCAACACTATTGAGCTGATGATGAATCTCCATTTCATCACCTTTATTCTATAATTTTGGCCTTAACAACTAAATCCAATGCATGTAAATAGCATTAATTTGTACAAAATAACATTCACTATTTATTGTATTTATGGTGTAAATAATATTGTTTTTAATGCCAAAATTATAGAATAAAGAGAATAAAAAAAGAATAAAATACCTTTTGGTATTTTATGATCTAAACCCCGAGACCAAGTCAAGAATTGAGTTGGCCGACAAGGAATAAAGTACGGGGAGATAAGGGTCAAAATTACAATAAAAATTACATTTATTTACCCCCAATAATTCATTTTTAACACCCTTTTTATTCTTTATTATTTATACCTCGAAGAAAAAAACTTTGTACATGAAATTTATAGATAATAATATACAGAAAAATATAAAATCGAGTTTATACAAAAATAATACACATTGTTCATTTTTTACACAAATAAAAAGCCAAAATCTGAACTTCACATACCCATATTTTCCAAATAAAAATCGAAAAAGTATCAAAATTATCTTTAATTATATATAAATTTTAATAAGCTATTTAATGAAGGTGGTTTCATATTTTTTGGAGTTAAGATGTGAAAGTTAGCTTTTAAACCCTCATTGTATAGTATACCTGAATAAAATATTCAATTTAATCATTTTTTATTATTTTTACAATTTTATATTTATATTTTTGTACATATTATTTATAATATGTACATATTTAGAACAATATAAAACCACAAATAAGAAATTAAAAGAAAAAAAGTATATAAAATACACAGGTAAAATACCTATAATTATCAATATATATAAATAAAAGTAAACCTTATTATTTTGTTAATTATTCTTCTATATTTTTATACTCATGGAAATAATATTATAATCAATTAAAAATATGAAAACAAAATAAAACCCAAGAATATACGTCAAAATAAAATAATAACAAAATACATAGATAAACTACCAACTTTATACCTATATAATGTAGATACCTATTTATTTAAAGATACCAATTACATCACAAAAATATAACAAAAATATATTTATATATCTAAAAATAATTTATAATATATAAATAAGATAATAACATAATAAAACAAAATGAGGATGGGGAGCTTGCACCAAGGTGCATGTAATTTTACATGCACCGGAGCTTATATCTTCCAAATTTTTTACTTTTTTGAAAAATACCACCATGTATATTCATTTATATACCCCTCCAATATGCCATTCGAATTTCATCAGAAACAGAGACTCCTATGACCTCCATCTAGAACATGTAATTTTAACGGTCTTAAAATTGTTGTAATCGACATGTTCTAGATGAAGGGCATAGGAGTCTCTGTTTCTAACGAAATTCGAATGGCATATTGGAGGGATATATAGATGAATATACATGGTGATATTTTTCAAAAAAATAAAAAATGTGGAAGATATAATCCCCAGTGCATGTAAAATTACATGCACCTTGGTGTAAGCTCCCCATCCTCAAATAAAATATACAATATAAAAATAAAATAGCCAAAAACATAGATAAATATACCTATACATAAACCCTTAAAAATTAACTTGCAATAATAACATCAAAAATAATAAAAATCATTATAAAAAAATACATAAAATAATAAACATTTTTTATTTTATAATTAAAATTAATAAAAACATGTACTATATTTAATTAATTAAATAGGAATAAAATAGTTGTTTTGTCCTATAGCGACCTGACGTAGACTAATCACGTCACGTCGTTTGTTGACATGCGGTCAACTCCCCCTCCATATCTTCTGACTCGCCAAAATTGTAAAGTCCGTCGATTTCATGCTGTTTTCCTGCTCGATCTATCCATCCATCATCCCCGATCCCTTCATGAGATTTCATCTATGACTCCAGGATTCACGCTGGGAATTTGGATCTCGTGTACATACGTTCGATTCTTTCCAATCCGCCGATCAATAAGGATGTTTATACTTGTCTTTAAATAAACCCTCCGACCTTTCTCCTTTTCTTTGGTCATCCCTTGAATCCTAATGTCCCTGCCTCCAGTCTAGCGAGCCTCTACGTGACAGGTGGAGTCCCCTGGAGGGTCTACGCAGGCTGAGGGTGGAAGGAGGTGCACCCACTACAGCTGTTCGGCCAGCGCTACTCCCTGGCGTCAAATCCCAAGTACTATGAGATGCATTTCTTCATTTCCTAGGTAGATTTTCATCTTGCCTTTTATTTCTTGCATTTAATCTCCTATCTTAGTTAGTAGTTAGCGTAGATTAACAAAGTTAACTTCGTTAGAGCACTTGAGCTCCGATCGTGTTTCACCTTGCCCTTCCACCGGTCTCCGGCCACATTTTCCATCCCATTTCAATCCCCTTACATTCATCCACGCTTCCCACCTCACCACCCAACCCGATCTGCTCTAGATCTACGAACCAAATCCCCTCTTCTTTCACTCACCGGAGATCCGCCACTCCGCCCCTTTTTGCTTCCATTCCCCATGCTTACTAGCCAAGGCACTTTGCCCTCGGCCTTGTGTACTATCTGTGCAGGTCGCGCTATCAAAGAGCCCTTCCAGGCTCAATCTGATCTAACCTGAAGCTCTCTGGGTCACATTTCTTCTATGAGCACCCAGAGGCCTATCGATGGCCTCCAGACTTTTAGGAGGAACCTGGGACCTTCGCTGGACCTGTGGATATGTGCAGAGCTAGCCAGAGGCGCTCGAGGAGGTTAGAGGAGCGAGCAACACTCGATCGAAGCTCGCCAAGGGCGAGTTCTACCCTTATTCTTCCAAATGCCCTCGGGAGCCATCCGATCATCAACCGCTCTTCATATCACACAGTGGATGTCAGATCATCCTAAGCTTCAGCCGTTGATCTCGCTCCTGAGATCTAATCTCAGGCGCCTAGGGCGAATGGGTATCGTCGTACACGCGCGGATACATGTCCAAGTGAACGAACTAGAACCGTCCGATGGCACGCAAGATGAGGTAAATTCCATATCCTACCCTAGTATTTTTGTATTTATATATTACTGTTGTAAAAAAATACATAGTGTAAATAAAATGGACATTCAGCATAAAGGCCCCTGCACTTATTATTTATTGCTTCTGGGTCCATTCCATGTAACATTACGTGTCATCCAATGTGAGGTGGCGACTTTGCATGTAACCCCTAGTGGTTTTTATAATTATAAAATAGTTCAATAGATTTGAAAATACGTTGTATACATTTGGCATATTTGCAGATGAACTCCTGACATTTATTTTTATTTCAAATATGCCCTTGCCAATTTATGAATTTTGGTGCATCAATTTCATTTATTAAAAATAGCACCCTTGCTCTAAAAATCTAGAATAGGGTTAGATGCCTGATAGCATGTACTTTCACGTCCCATTTTTTTTGCATTTTTTGCATTTTCACCCCTTTATTAAAAATCAAAATGAGCACATTTTCGTTCTGTCTACAGTATAAAATACCCAAAAAATCAAAAAATGTTTTGAAAAAATATAAAAAAATATGGTGTCTGTTTTAGCATATTTTATTTCCAGACCAAAAATCCCTAAAAATAGAAAAAGAAAACTCTTAAAAATTGAAAACCCTAGAAATTTTAATAAAAATCTATAAAAATCTCAAAAATTCTAAAAATAGTTTTTTCTATTTTAATATTATCTCTATATAATTATCTATATGTGAAAATTGATGTTGATAATTTTGGATCTCATTTCCTATTTTTAATATTCAATTCAATCTCGGCCTATTATTAAATCATTAATTTGGGATATTTTGGATTTTAAAATATATAAAAATAGTAAAAATGACATAAAAATCATAAAAATAATAAGAAATTATTTAAAACCCAAATATATTTAATTTTGCAATTTTTGGCTATATTTATATCACTTTTATCTATTATTATACATATAGTCTATTATATTCTAGTTTATATCTTTAGAAGAAAAAGAAAATACAAAATATAAAAAGGAAAAACAAAAATATAAAATTAAAAATAAAATACAAAAATACAAAAATAATAAAAATAAAAAATATAAAATTTAAAACCAGTAAAAACAATAAAGTGGACAAGAGAAAAGAACAAATTTTATGCATCATTTCACACAATCTACCGTTTGCTTCCTAGGTTCGACCTCTACACATGCTTACAACTATACACATTTGTTGTAGAGTTATAATAAAATTTAACACGTATATTTTTGATATTTATTACTTTATTTATTTCTGGGTTAATTATTGTTCGAAATGAGGTTTCGTCTGAGGTCGCTTCGACGACTGTTGATCCGCCTTGTCGATTGACAAGACCTTGGAAAAATCTTGTTCAATAAATGGCACTGTTGTAGGGGTGAAACACCACATATATTGGGATTATTTATTTGTTCATGCTCTTGTCTATTTCTGGCCTTTATTTCTTTTTGTCATTTATTTATTTCCTACTTTATTTGATATTAATTGCAAATTGTCTGACACTCCTTTTTTAACTTTGTTGCGAGGGACCACCACACGAGGGATGACTTCTTAGGAGGACCTGCGTAACTAAGCAAGGCGGACTTAACTTTCTGACTTAGCTGACAGAAGAGATCTATAAAGGACATGAAGGAATTTTTTAAGACAAATTTCTCATATTTTCATTTTACTTTACTTTATTTTATTTTTAATTAAAGTGAGAGAGAGAAATACTTAATGTGTAATAATTTGGACTCTCAGAGACACTTTTACTTCATGAGGTCCACTGCCCGAGGGATTGTTCCCATGGGGGCCTTGTCGTGCTTTCTTTTTATTTGTTTTTCGCTTTTATTTTTACTTGTTTTTTGTGAATGAGCCTCATTTTAGGATTTGCTTGCTCGATAGATTAAGGTCCAAAGCCCTAATAAATTTGCATGTACCTATAGCTTCGCTTTTGGACTTAGTAAAATTGTAAGGGTTAATTATTTGGATTTGAGACCGCATGCTAAGAGAGGTCGTATACAACACGTGTAGGACCCATTGTGGCGGGCATCGAGTGACATCGAAGATCGAACTCTAGGTCTCTTTTCTAAATAACTAGCATATGGTGCTTCATGTTTAATAATATATTCTGATCTAGGACGATTTCATCAGCTTGCATTTGCATATAGGATAGCTTTCAATTCTGTTATACATCCCGCATGAAGAGAGCTGGGAAGCACTGTAAGTCTTCTGTCTTTGCATGTATCATCGATTTCTGACTTTCATGGATTTTCCTACCTTCTCCCTCTGATTTTCACTCACCTAGGATGCTAAATGGAATTAAAAACATCGTTAGGAGCGTGCATTGAAAAAAACAAAAAAATGATATCCTAAATAAAATTGGGACTGCTAACTCTATTGGACCTTAAAAATAAAAATGTAATGGATTCATTGCTTTAGGGAGAGCAACCCCTCATTGTTTTTGCATTTTATTATCATGTACACACTAAGGACTAGTGCCCAAATCCCAGGCCTATCTTCGGTTTGTACAACTTTGTTTAAAATCACCTAACTCTAAAAATTAAAAGATAAAAGACCACCATCTCTTGTCTTCACTGTGTGAGTAAGTGAGCTGGGGGTGGTTTTCCTTTGTACTTTGATTATGATTTTGAGTCCACCTACGTTTTCCATCTCTCTTCGAGTTTTCAGTCCCATGAACATGAGTCATTTTTTTGATCACTGAGTCTATCTTCCTTTCTTGTTTATATATTTCCTCATCAGCACTTGAGTCGTGATATCGAGTCTTGATCTTCACTGTCTTTGTCGGACTTTGCGGGTTTCCTCTCGCCCATATCACCATACTTCTGGTCGGTTCAAGGAGACTCTCTCTCTCCTTGAACCACAATTTTGTCCATGTTCCACCTACATCTCGCCTGCCCAACTCTTCCCCTTTGTATCATCTTTTCTTTCACCCGAGATTGCTGCGCTTGTAGATAAGGCCCGCATCAAAGGTTTTAGATTACATTGATTATTTTAGTAATCTGGGCAGATTTAAGGATGCTGAGATTGGTGTGCTATTCTTGGTGGTTCTGACTTCTAATTTGTGCATAGAGACTATTGAGGACTCTGATTTTTGGCACGGATACAAGGTGTGATTCTTATTTGAGGATTTTTGATGTCGCACACCGGATTGAGGATGTGATTTATTTTGTTGATTTGATGATGACTCCATGAGCTCTGACTGTCTGATCTTTTCTTCAGTTCTACCCATCTTGATTCAGAGGTTTGATGTACTATCTCGATATGTGCTTCAGAGCGACAGTGCCTGGAACCCACATGATTTCACTCATCTTCTTGACTAATCCATCCTCGATATCTTAACTCTCCCATCCACCTTTAGAATTTAGAGGATTTCTTTCTACATCTGGATCCATCTCAGCTGATTTGATTGACTTGAGGGACAACATTGCGACTGACATGATTGTATTTTATCTCTCCCACGATCTTATGCCATCTTATAGGTGATTGATTGATTATTTTGAGGACTTGAGACATGATGCCAGCAGCCCCATGATCTTCATTGACTTAGCTTGCATTACTCCCCAAGGTCTATCTGCGAGAGAATGCACATTTTCTTTACGATCGGCTTCACTCACTTCTGGTGTCTCCTCTCTGATGGAGAACGGAATCGAGTCATCTGATATGCTCTCAGTCTCACTGCCTTGTTGTGTATCTGATCTATCGGATCACATGATCTATCTGTCTCGACTCATTGAGTCTGCTCTCCTTGACGATACTTGTAAGGATGAGCCATTCTTTTAATTATTCCATGCTTAGCTCATAGTACTCCTAGAGGGTTATCTGCGAGAGGCTGTGGCATTTTTTAGATCTTTTGGTCTCTTCTATTGGTAGCCGATCTGTCGTCTGCCGAGACCACTACTGTTGATCCATCTGATGGATCTGACTCCGTTGGGTCTGCTCACCATGACGAACCTCGCAAGGGTGGGCTCTGTTTTGATTATTTAGTGGCTAGTATGTATCACTTCCCAAGGGTTGTCTACGTGTGGAGACATCATTTTGTAGGTATTTGGTTCCACTTTTGGTGTCTCCTCTCTGGTGGAGCACGAAGTCGAGTCTTCTGATTGGTGTACTCGGTCTCCTTTCTGGTTGTGTCTCCAGTCTGTTGGATCACAGAGCCGTCATTGGATTACTCTGAGATCTCTGACTCAAAGAGTGTGCTCACCTTGATGACCCTCTTATGGTTGAGCTGTGTCTGATGGCATACGGTGTACCCTAATCTTCCAACTTTGTGAACACCAGATATCATGTTGCACAGAGAGGCGCTTGTTCTCCACTTTTCATACTTTCGTGAGACTTTGATTGACTTGAAGGATTTTGTATTGCTCACTCTTCCTCTATGTCTTACAGTATCTGCTCCAATCTGTTATTCCTTTCTTATGAGTTGAGGTTCTACTTCTCACTACCAGTTCCTAGCTTAGTTTTCTATTTATATTCCCCAGTAGCTGACACCCACTTGAATGTACATCCGAATGTCTTCTCTCTTTTTGACTGCATCACCGTTCCCATAGGGAGATGATGACGAGAGTATGGTATTCGATTGCTAGATATCGTCCTGCACTCCACTATTCTTTACATGGTGTATATATGTGTTTTGTTTTACATTCCTTCTTTCTCCCGTATGTCATGTGTAACCCCGGATCATTCGCCATATCTGTGTGTCTATACTTAGGACGTACCTTTCCCTAAGTATAGGGGGTACGCACCGTGTTGTCTTCCTTCGTGTGTTTAATCACTTCTGTTGTTGCCTATACTTAGGGATATCTCACCCTAAGTATTGGGGGAGTGATGCATACATACCCTTCTATATTTTCTTCTATGTCTTTTCTTTTTTTCTTCTTTTAATCATTTCTCTTTTTCTGTCGAAAAGGTGTCGCCCCTTTTTGTCAGTCTTATATACTTAGGACATACTTTATCCTAAGTATAACTGGGTGTGCACCCCGAGTTCTTTCATTCTTTGATCCCCTCCATTGTCTCCTCTCTTGTTGAATTTCTCTACTATACTTAGGGATATCTCACACTATGTATATGGGGAGACAAATTGAGCTGTGATCTGTTTATTCCCACCCTTGACCCTCCCTGCCTTGTGTACAATCGGCTATACTTAGGATTATTTGATCCTAAGTATAGGGGGGGACAGTCAACTTCTGATTCATTTATTTCTTCATTCTTTCATCATTGTAGTATAGTCTTTTCTATACACAATACGAGTCATGTCTTCTCTTTTTCTTTTCGATATATGAGGACATAGCTCAAGCTAAGTATAGGGGATTGTATATACTCTGTATATACTTTAGCCATAACTCGTACTTTCAAATTATTGATAATAAATATGGGTTAAATACTCTATATACAATTCATTAAGCTAATTAATAACAAGATGCATTATATTTCTCAAATTCTTTTTTTATATATTGATTAATAAATCAGGTTACAAATATTTTTGCAAAAGGATTTGAAAATGGTTTGGTCCGTTTGGAAAACTTTTTTGTAAAATATTTTCAACCTTTGTAAAAATGTTTTGATTTGCAAAATCTCTTTTCTTTATATGAAATAAAATTTTTTGAAAACCTATTTGCAAATAATTTTGAAAATGGTTGCAAAAACTTGTGAAATATATATATATATATATATATATACTGTTTGAAAAATCTTTACAAAATGGCTTTCAAATATTTGTAAATATTTGCAAAAATTACTCTGTACTATAATTTTCAAAATTGTATTCAAATAAGTTTGAGGAATATATGCATCATTAAATATATAATAAAAATTATATAAATAATAAAAAAATATTTATCAATTGTATATACATACACATTACAATAACTAATATTGAACATATAAAATCTTTAAGCTCTCAATTCTTGTAAGTAAATAAAAAGAAGCATGCCCGTGTAAATAGCCACACATATTCATGCCAAAGTCTTTTTATTTCCAAATTATTTGCAAAAAATCTTTTACAAAAAATTACATCATCAAAATGTCTTCTTCATTGTAAATAGCTTTTGCATAACATTCACATTTTTCGGATTGAGCTTGATGTTTGAACTAGTCTAAGTAAAGTCAAAGATTGGAGCTTGGTTGGACCTTATTGCACCTAACTTCACTGGAACCTTATGGGAACTAGAGTTAAGGTACTTCAGGTCTATTCAGACTTAATTTTTTTGAAAATCATGGTTGGGTTCAAGACACCTCAACTAACTAAATATAACTTTCTGAGACGCACACACGACTCTTGTTGACTGTGATCTAACTTAGACACACCATATACATGGCTCAACTCAGTTGGAGTGGTGAGGAGATTGGATTTTCCAGTTTGAGATGCACATGAGTGGAAACATTCGTCCATATAGGGAGGGAAGTGTACCCCAACCCATCCACTAGCCATGAGGTCTTCGATAGGAGAGCGTGGGTTGCAATAATGCTTCAAAAGAGGGATAGTCTTCTAGCTCAAGAGGAAAAACTCCTTATGTAAATGTTGTTGTATATTTAAAAAAAACTCCAAAAAAGTGGACATGCCTGATTGAAAATAAAATGCCAGTCGGAATGTACATATTTGTATAGTCAATAAGAAAGCTTGAATTCAAGGTCATATCATGTGAGCTTGCAGCTGGATGACTTGACTACACTGGTCATACATCCTCGGATAGGTAGCTACACTGGCTACCATCCATTCTTCTCTTCACCCCCTCCTCTTGAGATGGTCATTACTTGAACTTAGGAAGGAATACCCCGCTCCTCAAGGAAAGAGTTGCTGTGTTGGGGAATCATTGGGTTGTCAATCTGGAGAAGTAAATTCTTTTGTCATTTCAGTCAGGGAGAGACACTATCACTTATACTGTACAAGTCAGCTTCATAGTAATAAGGGTTTGCGTATGATGTAGGCTAGTTCTAACATGGCTATTAAGGTGGTTTGAACCGAGTTCTGAGACTCTAGAAGGTTGTTGTGTTTTAAATTTGGTTCCCGACCATGTTCCACACACATTCTTTAACAAAGGTCTAACATGAGCCCCAAACATTGATTTTGTGAAGGCAAGTTTGATACCCCAAATCAATTCTATTTATCCTTTCTTTTTCTTTTCTTCTTTATTATTTTTGTTAGGGACTAGCAAAGGCAAGTATGTGGGGGTGATGAATCTCCTTTTCATCACCTTTATTCTATCATTTTGGCCTTAAAAACCCTAGTTAATGCATGTAAATAACAATAATTTGTACAAAATATCATTCATTATTTATTTTTTTATTATGTAAATAATATTGTTTTTAATGCCAAAATTATATAACAAAAAGAAAAAGAATAAAATACCAAAGGTATTTTATGACCCTAAACCCCGAGACCAAGCCATGAATTGAGTTGATCAACGAGGAATAAAGTAGGGGGAGATAAAGGTCAAAAATACAATAAAAATCACATTTATTTACTCCCCAATAATTCATTTTGACACCCTTTTTATATTTATTATTTATACCTCAAATAAAGAAACTTTTTACATGAAAGCTGTGGATAATAATATACAAAAAATATACAATTGAGTTTGTACAAAAATAATATACAATGTTCATTTTATACACAAAATAAAAAGCAGAAATCTCAATTTCACAAACCCATATATTCCAAATAACAAACTAAAAAGTATGAAAATCACTTTCTAATTGTATATAACTTTTATAATCTATTTAATGAAAGTGGTTTCATATTTTTTTGGAGTTAAGGTGTGAAAGGTAGTTTTTGGACCCTTATTTTTACAATTTTATATTTTTATAATTTTGTACGTCTTATTTATACATATTTACATATTTAGAACAAAATAAAACCGTTAAAATAAAATAAGTATATAAATACATAGGTGAAATACCTATAATTATCAATGTATATAAATAAAAGTGAACCTTATTATTTTATTATTTTTTATTATATATTTTTATAATCATGTAAATAGTATTTATAGTCTATTAAAAATATGAACATAAAATAAAACCCAATGAAATACATGAAAAAAAACCAAATACATAGATAAAATACCTGCATTTATATCTATATAATGAAGATACCTATTTCTTTAAAGATACCAATAACATCACAAAAATATAATAAAAATATATTTATATATCCGAAAATAAGTTATAATATATAAAATTAGAGAATAACATAATAAAATAAAATATACAAAATGAAAATAAAATAGCCAGAAAAATAGATGGATATACCAATAAATACACTATTAAAAATTAATTTTTAATAAATAACACCAAAAAATAAATAAAAACCATAATAAAATACTACATAAAATAATACACATTTTTGTTTATAATAAAAAATTAATAAAATCATTTACTATATTTAATTAATTAAATATGAATAAAATAGTTGTTCTATCATGTAGCGACCTGACGTGGACCAATCACGTAGTGTCGCTTGTTGACCTCCTGTCAACTCCCCCTCCACGTCTTACGACTCCTCAGAACTGTCAAGTCCCCTGATTTCATGCATTTTTCCTGCTCCATCTATCTATCCATCATCCTTGATCCCTTCATGAGATTTCATCTATGATATTGATTAAAATTGTGGTTTTTTATTAATCATTTTACATCTCATATACTATAATAATTTGACATTTTCAAGAGAGGTAGGAAAAGCGGTTCATCAAATGGCGACTTTGTCAGGGAATGGTGTATTTTGAGGATTTTAAATTAATTTATTTGATTGATTTTTGTAATAATGATTTTTATGTAAATTTTCTTATTTTATTTATTATTTTCATTCATTATCTATTGTTCGAATTTATCTCTTATTACAGATCCTAACCACATTTTCTCTCATTGCAGCTAAATCTAGCTCGGAGCATTTTTAAAGGAAATCCGAGGAGCTGTAAAGAGAACATTTATATTTTTTAAGAGAGAGTAGTCAAGATTTATTTCTTTTTCAATGGTTTCTTTGAATCCTCTTGTAATTCAGGACTGAATTTTGGGGACACCTAGGCCTATTTTGACCCCTGATGTGTGGTCAGGGACCCAAGTGTGTTGTGTATTTAATGTAGAAATAAGATCCACACTCATGATAGGATAAATTTTCACTTGCTTGTGCTAAGTTATATTTCGGACACACAATACTCTACTTAAATTCACTATAGGTCATTAAATTTAGCCAAATATGAAATCAATTCTTCCTTCTAATTGAACTTTCTGCTTAGGAAGAATTTTCATCGGCTGCATTCACATAGAATATTTTTTTAATTCTATTATATATCTAACATGAAGAGCAATGGGAAGTAATGTGAGTCTTCTAACTGAGAATACACCATCAGTTTCATCTGCATCGATTTTTCTAAACTCCTCCCTCCTATTTTCTCATCTAAGTTAAAGGAATCAACACTGATTGGTAGACGAAATTTTTTTCCCATTAAAACCAAAAGTGATAACCTAACTTAAAATTGGGATTGGTAACAAAGCTAATAGAAACAATTGGAATAAAATCAACCCTTGTTCTTGGGAGATCAACACCCATCATTGGACACATGTACCATCCAGATTGGGCGAGGCACACCACACATAAGGATTAGAGTCCAAATCTATGGGTGTTTGCTTGCATATCAGACTGTAAGAAATCTAACTCGAGGATGTGGATCAGAGAGTTGCCTATTGGCAATAGCACGGAGTTGGAACTCCCCACAAGTGTGTTGGGTTTTTAGAAGTATTGCTGAAGCTATCTTGCTAATGATCATGCCCCCTATGGCATTTACTACTCGGAGAGAAGGGTGGAATGGTACTGTCTCGTCATGACTTCGACGAAGGCCATCATCTCGTGCATACTTGAGTCTTACAGATAATAATTGTGGCCCTACAAATACTCATCCTCAGGTTAAACAATGACTGAGTGTGGTAAATCATATAGGACGATTGACTCTTGTTACATCAAGTGAGGAATCTCTGGATCACTTCAAGTATACCTCGACCTCCTATCACTACAAGCCAGCTAAAAGCTATAGCTGAAAATATTATTCAAAGTAATCCTAAAATCAAAAAGATAAGCGTCCAAGCTCTCGTGCACCATCACAAGTGTCCAGTTAGTGAATCAATGTGTTTGATTTGTGTGTGTACAAAGATTGTTCAACTGTACCCCATGTGTATTTTATCTTTCTTGATTATATCTTAATGTTCTTCTCCTTTCCTCTTGGCATAGGGTATGTATATCTCTAGGGAATTTAGGCTGGACCTTACAGACACTTCACGAAACCCTTTATATCTCACATCTCCCAAGAATCGAGATGACCCTCTTCTCGAACCCACCTGGTCTTGGGATGACCTTCGTCCAAGACCGAAACTAATAAGTCTTCATAAAGGTTTATTCGATCCTGAACTAACCCTCTATTTAATTCTCCTCCTATTAAGTAAGCTATTATCTTTGGTAGAACACACCGAATTTCTAGCCAACTATGTAATTCGGATCTCTCCTTGTCAAAATGTGAAGAAGACAAGATGCCTCCCAAGAAGAATCCAAATGATGATGAGGACAACAATGACCCCTACAAGCCATCCTTTCCCAATTGACCATAATTAAGAAACAAAATGAATTACTTAGAGTTTAGATAATACAACTACATGCAGATGGGATTCAGGAGGAAGATGCAATGGAAGACACGTTACTCCCATAGATTGATTATGACAACAACTAGCTGAGACTAGTACCTCCCGAAGATGCGTTCGAACACAAATCACATTTCCTCGCGATGCTCCCAAAGTTTAGCAAAAGTCACAATGAATAACCCTATTCATTTCTTTGGGATTTTGAGCTAGTCTGTGACAACTAGTTCCACCCTTAGGTAAATCAAGACTACATTCAATTGAGAGCCACTCCTTTTGCCTTAACATATAAGGTTGCGTATTGGTTGAAGAATCTAGGGGAGGTGGTCACAACATGGGTCGTTTTCAAGACACTATTTTTAAAAAGTTCTACCTAATAAGTAGAGTTAATCAAATGAGGACTGAGATCATAAGATTCATCTAGTTTTCCAATGAATCATTTCATAAAACTTGGGAGAGGTTTAAGGACCTAATTCAGAAATTCCTAGGGCACGACATTAATAAGATGATGTTGGTCCAGAGTCTTGTAAGAGGTATGAACCCATAAATGCAAGGGTTTGTGAGCACTTCCTATGGAGGAATCTACATGGGCTAACACGAGGACATCGTTTGGAAGGTGTTTGGAAAATTAGCCGACACGAGTCGCTCCCAGATCATTAGCCATGCATACTTGGCCAAACCCCTTACACACCTATCAAAAGAAGGAGGAAAGAAGACTGTGAACAATCTATCCACCGACTAGAACTTTGACGTGGGAATAGTTGCAAAGAAACTTACAATGATTGAACAAATTAATAAGAAAATAGACAAGCTCCACAAATTCACCGACCTGAAGAACTTATCTAAACTGCCCAAGCAGATGGAAGAACTTGATGATTGGTATCTAAAATCTAGATACCTGCCCTAACTACACCCCTCGCCCTGGTACATCAGGTTCATTATATTCAAGCACAAGGGATATGGCCATATAACAATTAGGGTGGAGATCACTCCTTCTCCCATCAAAATCAGAACAAAGAATCCTCTGCACATACAGTTTATGAGGAACTTCCATAAGTCATGGATATAAACGGAGTTTGGTATAATCTCAATCTCGTTAGTCGACAGGACCCGAACTCAACTCCCAACTTGACGAACCGAAATGGGATGATCTCATGTCTAACAAGCTAGACAAGGAATCGTTGCACGACCAACCTCAATTAACCTATGGAATGATAGATGCATCAATGTGATGTAAAAGTGAGTTAAATTTTATTATTACTCTATAAAAGATGTAGATAGATGTAAGTAGTGTAGATGTCGAACACAAGGAGCCAACGAAGGTACATTATTTATTAAATATTTCTAATTAATAATAATGTACATCCATTTTTTGTTTTTGTTTTTCTTGTTTTATGGGGGGTATAATTGATTTTTATTTTTATGGATTTTTAATAGATTTATATTATTTATATATTTAATTTTTATTTTTTCTTTTTATATTTGAAAAATGTTAATTTCTTTTTTATATTTAAAATAATAAATTAATATATAATAATATAGATATTATAGATAATATTAGCAATATATAATGTATATAGTCAATATAGTTTATTATATTTTTCAATATATCAAAATATACAAAACAATACATGAAATAAAATATTTTTGTAATTTTTATATTTTTCTCCATTATTTATATTTTTGTAGAAGTTTTACTAATTCCTAGGTATTTTAAAATTCATAAATGTAACAAAATAGTGTATAAAATAATTATCTGATATTGTTTTATGTTTAATAAATATAAATAAGTGCAAAATCAACCTACAAATAATTTTAATATATAGTCTATATAGTATAGAAAATTTAGAAATGGAAAGATATATTTGTTTGATTTTTAAATAAACTTTGATAATTTTTATAAGGTTTTTAAGGTTTTATGATTTTTAGGTTTTATATTTTACACTTTTTAGTGATTTTTTGATATGTGGTAGATATAACTATAGTCTAGGTAATATAATTTTTTTGGAATTTTGGAGATAAATTTGCAAATTTTGTGAGTTTTTATATTTTTATATGAGGAAATGCATATTCTTGGATTTTTAATAAAAAGGAAAATTAATTAAAATCTAAAATAAAAGTTAAGAGTGAATAAGCATGATATCAAGAATCTACATTAATTTTCCTACAATTTTGAAGCAATAAAAATATATAATAAGTATAATTTTAAGAATCATAAACTTCATTTAATAGCCAGTCTCAGAAATACAAGGGGAGCATGCAATTTTTATAGCGCCTAACACGACGCTACACCTGAGGCGCGATGACCTATAAGTAATATCAAGAAAGTGTGGGGTACAAATAACAAATATCCATATGCATTTTACATTGAATATTTATTTTACAATATTAAAATGGAATACAAAAAGGAGTGAGGGTAGGGTTGCAATATACCTATGGTCAGTGCATGCCTTGTGCATGGGTGCATATGAGAAGTTGTGGTGTGCACACATGCCTTCACCTAACGATCAACGACGATGGAGTGGGCATCGTTTTGATTGAATTGGATGATCTAAGATTAGATCCGGGTTGTGTCGTGCATCCAATGGTCGAGAGCCTACTTGGAATAACAGAGAAGAACACCTGCCCTGTTATCATTCGATCATTGATTACTTCATACTTTGGTTGTCTCTCGCTAAGCTGAAGTTATCCTCTCCTTTCTAGGGCCTTGGTGCAGCTGCTGGGTGGTTCAATGAGCTCCGAGCCTCAACAAAGGAGGCCTGAAGATTTTTCTACTCCAACGACCTGGGTAACCAATTATTCCTTCAATTCTCCTTCCTGTGCGCGCTTCCGAGCCTATCTCTTGAACAAGCCAAAAAGGGGGCTCGAGGGGTATCTCCTCGACCCTAAGATGAAGCTAATTGCATAAAAATGAGGGTGGAGTGATGGTATCCAGTGAAGGTGGTTGACCGAGACCTGATTCATTGATTCATACAGAATTAGGATGAATAGAGTAAGGGGAATCGATGGAGAATTGACGAGGAGTGAAATGGGGATGTTCATGCATCAGAATAAGGGTCAGAGCATGGTGAACAGAGTGATCGGAGCTCTAGCTCCGATGAACTACGAAGGGGTTAAATTACACTGAAATAAAGGATATTAAGATAGTCCACTGATTAAGCTATGCCAATAATGGAAAATGCACGATAAAAACCTAAATCTAGGCCTCAACAATGTCACCTGGAAGCTGGGGAGAATCTTTGTCAGAGTAGCTCTGGTGAATGGCTAGATAGACCTCATCAACACTTTATCCTCGACATTAAGGCTTGAGAGCTCAAGCTGTCACCAAGGGCTCAACCTCATGGTGTACCTTTTGGGGTTACAATGGAGAAAGAGGGATCAAAAATTCCAAGGAAGGTGGAGGGGGTTATTTGTAAACATGATGGATAGGGGTTCTTCTATCAGAGATGGCATGAAGATGAGTGGTGGTTGGTGAAGGCTAACATCATAACGAGATGGAGGGGCGTATGCTAAACAAAAGTGATGAAGAAATCAAGGGGAGAAGGGGCGTGGAGGATGCGTAGAAAATGGGAGAAAGTAAGGGTCTCGAGGGTTTCTGACAAAAGTCAAAAGGGGTCCGTGCAGGGGGGAGTGTTGACCTAGAGGTCGACACTGAGATGGTCCTGATTGGTTCATGTGGACCCAGTCAGGACAAGAATAAATAAAAATATTTATTAATTGAATAAAAATAGCAAATGATTCTATAAATAAAACTCAAAAGTGAAAATATTTATTATTTTTCAAACTATTTTATCATGATTTATATTTATTTTTACAACTTAATACATTGGGCGTTAGTTTTCACATGTGTAGATATATGTAGATTTACTTATATTCTTGATTTTTATTTTGTATTTTTAATACTTATAACCCTATTTACATATTTTATATATTTATAATACTATTAAATTCATATTTGCATATTTTTATTTTATTTTTTTGTTTAATTTACATTTATAAATGAATAAATGTATATATTATAAATGTAGTGTATTTATATATATTACAAATTGTAATATTTATTCATTGCATTTTAAATGGTTTTATTTTGTGTTTTTATTTTTAATATGATTTAAAAAATATTTATAATTATTTAAAAATATAAGAAGAGTACAAATGCAAAGAATACAATATATGAATATTATATATAGGTACGCAGTACAATAATGCCCATAAAGTTGGCTTTTGTATCTTAACTCTACTTTTAATGAAACCACCTTCATCAAATAGATAATTCGATTTGGATTACAATGGAGGTGAGTTTGGTTCAATTTGAGTTCATGTGCAGAAGATATTGATATGTAAAGTTCAATTTATGGCTTTTTCATCCACTTGTCCCAATTGCATGTGCATTATTTTTATTGTTTATTATTTTTTTAATTTTCTATATATTATTTTGTATGAGTCTCATGTTGAACATTTAGTTATTTGATGTGTGTAATATAAATAATAAAAAAGAGCAAAAACTAGTATTTTTAGGATAAATAATGAGAGTTATATATGCAATGTTTGGCCCTTATCCTCCCTACTTTATTCCTTGTCGACCACATTAATATTGACTTGGTATCAGGGTTTAGGGTCATTCAGTATATTTGATATTTTATTTATTTTCCTTTCCCTTTCTTTATTATTTTATTTTAGATTTAAGTACATATGTATATACATTAATTACATACGAATAAAGAATGTTAATTTGTACAAGTTATTTATATTTTCAGGTAGTTTGACAAGGATTTAAATACAAAATGGAAGAATAAAAGTACATGAATGGCTATTAATCATCCCATACTTACCTTTGCTGATCACTAGCAAACACTTATTTGAAGAATAAGTGATGCAAAAGAGAAAATAAAGAAAAGGAAACATAGAGAAAGTTAGAATGATAATGAGTTTTTAAACTCGTCTTCACAAAATCAAAGTTTGGAGTCCAGTTAAGAATTTTGGATTGTTAATATATTCATACCCTGATTGGAAATATGATGTAAAACATAACAACCTTCGAGTTCCACAATCTTCTGCTCAGGTTGCCTCAATAGCTAGGTCAGAATAAGTCTATTCATATGCAAACCCTTATGATTAGGAGTCTCACTTGTACAATGTATGTGAATGCCGCACTTCTCATTAGAAATAACAATGAACAATCTCCCTTAGCAAGATAATCCTAATTCCCCAATCTAGCTACTCTTTCCTCAAGGACATGGTAATCCCTTCTAAGTTCAATCACAACCAGCTCAAGAAGTGGGAGCATAGAGAAGAATGAGTTATGATTAGTGTAGTTACATATCCTAAGGAGCTTGACCAATGTAGCCAAGTCTCCTATTATAGGAAACCATGAGATTTTGACTCTGAAGCATAATGTCTTTCTTATTTCATACATACTCTGACGGGAATTGATTTTTCATTACCCTTTGCTCGTCTTCTTTTTGAAGTTTTTGATTTTACATTTTTTTACTAAATACATCAACATCTGCATAAGTACTTTTTCTTCTGAGCCAGTAGACTATCCCTCTTTTGATTCTTTTTTCAATCCACATTGTCCTGTCTTTAGACATCCATGCCACTAGACCAGGTTGGGAGGCTCTGGCCCTATTGGGGTGATATTTGTTTCCACACGTGTGCTTTCTCCAGCTAAAGAACTCTACCCTCACCACCTCCTCAGTGTTGAGTGAAGTAGAATGTCTGCCAAGTTAGGTCATTATTAACAAGAGTCATGTATGCGCTTCAAAATACTCTACTTAGGCTAGTCAAGATGACATGTGAACATAGTCTTGTGGACTCAAAGAACTAAGTATCATTGGTATGAAAAGTCTTAAATCCGGTTCCTATAAGGTTCTTGTGAAACTAAGTAGATTAAGGTCTAGACCAAGCTCCAATATTCAGATTTTATTTAGACTTGTTAAATTATCACATCATTTTGAAAAATGATTATGCAACTCAAGAACTTTTTTGAATAAGAGTCTGATTTTGAACTTTTTAACGATTTTTTGAAAAGTTTTTTTTTCAAAATTTTATGGAGCCTTCAATATATTTGTCTATTTTTGATATTTTAGGGTATTTTGCAATTTTTTTTATGGAATTTTTGAAAAATGGGTTAATGGATTAAGTGTATACACATATTTACAAGAATTCATACATATTTGCAAGGAATCTTGTATATGTTATATACAAGATTTTATACTAGTTTATAAAGAATTTGGTACGTACATGTCTCATTTGAAGAAATTTTGCAAGGGTATTACCTACAAAGTTTTCAAAATAATTTGAAAATATTTTTGCAAACATTTCTCAAATATTTTCAAAACTTATTTTTCAAATAATTTTACAAAGAATTTTTCAAAAACTTTTTTACAAATAATTTTTACAAACTTTTTACAAATATTTTACAAAAGAATATTTTTCAAAGGTATGAAAATATTTCACAAAGATTTTTCAAAAGTTTGTAAAGATTTTCCAAATCATTTTTTAAAATAGTTTCAAACCATTTTTTACATTTTTTTCCAAAAAGTTGTATACCTATTTACAAGAATTTATTCTTTTTAGTTCATTTATTTGTATACCCTTCCCCAATGTACTGTAAACATTATTGAAAAATACAAAAGTTTGAGTTATGGCTAACACATATATACATATATACAACCCCCTATTCTTAGCTTGAACTATGTCCTCATAGTGGTCAAATAGTAATAAAGGAAGATATAATTCGTGCTAAGTATAGAAAAGTCTATTCTACATCGACTCAAAAGAATAAGAAGCCGATCATCACCCCTATACTTAGGATCAACTAATCCTAAGTATAACAGATGGTATTCAAGGTAGGGATGATCAAGGAATATAATTTACAGAAATCATTGACTCAGCTTGTCTCCCCCTATACATAGGGTAAAATATCCCTAAGAAAAGAATTATCAACAAGTTAGAAGACAAGAGAGAGAATAATGAGAATAAATAAATGCACTTATCCCCCTATACTTGTGATTGGGATCTGGTCATCCTAAGTATAGCACAGATGTGTGGGATGAATGAAATAATCGAAAGAATGAAAGGATGGAACAGAATGAAAAAGAAAGAATTAATCAAAAATATTTTTTGGGCATCATCTGAATATTCTTGTGCTCCTAGGAGATCTTCTTCAAAAATCGTGTTTATCCAATTAACAACAGAAAGGAATCTATCACGATCTAAATACGGCGTCAGCAACTGTCCATTGACCACAAATGGTTGTATGTCAAATGACAACTTGGATATCAGTATGCTTCCATTGTTATGCACAATTATCACAAGGAAGAGCTATGTCCATTTGCTCTTTAATTTGCCTAGAAATACCTTTAACTTCACATCAAATAACCATACCTTTTGTCTAGCCTCGAAAGTCTTTCTTCTGATATGCTTGTCGTGCCAACGCTTTAATTTATCCTTGTACATTAGGTTGTTATCATAGGCGTAGTCTCCAAATTCTAATATAATGTTATCAATCTTTCTATTTTGACCACCTTGTTGTGAGCCTAAATTATAAATGTTTATTGCCCATAAAGATTTGTGATTTAATTCAACCGGTAAATGACATGGCTTTCCATAAACCAGACGATAGGGAGACATACCCAATTGAGACTTTTAGGTGGTTTTATAAGCCCATAGAATAGAATCAAGAAGTTGAGACATGTTTTTCCTATCCGTCCTAATAAGTTTCTGCGAAATTTTCTTGATCTCCCTATTGGATAACTAGGCCAAGCCATTGTATTGTGGGTGGTAAGGAGATGTGACATGGTGATCAATATCATACTCCTTTAAAAGTTTCTTAACTTCCTTGTTAATGAAATGTCTATCCCCATTTGAAATTAAGATCTTTAGAATCTCGAACTGCAAAATAATTGTGTCCTTGAGAAAGCGATAAATGACATGACTATCAGTGGATCGGACAGGAATAGCCTCCACCCAATAACTCACATAATCCACGACGAGCATGATATATTCAAATCCTTGACTATTAGGAAATTTGTCCATAAAGTCAATGCCCCAAGAATCAAAAACATCAAAGATCTAAATAAATTTAAGGGGATCGAATCTTTTTAACTGAGAGTTCCTCCCATTTTCCCACAATCAATGAGACCTTTCACATAAGTTGCGGCATCCTTGAATAGTGTGGGCTACTAGAGACCACAATGTAATATTTTCAATGTTGTTTTGCTTCCATAATGGTCTCCTCAAGATTTGAGCTTATGATAATTCTCGAGGACACTGTGTACTCCTGACCATTGTACCGATGACAAATGCAATACGCACCTTCCCTGATAAGATATGGATCTTACCACTAGCAGAAATGGACATTGAACAAAAATTTATCATTCTTTATTCTTTTACAATCTTGTATAACTTTCTCAAAAATGAGATAGTTCACAATATCAGTATACTAGGGGAGAAAAGCAACACTGAGAATAGATTCATCGGGGAAGGTCTCATTGTTAGGCACAATGCTCAACAAAGTCTCTTACAGTGCTATTCTGTGCAGATGATCTGCTACCACATTCTTAACTCCAGGTTTATATCTAATCTCCTAATAAAATTCTTGGATGAGAAGGATCCATCTAAGTAGACGTGACTTGGCAACCTTCTTCTGCTTTACGAATCAGATAGTAGCGTGGTCAGTGTAAACAATTAGTTAGGATATGATAAGATGGAGTCTGAACTTTTTCAGGGTGAAAACAACTACTAGCAACTCTTTCTCTGTAATTGTATAATCCTTCTATGCACCATCTAATGTTTTGCTGGCATAATGAATGGTATACGGAAATTCTTCTCATCTTTGTCCTAACATAGCCCCAATGGCGAAATCTGATGTATCCATCATGATCTCGAATTGGAGAGACCAATTTGGTTGTTGTAGGACGGGTGCCTAAGTGACAAGCTCTTTCAGCTAGGTAAAGGTTTGGATAACTTTATGATCAATAATGAAATCGATCTCCTTGCCTAACAATTCCATAAGAGGTCGGACAATCTTGCTAAAGTCCTTTAGGAATCTTCTGTAGAATTTAACATGCCTAAAAAATGATTGCACATTCATTAGTGTACGAGGTGAATCAAGTTTTGCAATAACATCCACCTTCACCGAGTCGACCTCCATGCCTCATTTGGAGACGACATGAACTGGTACAATTCCTTCAGTTACTATGAATTGACTCTTTTCGCATGAAAGAACAAGATTGACTTCACAATATCTCTTAATAAATCAGTCTAGATGTGTATGGAAAGCATCAAAACAATCACCATGGACTAAGCTATCATCCATAAAAACCTCGAGAAAACTACCCACCATGCCGGTAAAATGGCCAACATGCACCTTTAGAATGTAGCGGGATCGTTATATAATCAAAAGGGCATACACTTGAAAGCATATGTTTTGAACGAATAGGTGAAAGTGGTTTTCTCTTGAACCTCAAGAGAGACTGCCACTTGGTTGTACCCATAGTACCCGTCCAAGAAGAAAAAAATCTTCCCTGACCAACCCTTTAAGAAATTGATCAATAAAAGGCAGAGCCAAGTGATCCTTCTTGGTTGCTGAATTCAAGCATCTGTAATCAGCACAGACATGTCATGAAGTGGGTACTCGAGTACAGATCTCCTCTCCTTAGTCATTTGTAACCACCATAATTCTGTATTTCTTTGGAACTACGTGAAATTGGCTAACCACTTCGAATAAAAGATGAGATAAATGAAGCCAGCCTCACACCACTTCACTATCTCTTTCGTGTCTACATCCCAAAAATTAGGGTTTAACCATCTCTGGAATTTGTAGGGTGATTTACAATCATCCTCTAAGTAATATATGGTGTGAACACAAGGTCAGATTTATCCCTAGGAGATCAGAAACATTCCAAACAAGATCCTTGCGATTTTTTCTAGAATCTATAACAAGCAAGATTCTTGATCCATAGTCAATTTGATACTAATGATGACCTGATGCATATTCTGTGCACCTACAAGGAAAGAATACTTAAGATCTTTTGGAAGCGACTTTAATCTTGCACATTCTAAGTCGGCTTCTGATGAGTAATCATTCATATACCTTTATTCTTCTATTTTATCTTTAAATCCCTATCAAAACATATGTAAATAGAGGCAACCTGTACAAATTAGCATTTATTATTCATCTATAATTAGACTCTATATTTAAGTTAAAATAAAAGAATAAAGAAAAGAAAAGAGAAATAAATGTAGTATCAAAGATACTGAATGACCCTAAACACCAAGATCGAGTAAATATTGACTTGGTCAACAAGTAATAAAGTAGGGGGAGATAAGGTACATATAGTGTATATAGAAACCCTAATTTTAAACTCCATAAATATCCATTTCAACATGTTAGTCATTATTTAATATATAGAAAATTACAAAAATAATTGCTAAGAAAAATAATGCACAGTGCAATTAGGACACACAGATGAAAAAGTCGCAAACTGAACTTCACAAATAAATATCTTCTCCATATGAACTCAAATTGAATCGAACTCATGTCCATTGTATTCCAAATTAAATTATCTAAATAATAAAGATGGTTTTGATTAAAATGGAGTTTAGATACAAAAGTTGGTTTTCTGGGGTACCATTGTGATGTGTGTCTGTATATAATATTCATATATTTAATTCTTTATGTTTTTACTCTTCTTATATTTTAAAATACTTGAATATATTATTTGAAACATATAAAAAAAATATACACAAAATAAAATCATAAAAAATGCATTAGAATAATAATACATTAATATATATATGTATGTATACCATACTTATAATATCTGTACATATATATTTGTTTATGTATGTAAATAAAATCAGAAAATAAAACTATATTTTAATATGTATTTAATTATATTGTAAATATATAAAAATATGTACATATTATAACAAAAATTTAACAACCAAAATAAAAATAAAATACATAAACTATAGGTAAATATACTTATGAATACACATGTAAATATTAACACCCTTCAAATAAGATTGTATAAATAAATAAAAATCACCATAAAATACTTTACAAAATTAGATTTTTTTCATATTTTGAGTTTTAATTAATGAAATTATTTATTATTTATTATTGAATAATAAGGGATTTAATCCCTATTTTGTTCTGATCTGGACTCTACATGGACCAATCAAGACTCAAGGACTGTAGACCTCGGGTCAACTGTCCTTACTTGATCCTCTGACTCTGTAAGAGTCATGAAATCCCCTCTTCTCCATTTTCTTTGCCTTCCTCCATGACCCCTTCTTCCTCGAGCAACCCACCTCTCTACTACCTCCATGTCCCACTTCCACACCCTACTCTTAGCTTCCACCACCTCTCATCCTCCTTCATGCAATCCACCTCCCAAAGTTACCATCCCCATGTGCATAAATAAACCCTTATGCCATTCTTCAGCTATTTGATCCTCTTCTAGCCTTCTGTAACCCCTATCCGGGTGCGAGAGAGTGAGCTATTGACAAGAGCTTTACCTATTGGTGTCGATGTGGAGAAATTCGATCAAGAAGAGTTGATCCAGCCATTCCATCTGATAAATTGCAAAATGGCCTCTATAATATAATCATTTTATCGTAGCATAGGGCTATATTGGATTTAACAAAATCAACCACAAGTTTGAATATGTGGCGATACATTTTACATGTCAGGCATACAAAGGTCGAACACAGGGACACGAGCCTCCTTGAAGATTGATTAGATGTGAAATGTTTAATTTGAACGATTAAATTCTTTGACCTAGGTCCCCATGTAGAAATATGATGCACTTATGCATACAAAACAATGCAAATAATGATGCGAACAATTATTCAGCAAGATAATGATTCATACGGAATGAGGAATGTATATCATGCATTTATTTTATTTTATTTTTATACCAAGGATAATGTGAGATAGAGAGATATGTGATGCATGTGGTGAATGAATAATATGCACTCTTTTTTATTTTGTTTTGTGCATATGTAGTGCCACATAATGTTATGCAGTGTAACATATATTTATAAGCTCAAATATGCCATAATTTTACCATAAAATTGAGCAAGAGAGAAAGATATAATTTCAGTAACATTTGATGCATAAAAATGATGCATAACTCATTAATGGCATCTATGTAAAGAGCGAGTCTAAAATTTATCACATTAAATGAAGTGTCAAATCAATGAATAAAATATGCCATTAGAAAGATGATGAGATTATAAACCTAATGAAACTAGAATTATTTGATTCGAATGCTCAAGTTATCGAAAAAATACTATAGGGGCATAATTGAAAGCTAAACCTAGAAATAAATGATAAAATATCACAAATAGGTCCTTGGGAAAGGTATTTATGTAATTAAAAGACCTAGTAGAGCCTTCTGGCAATTTTACTAGGCGCATACGTGACTCACGCATGCCCGGACCTATCTGTAAATTGAGGAACTCAACGGGATCGACTGGAATTTGTCCGCCCCTCACGTGCGATACACATGCTCTCTGGTTCGGGGGCGATTGGCTCAGGGCAGGTGGCTTGGGCCACGTGGGTGGCCCGAGTAGCTTCGACTAGGCTCGGCTCCTCCGAGCATGATGGTTTGCATTGAGGGTCGTCGGACCAATAGGAGCCGCCAGATCAAGATGATCAACGAAACCTGTAGCCCGTGTTCCTCAGTTGGGCCGCCACCACTACGAAAGACTTGGTTGGACATCGGTGAACCTCGTCTCCCTTCACCTTCTATGATCTGCTATGCGGATTTATTATGATCCATCGTGAGAGCATGGAGAGGCTCCTAGAATGGTGGGCGACCAACGAGGATGCATGGAGCGACGAGGTGATGCATGCTTCTCGGAGTACATGCTCCAGAACGGAGCCCGGTGAAACTTCCAACCATTAAAAGATGTAGATCTACAAAATGTTAGAGTATAGATGTGGTGTGATTGAGCAAGTGGTGTGAGGTGTTGTGGAGGTCCCGATCGGGTGGCAGAGCAGCGAACCCAAGGCTTCTTCTCCAGTAGAACTGAGAATAAGGGGGGGGGGGGGTGGTGAACGAGGTTTTGGAGAAGGGAAGAGATGTCCAGAATGTGGCGTGAAGATCGTCGAAGTGTGATAAAGCTCAGAGGGTTCAATTTGAGGTGAGGCGATGGGTGTGATGAAAATAAATTAGGAGAAAACAAGATGACAAGGTGAAGAAGCTTACCTGGAAATTGGAAATTGCCGTCAGTGGAGGATATGGCTTGGGTAGAGCTCGCGAAGGAGCTTATGTCATTGCTCCATCTGGGCAATGACATAAGAGAGATTGAACGGTGGTGGGCCACTGTAACTTGGTTATGGTAGCCAAGGATTGCACCTTGAGGCGACGACCATAATGACCTTTCAATTCCATCTCCTCCTGTCATGATGAGGGGAAGAAGGGCTAGGAGAAGCTCCTTGGATTGGTGGATGAAGTGGAAGGAGCAGTGAGGGCGGGGTATTTGAAGGGGAAGTCTGGCTATTACAGGTGATGGAGGGGGTGCAAGTAATGACTGATTGGAGGGCTTTGGAGCGTGGGTATTGATGACCATGCGAAGATGGCGGGTGATAGGGCTACTTGGTGGTGTCTTTGATGAGTGGATATGGTGGGGGTAACAATCAAGGGAAAAGGGTGATAAGAGGAGGGAGGTGAGTTGTATGTAGGGGGGGGGGGGGAGTAGAGGAAGAGGATGGGGTTTGGACCATTGAATCGTACGATCCAAGGGCACGAGGGAGCGGGTTTGATTAGATCAGGGAATCTGATCCTATGGTGGGGAAGAGAGGCACTGAAGAGCGATTAGGATGGATCCCAACAGAGGGATCTAACGATGGAGATGCATGCGGGTAGTGGCATGAGTTGCGGGATACATAGTAGCTCCAAAGAGTACCACATGGCCCAATGGTTTTATTACGAAAAAGGAAAATAAGGAGAAAATAGAAAAGCAATAAAAGGAGGTCGAATCACAAAAAAGTCAAAACATGAAAGTTGTATATCTCAACGAGATCTAGAAGTTTTATGTTGAACAACAAGCCAAAAGAAATCAAATAGACAATGTAAAAATTTTGGTAAGTAATTTCAATAAATAAAACACCCTTTTTAATTCTTTTGTTTTTTTTGTATTTTGAATTTCTTTTTAAAACAAAAATAAATATATACAATATTTAATCTAATTATTTTGGGATTTTTAATAAGAATAAAATAAAGAAAATAAAATGGGTTAATTACAAAAAGAGGGTCAATTGTTAATTAAGATGAAATATTAATGATTTTGATTGTTCAAACTCAGAGGATAATAAATCGATATAGTGATGATAAATCATATATTCATCACTCATCTGACGAAGGTTCTATGCTCTAGGTATACCGCTAGTCAAGATAATAATTTAGGTTCTTTAAATTTTAATTTATTTCCTTATATTAGATTTAGTGATAGGTTAGTTTCATTTCCAGTTGTTTAGCATATATTAGCTCAAACCTAGTTCGTCAGATCTTAGATCTTCAACCACTATTTCGCAGTGATCTACTGATTCCGACCCTCTTATGATCACCTCATCATCACCTCATCACTTCTACATCCAAATCCCCCATCTTTATCAAACCGATTCACCTTGAATCAACGAATCGAGCTCCACCTCTGTCGTCCGCCGGAAGCTCTCTCCCACCTCCATTGCTTGTGTTTCTGCTTCTGGTTTGTGGTCGAGGTGCTTGACCCTCGAGTCCTCTGTCCACCTGTGTAGGTAGCAGCTCCAGAGATAGCACATGGGGAAGAACCAAATCCAATCTTAGGATCCCAAGCGCTCTGCACGCCTCCATCGTTGAGGTCTGGACCATTTTAAGATCCATAATCATTTTGGAATCATCCCAGGAATGAGTAGAGCTTCTCAGCATAAAGCGGGATCGTTAGAGTGATGCAAAAGAAGAGATCGATGCTCTTCAAAATGGTGTTCTTCAGTTGTTCTTCCAGAGCAGTCCAGAACATTAGATCAAGAACGAGTGCCAAGTGTAGCAATAGCCATCCGATGAAGTCCACGCCATCAATCTGATTAGATCCTAGATCTATCAGGATGCTCCATTGGTGAATTGTCATTAATCCTCCAAGATGCACCACATGTATAAGTGAGGAGATTTGAGCTGTCCCGAGCATGCCTTTAGGGGTAAATTACACGAAGCCCCTCCCCTATGTTTGTATTTATAAATAGTCTTGTAAATGTTTAAATTAGTGTAATATTTTTAAGTTATTTTGCAATTGGGACCCGAACTTCCTAGATATTACAAAGAGGTCCTTCCACCTCATGTGTAGGACCACGTGAGGTACTGTGTATTTTGCATCCACGCCCTGTATCTTTGAGACCTATTATTAAATGTATTTAATGTTTTTAAAATTACAATCAAGTCCCTTTGAACTGTAGATTTTATTTTTTAGTTACCATTATAAATATTTTTACTGCTATGAAAAATTATAGGAAATTTGTACAAGTGCCTGATCTTATCACCGCTTGATTTTTATTTTTACATTTTAAATAGATTTCTATTTATTGAAAATCCAAAAAGATGATTTTATTCCCTCTCTAAATATAAAAAAATCATAAAAATTAGAAAAACTTTACCATAAATTCTCAAAAAATAAATTATCTCTATTAATATAGTATCTACCACATATCCACAAATCCCTAAAAAATACAAAACCTAATAATAAAAAAACCCTAAAATCTTTAAAAATTAGCAAAAACTATAGAAAAATCTAAAAATATATTTTTTTATCTCTTTATTTTCTTTATCATGTATATTATATATTAAAAATAGTCTTGAGTAAATTTTAAACATTTTATATTTATTAAATTAAAAAACTTGGATAATTATTATTTTCACTATGTTGCTACATTTATTGCTTAGAAATAACTAAAATTTAGTAAAAATATAAAAATAATAAAAAATAGAGAAAACCCTAAAAATAAAAAAATATTTTATTTTCACGAATTTGAGTATATTTTGACATAAATAAAAATAACTATATTGACTATATCATCTATATATTACTTATCTTAGCTACAACATCTATATTATTATATTTTAATATATATTTTAATTTTAAAATCGAAAATAAATTAAAAATTTGGAAAATGAAAAGGAAAATATAAACATAAATAAAAATATATGTAAAACTTTCAAAACTCCATAAAAATTAAATATAATTTAAAACCTACAAAAATGGTAAAAACAAAAGGCATAAAAAAGAAAATAAATAAGAAACTTACCTTAATCAGTAAAATTTAATATTGATTTCTCAATCTATATCATTTGCTCCATGTGTTCGACCTCTACATGTACTGACACCTATATACATACATTGCATAGTTATAATAAATTTTAACTCACATTCGTATTTACTTATTTGTCTATCATATCGTTGGTTAATTGCTGCTCATTTGAGAGTCGGACGTCGCAACGATTGCTTTGCTAGTAGCTTCTCGGACTCTCGCAGATATTAAGGTGTTGCTCACCTCTATCACTTTTGGCTAAGATATTATTGTATTGAACATATCTACAATGATTTCTTCTGGTTCGGTTTAGCATGAATCTTATTCGAATAGCTCGATCAGTAATTTTGAATCATTCTCCTTGTCGGTAAAGGAGCAAGAATAAACTATGTTGTCCAGTTCCTCCTCAATAGGGAAGAAGATTTCTTGTATCAAGATATCATTCAATGAAATGCATGGTTCTTTGATCTGCTCAATAATGTCACAGTCTTCTATAGACGGTTCTGGCTCTTTTCTCTGAGATGTGCTCTCCACATTTTTCTACTAGTTGATCATGTCCATCGTTACCTTTTCACTACAAGAGTGGAACACGATCATTCCAGACCCATAATAAAACTATCGATTCAACTGTCTGAAGGAATGACCAACTAAGAATAATCAGGGTATGGAGTAATGGTGCAGGAGAATCCATGTCCAAGACAATGAAGTCCACTAGAAATCTCATATCCTATATAGTTACAATAACATCTTTCATAAATCTCAGGGCCGCTTAATGATCATGTGTATGGGTTTAAGCAGACCCAACAAGAATTCTTGAAGTTATGATGAGGGCATAAGGTTAATGGAGGAATTGCTATCAAGCAAGTTCGCTTGAAAATCTGATCAAAAATTTCACATCTGATTAAAGGTCTTCCCTTATCTTTCTACTTTGTTAGGATGTTATTGATAGCATTAACGGTAACCATGGTTAATATGTGTCTCTCTGAGCAGTTGCATTGGTTTTTATGAGGTTAACGTTTGGAGGTACATGCCTCTTTTAGTCCTTTCTTCACAGAAGACATGTATTCCATAGCTTTCAACAAAGGCATCTCAAGAAAAATAGTCAATAAGATCTGAACAATGGCATGATCAGACAATGTTGTTTTTAATTTCCGATTTTTTGAAATTTTTCATAGCATCTGGAAAAGGAATATTTACAGATTGAAAGTGTTGTTCTTATTTACAACTGAATCATTATGTATAATTGGATGATGAGAATGGGTACAATCATCCAATATAGGGGGAAACTAAAAATAGGAAACTTGTCTTTGTCAATCGACACATGATGGGCTGCTAGTGCGGCTTTCTCCTTTACTTGCTTGGCTCAACATCGGATTTTATTTTGTTTTTGGTGTGATCTGATGTGTCTCCTCCTCCTTCTTTGTCACTTGACCTTGTTCCTAGATTGACTGATGTAGAAGTTGATGATTCGCTAATTAACACTTTATTCTTACCCCTAGCTGTGACAGACGACTACAAGGTCCTACCGCTCTTGAGAGCCACAATGTTAGATAACATAATAGAATCATTTATACATGACTCATTGGGGTTGGAGGACACATTACAAAACCTGCTCTTTGCATTTGCATTTATTGTGGTTGGCCTCGACCTGCAATGGTATTATCATCTTGATGGTGGTAAAGTCATCAAGTTTCTGGCTCATTTTTGTTAGTCTCTTCATAAATTGAGTCAAACAATCTAAGGCCAGGTTGATTGGAGCAGCCTCTGAGGACTTAGCGTACTAACCACATTGATATTGGTAGTGGTGCTGTAGAGGCTACGACTGATTATTCTGTGAAAAATATTGAGACGAGTGTTGTTGATAGTAATAAGTAGGAGTGGGATACTGGTTCTGATATGAAGCTGCCAAGTAATGATGATATGGTTGTTGCTAACAATACACTAGTTGTTGGTATGATTATCTCGCATTGTTAACTTGAGGTGGATACTGTATGACTGTGGTTGACTCCGGACAAACTTACCACCTTGAGATTGGTGGTATGACTAAATGGAATTGGCTTGACCCTGTTAATGTCCACTAGGATGAGTTAGTTGCTATTCGTTACTCCATAAATCATTCACTTCCTGAATCATCCAGATTCTTGGTTCTTTATTTGATCACATATAATTTCTCGAGGTCCTATGACCATTTATCTATGATGTCCACAGTGGACAGGTGGCTATTAATGATACTGAAGTTGGAGCTCTCATCCTTGTCCTCATCATGTGATGTTTTCATATTAATGGTCTTATGGTGGATACATGGATGCTTTTGATATTCTCCAGATGAAGATAGATGACATCTCCATTGGTAACTTCCTCCAATATCTACAATACAACATCTTCATCTTTGTTGAAATGAGAGCCACCACATATGGCATCAATCAGTCTCTGACTCTCTTGTGTTAGTGCCCCTCAAGAAGTGTTGGACCAGGCTGGTCCTCGGGATGCCATGGTGGGGGAACTTCTCTTACAAATCCTTGAATCTCTCCCAAGCTTCATGTACGGAATAATGAGTTCCTTAGGAGAAATTTTAGATACGAGCGTGCATTTGGTTTAACCGACCTGGGTGATAAAACCTGTGAAGGAATGCTGACTTGAGCAGCTCCTCTTAGGTTGTCAATACCTTTCTCAAATGATTAATCCAGTATAGAGCCTTACCATGAAGGCTACAGGGAAAGACCACCATCTTCACTACACCTACCATGATGTTAGGGTAGTGAGTAGCGCTGCAGATATGGCCAAATTGCTATAGATGGATGTAAGGTACCTCATTGGTGTTCCTGTGGAACGATGGAAGAAGAGACAAGAACTACGACTTCATCTCAAAGTGTTTATGGATAGATGGAATTTGGATCCACTCTATCATTTGACAAGCGTTGGGATTGTAAGTCTCTTTTAAAGTAGGTGTAGGAGCCTTTCTTCTTTCCTAATAATCCCCTCTATGGGGTCAATCTGCATGTTCTTCTCCTCATCCTCCTCCGTTCTCTCTATCTCTCCTTAGTTCTAATAGCATCTCTTAGAAGGTGGCCTAAGCTTCGGCATGTGCAGTCAGTTGTGTCTAGATCTCCTCTATGGAGGCGAGCATCTGAGCATTGACTTCATTTTACTCAACTTGGTGTGCCTTCTCTTTGGGTTGCATCTCTAAATCAGACTCAAAGGAAATCAAGCCATGATTAATCTACGGATTTGTATGATGAAATGAATCCCAATCAATATGGAATTGTGTACCAGATGTAGAGAAGTATTCAGAGTTAGGTTTATTTCCAAACATTATCGAATTAAGAAGTATGCATGGAGATAGATCGATGCCCATCCACAAAAGGCGGAATTGAGGATAAGAGTGATCCTAGTTTATTTGAGATAAAGAAGATTGGGAGTCTCAAGAATGGTTCGCAAAGTCCAAACTGCTCTATCTGGAATTGCCCCAAATTGGATTCATGGAATCGATGTTGCCGTCTGTAGAGTCCAGACTAAGACACCTAAGACCCGACATCTTGAGAAATAAAAGGAGTAGAGATTAGGAGTAATGAGCACAAAGATTCAGAAGAAATAAAATGAAGAGTAAAATGCGAAAAAGGCTCTAATGAGAAAAGTAATAAGGAATGGTACAGAGAAGTGGAAATAAAAGGCATAGGTGCGCTAGACTAAGATCTTTGACCTAACTAGATCCAAAACAAACAACAATGTAATTGGGTTCACCAACTTAACACAAGTGAAGTCGTGAAAGCTCAGCTATTTATCTTGTCAATTTTTATTGGTTGTTTTAGGAAATATTGTCAATCTTAGTTCTTAGCGCTACACCATAGACGAGTGAGTACTACTAGATAAATGTCCTATACTTCCCACTACCCTTATAACCAGTAGTCTGTAATTTCTGAAAGTCGATGATATCGGATCTGGGCCTACTACTCAGCCAAAGAAATAGAGAGAGGATTCTTATTTAGCGAATCAAATACTTCCCCCTTGTAGGGTTACTCGGATGTGGAACGATGAGACATGGATAGAAGCACTTTTACTTCATAGAACCATGTGATAATCAAGGCAGCCAGAGACTAGGATTTGTTCTCTAATCCTTAGGGGTCATGCCTCACTCGGTCTAGAGGGTACCTGAAGACAATGTGGGCTATATGAACCCAATACAATGAAGTCCATTACATATTTTAATTACGGTCAAAGTTTATTTTAGCAGTCCCCTTGTTTCAATTTTTGGGATTTCGCTTTTTTAGTATTTTCAATAAATACCACCTAATGAGTTTTTTAATTCTCAATTTTTTTAAGTTCAAGAAAACATGGGGAGAAGTAGGCAAAGACTATACGTTTTAAATCAATGCATGCATGTAAAGTTAGAAATGCATACCTTGCTCCAGCACTATACATGCAAAGTGATCCACATATATAATTAAAACTAATCTATATGTACATGTAATGATGAAATTGTCTTATATACATGAATTGCTATCAGCATAAATAACACATTATTTTGACTAAGTTCTAGTGTAAGAACTACCAAGTACATGCATATAATTTTGGCTTTAGACCTAGCTTAACGAATGAGCAACCCTACTATCTAAGGGCTCAATCAGCGAAGACGTGAAATATAAAAAAAAGAAAAACATATATTATAGAAAGTAAATAAAATAAAAGGGAAAATAGGGAGGATAAAATGGAAAAGCCCAGAAATCACGTAAAAACCAATGAGGTCCCCCAAGTAAACAGACACTTAATGAAATAGACCTCACATCGTTCTAAGTGTCCGATGTATATGTTTAAATATTACAAATTAAATAAAAAATTGTCTCTCTCATTGAAAATAAAATAAAATCTACACTAAGTCTGTTACAAGTCCCTCGATTCTCCTCTGCTACTCTCTCCTGTCAGTTTGGTTAGAAAATCCGACCTCTAGTTCTATATATATAAATATATAAGCACAAAGAAATAAAAGAGATAAAATAGCTAATGCAGAAAACAAACAAACAAACAATCTATACTACATTGTTCCCCGACAATGACACCATTTAGAAGTCTGTTAAGCTATGACAACAAGCTAGCATATCCTAGCAGTCGTTGTGGCGACTGACTATCAATTAAGAAATAATTATCCCATAATTAATGATAAATCGATTAAGTGTAAATGTGAGTTAAAATTTATTTATAACTCTACAATTGATGTATATAGGTGTAAGTAGTGTAGAGGTCAAACATAAGGAGCAAACATAGGTAGGTTAATTATTATTATTTTTAATTAATAATAATGTACGCATATATTTTGTTTTTATTTTTCGTATTGTAATGTAGATTTTTAATTTTTATTTTATTCTTATGGATATTTAATAATTTTATATTTTGTATTTTTAAATTTTAAATTTTATTGTTTTTTAATTTTAGAAATTATAATTTCTTTTTTATTTCTAAAATAAGATATATATATATATTAATATACAATAATATATATTATATATAACAAGTAACATATATCGTATATAGTTAATATAGGTTATTATATTTATAAATATAAAAATATACTCAAAATACAGGAAATAAAGAATTTTTATGATTTTCATATTTGCTCTATTTTTGATAATTTTTATAGATTTGTTATAAAATTTTAGGTATTTTAAAATTAGTAAATATAACAAGATATTGTAAGAAATAATTATCTAATATAGTTGTAGGTTTAATAAATATAAATAATTCCAAAATATTCAAAATTTTTAATATATAGTATATACAGTATAGAAAAATCAGGAGCAAAAATATATATTTTTAGAGTTTTTTTGCTCATTTTTATAAGGTTTTTTGGGTTTTATATTTTATATTTTATAGTGATTTTTGGATATGTAGTAGATAATATTGACGTATAGGTAATATATTTTTTTGGAATTTTTGGATAAGTTTTTATAATTTTTATGGATTTTTATATTTTAACAAGAAGAAAGTATGTGTTCTTGGATTTTTAATAAATAAAAAATTTAATTAAAACGCAAAAATAAAAATTAAGCATGAACAAGCATGATATCACACATCTACATTCATTCTCCTACAATTTTTGGAGCAATAGAAATATTTAATATACAAGAAAAAAAGAAAATAAAATGTTACAAAAACATGGACCTTATTGCATTTTTAAGAATCATAAACTTCATTTAATAATCAGTCCCATAAATACAAAGGGTTACATGTAATTTTTACAGTGCCTCACCTAGTGCTACACGTGAGGCACGAGAACCTATATGTATTATCAAGAAAGTGTGGGTCCTAATAGTATAAATCCCTAAGTATTTTACACTAAATATTTATTTTACAATATTGAACTGAAATACAAAAACGTGGGAGGGTAGAGTTGCAATATACACAGGGTCAAAACATGTCTTACGAATGGGTGCAGATGAGCGACTGTGGTCCGCCCACGTGTCAACAGTTAACAATCAATGATGATGGAGGGGGTAGCATTTATATTGAATTGGTCAGTCCAGATTAGTCTTGGCTGCATCTGGCATCCAACGGTCGAGAGCCTACTTGGAAGAACAAGGAAGATCACTTTCCCTATCTTCCTTCGATTGATGATTGCTTCATGCTCTGACCGTCTCCGACTAAGTTGAAGAGCGCCTCTCCTTCTTAAGGCCTCGACGCAGTTGCTGAATGGCTCAATGAGATCCGAAACTTGGCGACAGAGGCATGGAGGTTCATTTTCCTCCGATGATCAGGGTAACCAAGTATTCCTTCGATTCTCCTTCCTGGGTGCGCTTCTAAGCATGTCCCCTCCACAAGACAAAGGAGGGGATCAAGGGGTATCTCCTCGACCCTAAGATGAAGCTGATTGCATAAAAATGAGGGTGAAGTGATGGTCTCCGATGAAGGTGGTTGATCGAGACCTGGTTCAACTATTCATGTGGAATCAGGATGAATGGAGTGAGGGGAGTTGATGTAGAAGAGATAAGGAGTGAAATGGGGATGTTGGCGAGTCAGAACAAGGGTTAGAGCACAGTGAACAGAGTGGTTGGAGCTCGAGCTTCGGTGAACTACAAAGGGATTATATTTCACTAAAACAAAGGAAATTAAACTAACCTAAGATATGCTAAGAATGGAAAATGCAAGAGAAAAACCTAAATCTAGTCCTCAACAGTGTTACTCGGAAGCTGGGGAAAACCTTCATTGGAGGAGCTCCGACAAATGGCTGGATCGACCTCTTCAGCACTTTATCTTCACTGTTAAGGCTGGGGACCTGAATCTGTCACCAAGGGCTTGAACTCAGGGTGGTCTTTTTGGGGTTATAGTAGAGAAAGAGGGATCAAAAATTCAAAGGACAGTGGAGAGAGTTATTTATAACATGGCGGAGAGGGGTTCTTTGATTAGAGGTGGTGTGAAGATGAGTGGTGGATGGTGAAGGCTAAGATCACAACAAGATGGTGAGGGTATGATGAAGAAAAGTGATGAAGAAACCGAGGAGAGAAGAGGCGTGGAGGATGCCTAGAAAATGGGAGAAAGTGAGGGTCTCGAGGGTTTTTGACAAAAGTCAAAAGGGGTCTGTGCATGGGGGAGTGTTGACATGGAGGTCATCACTCGGAGGGACCTAATTGGTCCACGTGGACCAAGTCAGGACAATAAATAAAATTACATATTTACTAAATAAAGATAGTAAATGATTTTATTAACTAAAACTCAAAATACAGAATATGTTTCTTATTTTTCAAATTATTTTATTATGTTTATTTTATTTTGTACTACTTAATATATTAGGTGTTAGTTTTTACAAGTGTATTTATATGTATATTTACCTACATTATAGGTATTTTATTTTTTTGTATTTTTAATACTTATTATCATATTTACATATTTCATATATGTATAATATATTTAAATACAAATTTCCGTATTTTTGGTTAAATTTTTGTTTAATTTATATTTAAAATTAAATAAATGTATATATTATAGGTATAATATACCCTTATATAATATAGAATGTATTATTTATTTCAATGCATTTTAATGGTTTTATTTTTTTGTTTTGATTTTTAATATGTTTTAAATAATATTTATAATTATTTTAAAAATATAAGATGAGTAAAAATTCAAAAAATAAAATATATGAATATTATATACATGTACACAGTACAATAGTACCCTAGAAAATCAGCTTTTGTATCTTAACTCTATTTTAGTGAAATGACCTTCATTAAATAGATAATTTAATTTGGAATACGATGGAGGTTAGTTTGGTTCAATTTGAGTTTGTATGGATAAGATATTAATCGGTAACGTTTAGTATGCGGTTTTTTTCAAATGTGTGTCCCATTTGCATTGTGCATTATTTTTGTGATCTATTATTTTTTTATAATATCCTATTATTATGTATTAAAGTTGCACATTTTATTATTGAGGTGTGTAATCTGTAGAATAAAATAGATAAAAAATGGGTATTTTCAGGAAAAGTAATTAGGGTTTTATATACATTGTTTATTCCTTATCTCTCCCTAATTTATTCTTGTCGACCAAGTCAATATTGACTTGGTCTCGGAGTTTAGAATCATTCAATATCTTTGATACTTCATTCATTTTTCTTTTCCTTTATTTTTTTTATTTTTTTATATTTTTATTTTGGTTTTAAATACACATGTTTATACATTAATTACATGTGAATAAAGAATGTTAATTTGTACAAGTTATTGATATTTTCAGGTGTTTTGACTTGGTTTTAAAGAAAAAATGGAAGAGTAAAGGTGGAAGAATGCCTATTCATCAGAACCCTTGCCCACAATGGTCTCGTCTTGGTTTCCAGCAGTAGCAACAACATCTATACCAGCATGGTTGTCCCGGTTACCAGCAACAATAATCACAGTATCAATGTTAGGGCCAGTAAGACCAATACCGTCCCACTCAACCTTACCAATATCCCATGCCTGATGGGGTCAAGGGTCTTTTTCTTCAACTTCTCTCGAGCTTCAAGGAATTCTTGATGAATTACATGATATGAGAGTTGATGTCAATTGACTCTAAAGATGGAGAGATGAATTTACCACATCACATACCACAATTCCAACTCAAGTTTGGGCTAATCCGAATAGCCTTGGATATAAGGATAAGGTGTTATTTTCAGAATGCTCTTTACCTGAATATGAGATCTTTTTGCATGATGACATCAATCATATTTCTCTCAAGAGCAGACAGAACGAGCATGGAAATGAGAGGACATGGCCATAGTGGCAACACCTAAAAACACCGCTAGGGATGAAGAGGAGGACAGAAAACCATCACCAACATCGAAGCACCTTCAGGGAGGGGAGATGAATCCCCAAAAGCAAAAAAAATCAAAACAATCAAAAAAAGGATAAGAACACCCATGGAATCATGTGAGTCTGAATCAGAGTAGGAACGTACACCTCATCAAGAGGACACACCAAAACAACAACCCCCTAGAAACAACAATCATTTTCTTCCCAAAGTCCTATAGTTAGTTTGAGTTCAAGTCAAAGTCCTATATAGAATTTTGGTCTCAATAAAAGTGAAGTTTTAATTTTTGAACCTGATCACTCATATCCTTTCCCCCGTGTTCTAATGACTGTAAAGAAGGAAAATTTTAAAAATAAAAATGATGAAGATATGGCCCGAATTTGCAAAGAAAACATCAAGGTAAACTTATCTTCAGACGAAATGATAGAGAGAAAGACTCTGCATTCAGAAAATATCTTAAGGTGAGATGTACACCAGCTATGGTTAGCAGAAAGAACTATGGCAGAACAAAGAAACATGTCCTCTCTATCGTAACATAATATTTAATTGATAATGATCTCCCTAGGAAGAAGAAGTGTCATCCGGATAGCCGAGGGCCGCACCGGATGGCACAGATGCGGGATGGGTATTGCACTCTGCAACCTCGTTCACAGCACACTATTTGAACATCTGATTTTGGGTCCTCTCAAAAAGTCAAGAGGCGTACTTCAATTTGCATATACATCAACTAAGAGACCTAAGAGAGAGATTAGGAATGTTGTGATAAACATCGAGGGGCATGATTATCTGGTGGACTTCACAGTCTTAGACATGAATTTTCAAGAAAATTGGAAAGATTCTCAAATGATTTTAGGACGTTTTTTCCTTCAGATTGCAGGAGCCCTATTTGATTACACTTTCAGGAAAATCCAGTTCAAAAATATTGATTAAAAATGAAGCAAACAAGATTTCAATGGCCTGATTTAGAAGACAACATGGAGTCCACTTCTTCCATGTTTGAGGCAAGTTACAACCCAGTTAGAATAGTGGGGCCGTGGAGGAAAAACAGTCTGTAGTTGAAGAATCCCTCTTATCTAGAAAAGACATTATCGACACAGTAGTTTTCTAGCTCATTCAAGATGATAATTTCTATGCATCCCCTACACTCATAGAGATGCAGAGGTCTATCTTGACATGTCAGCTCCAATTCTCTTGGGAAAATCCAGGAATGAGGATGATGGGTCAGACACAACTTTTGTTGAAGTGAGGCACATCTTTGGTGATCTGACCCCTGAAGCCATACAGTTGGTGGCGACAGATATCATGCAAGATCCAGTCACATCCGTGACACTGCCTGATTTAGCAATGATAGGTTGGATTTCTTAGCTGATACAAATCTACCTGAACTTAAACCAAATCCCCCTACTCACAAATATGCCATCCTTGCAGGACCTAAGGGAAAGTTTCCAGTCATCATCATCTTGCATTTGACCGAGGAGTAAGAACTCCTCTTCTATAATAATAGAGAAAAACAACAAGGCCATTGGCTGGAGATTGTCGGATCTCCAAAGGATTAACCTTACTCTATGTTCACACCACATACACCTTGAGGAGAAAGCTAAGCACGTAGTCCTGAAGAAGTCGAAAAATCATGTCATCACCAATGCATAGGGAGAGGAGATCACGACACGAGTACCCATGTCATGGCATGTCTATGTGGAGTACATACATTTAAATGGCATGATGAAGAAGGGTCACTTCCCACTACCATTTATTGATCAGATCTTGGAGAGATGGTTGGTAATTTGTGGGAAGTGGTGAAGATTGAGATAGAGAAATGGTGTGGAGTAGGATTCATCTATCCCATCTTGGACTTCAAATGAGTGGCACCCTTGTACGTAGTCCCGTAGAAGTCTAAACTTCATATAATCACCGATGCAGAGGGAGAGGAGATCGCAACATGAGTACCCATGTCATGGCACGTTTGTGTGGACTACATACGTTTAAATGCCGCGACGAAGAAGGGTTACTTCCCACTAGCATTTATTGATCAAATCTTGGAGAGACTAGCTGGGAGGGAATACTTCTGTTTTTTTGAATGGGTACTTTGGCTATAATTAAGTATCCATCGCTCTCGAGGATTAGGAAAATACAACATTTACCTATCCTTTCGGTACCTACACCTTCAAGCGCATGCCTTTTGGGATCTACAATGTCCTTGAAACTTTTCAACGGTGCATGATTGTCGTATTTACTGAGATCGTTGGGGATTATCTAGAAGTTTTTATGAATGATTTCTCGGTCCATGGTAATTCATTCGATGATTGTCTTGCGAATGTAGGTCGAGTCCTTAAGAAGTGTAGGGAAGTGAATCTGATACTCTTCTGAGAGAAAAGTCATTTTATGGTGACGGAGGGCATCATGTTGCATCATGTCATCTCCAAGAAGGGAATGGATGTTGATCCATTCAAGGTGGATGTGATCAAGAAACTCGAGCCACTGACCAACGTCAAACAAGTGCGGTCATTTCGAGAGCATGTCAGATTTTATCAAAGTTTTATCAAAGATTTTTCAAAAATTGCACGACCGCTTATTGAGATCTTAGATAAAGACACTGAGTTTATTGTAGATCATGTGTCTTGAGGTCTTCAAGCTGCTCAAAAGAAATATCATAAAGACTCCCATCCTACAAGCCCCCGACTGGTCCCTTCCTTTCGAGTTCATGATGGATGCTTCCCATTTTGCAATAGGGGCTGCATCAGGACAAAGGAGAGATTGAATCCCATATGCTATTCATTATGTAAGCAAAGATCTGAATCCAACATAGAAAAATTACACTGTGATAGAAAAGGAGATGCTTGCCATTGTCTTTGGCTGGGAAAAATTCATATCTCTTCTTCTAGATTCTAAGGTAACAATTTTACAAATAATTCATTAATCTGATACATAATGGCAAAGAATTATACGAAGGTGTGTCTTCTTAGATAGATTCTCATACTTCGGTAATTTGATTTGGAGATTAAAGACAAGCCTATAGTGAAGAATGTTGTGGCTGACCATCTATCCCAGATCGAGCAAAACAAAGTTCCTGAGTCAGAACCGATCCGAGAATCCTTCCTGAATGAGTCAATATGTGTCATTAACTCTCGTATATCCATGAAAGTTCCTCATGATTGTCTCAAGAATAGAATGGACCAACTCAAGTCAGAATCTAGACACTACCATTGGGAGGATCCTTTCCTCTTCTTTGAGGAACGGGATTGCATTTGGAGGAGTTGTATTCCTCAGAGGAATACCAAAGTGTCCTCACTCTATGCCATAACTTAGAGGCAAGAGGATACAACTCCAGGAAGAGGGCCACTGAGAAGATATTGCAATATGGATTTTATTAGCCGACCTTGTTTAAGGATGCCTATAATTTTGTAACGTTGTGTCCAGTCTGTCTGAGAATGGAAGGGACCATTGGTCCCAAAGATGGCATGCCCATGTAATCAGTGAACATTTGTAGTGTATTTGACGTATGGGGAATTGACTTTATGGACTCATTTCCACACAGTCATTGATTTGAATACATCCTTCTTGCAGTGGACCATCTATCATGGTGGGTGGAGGCTATCCCTACTTGGGCTGCAAACAACAAGACCGTCTGTAAATTTTTGAAATATCATATCATTTTAAGGTTTGGGATCCCCAAAGTATTAATATCCTATGGGGGTAGCCACTTTGTCAACATGGAGTGAAGAAGTTGACTAAGGACTATGCCATTGAGCATCGTTTCACTATACCACCCATAATCTAATAGCATGGCTTAGATCTCAAACCAAGAGGTCAAGGGTATTCTACAAAGCTAGTCAGCCATGATAAGAAGAACTGGTCCCCAGCTCTTGGACCAAGTCCCGTGGGCTTATAGGGCTACTTACAAGCCTCCATTGGGTACCTCTCCGTTCATAATGGTATTTGGAAAACCGTGTCATTTTCCCATAGAATCAATTCATAAATCAGAATGGGCAAATGAAAATCAAAGACTTGGATCTTAATGAGCTGATCAAGATCATAAACCAGGCATATGAAAACATCACCATCTACATGGACAGAGTAAAGAAGTGGCAAGACAAACATACAAGAACGAAGAACTTTGTCCCAGGGCAGAAAGTGTGGTTGTTTGATGTGAGGTTGAAAATTTTCCAAGGGGAAGTTAAAATAAGAGTGGATATAATCATTCATTACCAGGGAAGTGTACAATAATGGCAGTGTCGAGATATCTAAACCAACTGACAATGCACATCTTTCCTTGTGAATGGACATTTATTGAAGCATTTCATAGAATCAAATGAGTAGCCGGTCCAAGTTGAGCAAATCTCATTCACATGAAGAACATATTCAGATGAAAGAACAACTATATTCAGATAAAAGAACAACTCGACCCGTGTGAAGATTTGATGCAAGAAGCCATTCTCTTCCATGCTGCTAGAAGATTCAGTTGATCACTTGTATATCCATCTGATCGCCATTTTGTCCTCCACTTGTGATTATTCTATCATACTTAGGTTGACCTGAGCCTAAGTATGTGTATGTGTGTTGGAGGGGGGATATCATTGCGTATACCTCACTTCTATTCTTCATTCTTTCCCTTGACTGCCTCATTATTTCTTGCTCTTCCGCTTTGCTTATTCCTTCAAAAGCCTAAGTATATGGGGGTGCATCGACTTCCTATTCTTGCCACTCAACTATGCTTGGTATGAGCTATGTCTTCATTCCACTTAGTGCCATGGGGACATAGCACATGCTAAGTATAGGGATGTGTGTACATATGACATATACTTTGCTTATAGCTCTTACTTTAATTGTCTTCAAACCAAAACCTGATTAGGGGTAAGTTTTGTGTATAAAATGTATACTATATAAAAAATATATAATACTTGCTTTGATTTTTTTTCAAAATTAAATGGGTATAACAAAATTTTGAAAAATGTAAAACTTTTTCCAAGTATCAATTTTGACTACTAGATTTAAAAATGATTAGATACTTTTGGGTGGCTAAAGGACAACACGTAAGGCACCATCCTGAAGTAAAAAGTGTAGTCATTCTACGATCCATACTCACATCCATACTGGCTTAAAGTAGATTCAACTAACTGTATGAGTTTAGGCCAACCATTATTTCACTAAAAAACTAACTTAAGGTTTAAGGTTTTATCCCTGATACCTTCACACCACACAAGACTTTTGTATTCCATACTAGTTGGTTTAGAGTGATACTTGAGTTTGAGTCACACCACTCTTGTCCATTAGGGTCCTAATACTTTATTACTCATAATCCTATTTAGAAGATATACGTGTTATATAGCATGTGGAATCCCAAGAGCTTAAAGGAAAATGACCAACACATACTTGCACGATGACATAGTCTTTGTTATGAGTCAATGTTTCATCTGAGTAACTAGGATGAGAGGCTTGATTTCGGATCTGATTGTTGAGGATGTAACTTGATTGAAGGTCACTTCATAAAACCTAAGTGCCATCACATAAGCCAGTTTGAGGACAAGGTCCATGTACTAATATTGACTTATCCTAGGTGCCAATGTGTGTTAAAAACCTTAAAAATGTAGACCATCATGTGTCAACTTGATAAAAGTAGTAGAAACGACTAGACCGTTATCATCCCAAAAATTCAAAAGTTCAAAAAGTCAAAGAAAATTTCCACAAAAGAGCTGAATAACTGACAAGCTCTCCAAACCTTTTCAAAGTGTCCAGTTGGACCAAATCTATTAGGTCACAGTAGTCGGGCGAGTCTGAGAAAAGGGCCCTCCATCATAAATACAACAAGCCTGGGTGTAGAAGGTACCTTAGGTACTCATAAAAGGCACACCTTAATGTATCCCAGAAAAACAAGTGTAGAGGACTCCAAAAATCTCTTGACATAAATGATGTTTCACAACCAACAATACATTTTTGTGAAATAAACCCGGGAGATCCTTTTTCCAATAAGAGAAGAAAAGAAAAGACACAATCCTACTTCCTCCATACTTGGCACATTCACCATTACACTTTCAAGTATGACAACTAAAAAGACAGTGAATTGATGGGAAACTCATTCATTAGACCAGAGTCAAGGATTGGGACCTTAAGAGACCTCTTAGACTAGAGCTTCAGGCGAAGCAAAGACTCTACGCTGGAAATTGAAATCAACACATTAAAGTCATACCTTCTTTACATATATGTATCCATGGAGAGTATGATAACTATAAATATTGAGTTCCTTTTTATGAGACTTGGTTAGAGTTAGATTTAAGGAGTCACCCAAAACTTGTGGATTAGTCATCAAGTCTTGTATTCACACATGCAGAGTCAGGGATTCAACCTTCTAACTCATTGATCAATTTCTCAGGACAAGAAAATATATAAGTATAGTGGGGTGATGAATCCATGATTAATCTAACATGAAACTTGTGGACTGGTCTTCAAGTCTTGTATTTGCACGTGCACAATCATGTATTCAACCTTCTAACTTATTAGTCAATTACTCAGGGATAATCAAAGATCTAAGTATAGTGGGGTGATGAATCCATGACTCATCTACTTAATACAAATATCTTAGCAAAATCCTCATAATAATTGACCACAAAAACCCCCTAAATTTGATTAATTAACTTTACCAATTGTGCAAGAAATTAGGGTTAAAATTTGTGAATAAATATACCTGGAAAATCACTAAACCTTTTCTTATCATTTTATGTAAAAAAACTAATTATTTTGACCTAACTCTTTTTCATTTATATTCTTTGAATTATCTACTAACGGCATAGAGAATTAAAACCAAAATAATCACAAAAGTAAAAGAAAACAAGATGTTTTTACCACATATATATTGTACATAATCTATCTTTGATATTTTATTTTACCTTTTTCTCACTCTATAAAAATATATAAAAATTAGAAGAATGATGTATACATTGTAATCCTTAATTAAGGCCTAAATAAAAATAAAAAAGGAAAAATTACAGAACATAAAAATATGGGGACTAATTAACAATTAATACCTACATAAAAATTGTATTTTGTACATATCGTGTCTTTTGATTTAGGATACTTCATGAAAGTTGTAGATCTCATTTATATCGACAACTTTCATGTTGACCACTTTTTGGTTTTGACCCACCTTTTTATTTATTTTCATATTTTATTCTCTTTTTAACTCTTCGACAATGGTCAACCAGGCTCGCACCTTTCCATTGGCCCACACAAGCACCACCTCAGCACCCTGCCCTGCTCTCTCTTTCTCTCTAGTGCACAACCAATAGGAACACATACTCAATTAACCCCGATCAACTACCCCCTCCGCTTGACCGTTACGCCAAACTACGTGAAACCACCTCTTTCTTCCTTAAATTCCTCTCGACCCTCTCCACTACCAGCCATCACTCCGACCTGCCGAGCTTATTCTCATTATCGAAATGGTTAGATGCATGTAACCCCCACTCAGTACTCATCCTTTCCAGCCATTCACTCCCTCTCCTCCTCATTATTACACCTCTGATAAAGGCCTATAAAGATCACCTAAACCTCACCAGTCATGCCATCCACCCTCCACAGGTTCTTCTTCTTCTTCAGTCCGACCCTCCTCTTAGGTGACAACTTCAACAGGAGAGCTTCACCGGTGATGATAATGCAAAGACCTAGGCATGATCTGTGGTCTTTTCAAGGCTGTATAGAGGCTTTATTGAGTTGTTGAGCTCTGGTCTTTTATCGTCGGAGCCCTGGAGAGAAGACTAGAGGAGACCCATTTTCTCAACCTAGGTGACACCTCCTCCTCCTCCACTCTCCAATCGATTTGGAGGCCCACGTTCCCTTCCCGAGAGAAATCATTCGCTCCGACGTCGTCCATCTCCGCCAAGCTCCAGATACCTCTGGTACCTTGCCCCCATACAGATACAAAACCACACCTCTGATCATCCAAGACACCCACTTAGCTCCGCAGTACACCTAGATCTTCGCCAACTCAATTTCGACCACTATCCCCATCTCCATATCTCCCTCATCCTAGCTCCACCTCAGGGTCTTGCACAAATTGGGTGGTCTAAGGTCTCTACCTCTCTTCACACAATTAGACCCCAATTCACCCACCGCTCACCCCTATTTTGTGCACTAACTCGTGCAGGTACACTCCTCTTTCATTAATCAGATGGAGCATTGGACCTCCGTTCTCCTTGGTTGCCTCCGACGATTGAGCCCTGCCTCTCTACCTCGACATTGTAGTCGCTCCAGGAGAATTCTAGCATCTCTGTTGCACCCTTCCCGAGATTCTTGGTCCTTTAGTCAACCTCCAAGACTTGGGAAGACTCGAGCACCATTTCCGAAGCATCGCCCCTCTGCCTACTGCCCGCAGAGAAGAATAAAGAGTAGGCACCATGTGATTCTGATCCGATGGTGCTTGTAAGCGAAGAGCTTCAATCGTTCGACCTCCTCTACAGGCCATCAACACTGCCCATCTCCATGTTATATCTGGACCATTTGATCACCTCAGATCAGACGGACCAGATCCCTTCCTTAGCCTCCACTCGTGCATTCAGGATCGGGATGACCGAGGCTCCTCCAAAGCCTCCACCCTCTTCCACGTGTACCGTCACCACCAACTCTTGCTCCGCACCTAGCCCCCATGTGTAGGAAGCATGTGGGCTGGAGAATTTGCATGAGAGAATCTTCAGCTTTCGTAATTTACATCCAGACCCATATCACATGCACATTACACGCTTGCAAGGAACATTTGCATCGAAGCCTCCTACCTTCTAGAAATTACAGAAATGCCCCTGCTTGGGCTAATTTCAAAGAAAGACCATGTAGCTTTAGTTATTTGCATAATCCCTCTTACAGATATGGAATGAATAAAAACTTGATTTTATTTACATTTTAGTCTCCAGAACTTCAACATTGCATATCTTTCTCATATTTTATCTAAATTTTACGTATTTTATGTCATTTTGAAGCATGTTTCATGCTCTACCTTTTTATATCATCTGTGAACAAATCGTAGGTTATTTACTATCAATTATTGTTTGAGAATTGCATTGATATATGTAGGCATTATTAGACTTATTTCCCCAATTACATTTTGAAGAAGATTAATCTATTCTACATGGATTAATGAGGCTTAAATTATTATTATTATTATCAGTCTGATACTTGTAATTAGAATATTATTTTTCAAGTAAATTAAAGGGATCTTATAACAAGATTAATTTAATTAATTCAACATGTAGTCATTGATTATGATTGATATCTTTATTGGATCTTGCCTGAGGTCTTTGAATCATTTGAGAATTTAATTGCCCACATTATTCAAGATATAAAGATATTTATTTACGACTCATTTTTAGTTCTCTCTCTTTCTCTCTTCTCTTTTTCTTAATGTGCATCTACATCATTAACTGTATTACTCATTCTACATTCATTCTTTTTTACATAGAAATCAATGTAGCAGTTAATTAAATAGTTAGATTAATTTAAAATCTTGTAATTAAAGAACAGTGTTCCTTGATTTCGACTTTGGTACACTTTCCAAGTAAAAAAATGACCATACTTTAATTGTGGTTTTTTCAACCATTTTCTATGTACTATACTAAAATAATTCGAAATTTTTAAGAGATGTAGGAAAAGTGGTTCATCATGGATAAACCTGCTTATTAGTTATTACATTTTTTGTATATTCTTTTAAAGAATTCTATTGGTAAATACAACAAATATTGTGACAAAACAAATTATACCCCTTTTGCAAACAATTTATTAAATTATTTTAAAATCAACTTCAAATAGATATAAATATTTCCAAAACATTTTATAAATCATTTTACAAAAATCAGATTCAGATTTCCCATGCCCATAGCTCATAACAATAAGAAAACATTTTTAATTAGATCTATGGATAAAGTATATATGCAATATATAATTACACCCCCATGTACTTAGCTTTTGTTATATCCTCATGGCACAAAATGAAATGAATAACATAGCTCGCACTAAATATAAAGGGACAATACATGAAATGAAACATGTATGACCAATGAATCTCCATTTCATCACCTTTATTCTTTCATTTTGGCCTAAAATCCCTAGCTCAATGCATGTATGATAATCGGTTTTCGGCTAATTCAAGAGGAGTTAATTAATAAAGAGTCGTTGTCCCAAATCAACCAAATCAATTAATGGAGAAAATTATTTGAACCACTAATAAATCAAACAGAGAAAACGAGTGGTTTTGCCACTTTTATTAACCTGGTATAGCGACAAGGGTCGAACTCAAGGAGCATAATTAAACACTAAGTAGTCGATTCGAAAAAGCTAAGGATTTTTATTAAATTTTTAGTGGTTTTCAATTCTTTAAATTTGTAATTTTTCAATACAAGGAAACTATGAAAAAAGAATAAAAGTATACACAAGCAATCTTTTTTTATTTTCAAATAAGTTAAAATGCTTAGAAAAATAAAGTAAAAATATTTTTGGGTTTTATATATTTTGTAGTGTTTTTAAGAATTTTTTTTGAATTTTCCAATGTTTTTGTGATTTTCTAAAATCAAACAATGTTAAAACAAACAAGCAGTGCATAACCAATGGTATTTTTTAGTTTAAAATTAAAATGCTCAAAACATCAGGAATGATTCGTATGATAAAGTATGAAGAAATATCTACAAACATGGATTGAAATGTAGTTTTTGGATTGTTTATCAAATTTATATGATTTTTATTAGTTTTTGAGTATTTTGCAAATTTTATGTTTTTAGAAGATACTTTTCAACAAATTTATATAGAAGCTAAAAGATAATAAAAGACAACTACAAAAATTTTTGTGGAATTTTTAACTGATTTTTCGATTTTTTTTTATGGATTTTTATGTCAAACAAGAGCTTTTTCTAATGTTTCTGAATTTTTTACAATAGAAAATGACAAAAAATAACAAGAAAAAAACCATAAATACAACATGCAAGTAGGAGCCACAAGTAATTTTTATGTAATCATTGTAGTTAATTAACTATTTATTGCAACTAATAAAATACTAAGATTAAAAACAATGCACGAGGACCAATCTGCAAATACTTTAAGTTTAGAGCCAAATGAATAACCGATATTTAATCTCCAAGGGCCACTACACAATTTATCCAGAAGAAGTAGGTGCACAACATGTGATCACAATCACAGGGTCATAAATGCAATTTTAAAACATTAATTTTATTCTATAAAAAATAAGAAATTCATGACAAATACTGGAAAATACCAAAGAGCACGTGAAGCTACACGTGACTGCCACTTAGATGGACTAAAGTGCAACTAACAAAACTATAGGGTCCTTAATGCAGAAGTTTTTTACTAAAGATTACATTTATTGGACTATGAAGAAATAAAGTAAAGTGCGTGGTAAAAAGGAAATATACCCATATGAAGCACATGACAGGAATGTGGAGGCTTGACGGCTCTGTTGGCCTTTAGAAAAGCTGATCTGGCGGTCAGAAAATGTCAGGGACATGCGGTCAGATCTGCCATGCCAGGTCTTATCTAATGGTTCTCACAGCTGGCTGGAAAGTGTAGCTCAGATGGGGGCCCATATCTAATCAGATCGCCAAAGTTTGGGCGTGAACAGATGGCGATGATCAAATCTGGAGCTCTTTCTCCGGATCGAATGACAAGGAGGGTGCTGGAAGAACAAGACTCCGATGAGCCTCAATTGGGCGTGTACGACGATCCATTGGCCAGATGAGCTCGCTGTAGGGTCCAACACCTTCGTGAAGGTGTTCCGCGCCAACTAGGATCCTCAGATAGGCAGGTGAACGGTCGGATGGTCGTGGTAGGAGTAGAGCACCTGGAGGTGCTCCGCCACCTCAAATGAAGCTCAAGTTGAGCCTTCAAGCACACACCAGTACCTGCAAAGGGTAATAGGACTTAGAGGCGTAGCTCCAATCAAGTTATTGCATGTAAAAGCAGAGTGAAGCGGTGGGGGAGCGCGAATGACATCCAACAGAAATGGAGGAAGGATGTCTAGCCTAATTTGCTCTAATAAGCAAGATAAAGTGGTCAGATTGCGTGCAGAGATGTTTTGTGAAGTCCGGTGTCGATCCATGCGAGCAGAGATGATTGTGGAGCCATGATAATAGTAGTCGGAGCCAATGTGGCAGAGATGGGCGACGAGCTGAATCGAAGCGAACATGGGAATGGAAATGGAATGGAGGGTACCTGGTATCCTACGATGAACGACAAAGTCGGGCAGAGGGAGGGTGAAGTCCTGGCCTCGACTCCGACGGAAGATGGAAGAGGCTGCATGCGGTGGAGTTGCTCCGGCCACGTATGAGATGCATCCAATCGGCCACCAAAACTCACTCCAAAGGGTCACCAAAGATCCAGTCACAATCCTGAAGGTGGCTAAGGAGGAAAGAGATGACAAGGGGATGAGCTAGTGAGCAAGGGAGGTAGGGGAGAGTACTTATATGTATCTCCAAGGTCTAGAAAGATCGAAGGTTCGTGCGAAACCCTAGGAAGATCCCAGCTTCACCTAGGGTTCCGTGAGGATCACAGATCTTAGGAGAAGTATTAGGAATAGAAATCGGGGGGAGAGATGGTCAGGCCCAGGCTGGGGAAATGGAGAAAATGGGTCCGATGAAGCCAACCGGGTCTGACCTGGAAAGAGGAGGGGTTGACCCGGGTCAATGAACTAGGGCCGACTAATCAAAAAATTCGAAAAAAAATCAAAAAAATGATGCAAATAAAATAGTAAAATGAATTTAAAATAAAGAATGATAAAAATTAAAAAACGTTCATTATTTTTGAGCTATTTTTCTATGATTTTTAATTATTTTATGAAATTATATACAATATTTATAGTATAAGGTAATATGTACAGGTATAGTATACCTATATTTTTTATTTGATTATTTTAGATAAATATCCTTTATTATATATTTTATTTATTTAAAAAAATTTAAGGAGCATGAAATGATTTTTTATTTTTACATATTAAATAAAGTTATTAAATAATAAGGTATTGCATTCAATATACACAAGTGTGGCTTTTGTATAAAAAATACTTTTGATTTTATTTTTACTTACTTTTTATTTTCTAACTTTTATTTTATTTTTATTTTATTGTTAGGAATATGTACACGTTTTAAAATACAATATGCACAACTTATGAATTAAATATTTAAATATACATATTTACAAATATAAGTACTATCTAGATGTATAATACATTCAAAAGGCTAATTTTCACAACATAACTCCAAAATTTATGAAACTACCCTCATTTGAAAGATAATTTAATTTATAGTCCAATAAAAGTGATTTTGGAAGGTTTTGAGTTCATATGGAGCCAGAATGAATCTTTTAAGTTCTTACTTTGTAGCTTTATATGAGTGGTATTATTTGTATTATATACAACAATTTATTTTGCAAATAATTTTATTATTTAGAAAACATTTTTATGAACAAGATTTATTAAGGGAATAATTTATTTTGAAGTCTTTTTATTAATGAATAAAAATATGAATGCTATATATGTAGAGTGTATAGTGATGAATATACAAGGACCCTATCTCCTCTTACTTTATTCCTTGTCGATCAGGTCAATAATTGACCTTCTCTTGGGGTTTGGGCCAATCTATACTTATTACATAATTACATCCTTCTTTCCTTTTTCTTTTCCTCTTTATTCTTTTATTTTTGGAAAATATGTGTTAATTATGTAATATTAACATGGGTATGCACTGTGCTAATTTATTGTATTTACACATATTCACATGTGTTTTTGCTAAAAGAAATGGCTAAAATAAAATAATAAAGAATGAGAATTGTAGATTCAATATCCCCTTATACTTTGCCTTTGCTAGTCATTTAGCAAACACTTATTTCAAAAGAGGTGAAACAAAAAGAAAAGAAAAAGGAAGAATCAATGTTGATTATTAAGCTTATCTTAATAAAATTTGAGTATGGATCTCGGTCAGACCTTTGAATTATTAATTTGGCGCAACCTTATTGGGAAACAGGTTTATGCCTTAATAGCCTTCAAGTTCCACAATTCTATGGTCAGGTCTCCTTAACAACCGGGTCAGAACAAGTCTACATACGCAAACTCTAATGACTATGTACCGTGTAAGTGATATGTAGCTCCCCACCTAAAAAATGGCAAAGGCACATCCTCCCCTAAACTAGGTAACTCTAATCCCCTAGTCTAGGAACTCTTTTCTCGAGGAGCGGGGTTTCCCTTTTAAGTTCAAGTACAACTAACTCAAGAAGAGGGGAAAAGGAGAGAATGGATCGTGGCCAGTGTAGGCAGGTATCCCTTGGAGCTTAACCAGTGTAGCTAAGTCTCCAACTGCAAGCTTCCTTGAGATGAGACAGTGGAATATATAAGCTTTGCTTACTCACTATATACACTCCGGCATGCATTTTATTTTCAATCAGGCACGTCCCTTTATTGGAATTTTTGTATTTTTGCACTTTTTTGTGTGATATGTATAACATATCTACAAGGTGCAACATGTACATAAGGAGTTTTTCTCTTGAGCTAGTAGACTAACCCTTTTTCGAAGCTTTATTGCAACTCGCAACATCCGGTCGTTAGATCTCAGTGCTACTAGATCAAGTTGGGGTTCACACCCCTCCCTAGAGATGGACGAGAAGTTCCTGCTAGTTGTACCAGCCCTGTATGCTACTCCAAGCCAAAGGATTATGCCTCGTCACCACCTCATCCGTGTTGAGATACGTTTAAGGTGTGTGTCCAAGTCAAGCCATTGTCTTTGAGAGTCATGTGTGTGTTGTTAAGTGTTCTACTTAAGCTAATCAAGATGACATGTGAACATATCCTAGTGGACTCAAAGAATTAAGTCGCTATGGACCTGAAAAGTCTTAACTCCAAATCCTATAAGGTTCCTCTGAATTTAAGTGGATTAAGTTCTTAACTAAGATCCATTCTTCAATTTTATTCCAGACTAGTTTAAATGTCAGCCATGATGCTGAAGAATGCACATGCAAATATTTACAAAAAAACACTTTTTGGTGGGAATTTTTAAATCTATTTAAATTTTTATGGAATTTTTAGTTTTCAACTTTTTAGGTATTTTGAAACCTAAGAATAAAGGAAAGATTTTTTTACAAAAAATTACACTTATTTACAATAGGGTTTGTATTGTAGGTTTTATATACAAATGGATTTTATATACAAGACCTTATACCGACTTTATTGAGGTTATATATGTACATATAATTTAGGGGTAGATTATGGTTTTTTAATGTACAAGTGGTTTTCATATCCCATAAGTTATTTCCAATGTGAAAAAATAGTTTTGCAAACATTTTTCAAAATACTTTTCAAAAGATTCTCAACACTATCTTTACAAACAATTTTAGAAAATGTTTTTGCAAACATTTTATTTTCACACAATTTTCAAAATTTTGTATAGTATACCTAACTTTGATATAGAAAATAATTTACAAATCTTTTGCAAAGAAAACATTTTTACAAAATTTGTACAAAAATAAAATTTCAAAAGTTTTTACAAGAATTGTTTACAAGGCATTTCTGAAAACATTTTTATTCCTATTTTATTAATAGCCATGTTATTAACACACACAAAAGTACGAGTTATGGATAAAGTATATATACAATATATACGACACCCCTATACTTAGCTTGAACGATGTCCTTAGAGTGATCAAGGAGTGATGAAGGAAGACATAAATCATGTTTAATATAGAGAAGTGAAAAGAATTCTCTACTACAACGACTGAAAAGAATGAAAGAATAAAATCAATAGAAGTTGGTAATCCCCCTATACTTAGGATCAAGTAATCCTAAGTGTAGAAGACTGTACACAAAATAGAACACCGAGGAGTAGAATATTCAGATATTACCTCCCCTATACTTAGGGAAAATATCCCCAAGTATAGGGAACAAAAATTGAGGTATTGGAAAAAATGGATAATTGCAGGTCTAATACACCCCAATACTTTGGATAGAGTGCATCTAAAGTATAACAAAATCATAAGATGGATTTAGGGTATTAAACAAATGAATGAATGATATAGACAATATGTATCTATACAAAGGAGGAGTAGAGGTGAAAATCAGGTATTAGATGTAAATGATGCGAGTCGAGGAACAGATCTCATACAAAATGAATAGGGGCAGCATCAACGGTCATATGATCATGATCAAGATATGGCTTAAGGCGCTGACCGTTCACTCGAAAGGTGGACTCAAAAGTCAATTCAGATATGTCGATGCTACCGTTGTCATGCACCTTTCTGTCCAAGTATGGTTTTTTCTATTTGCTATGTAATTTCCCTAGAAATAATCTTAACCTTGCATCAAATAACCATACTCTCTGGTTGGGCCTCAAACTGCTTATGGCTGATGTGAGAATCATGCCATATTTTAACTCTATCTGTATATTGTATGCTACTCGAGAAGGTTGTATCTCTTAATTCCTCCAGAGCTGCCAATTCTACTCTTCTTAGATCACCTACACTCCTAGGATCTAATAATATCTTAGTGACTGCCCAAAGTGACTTATGCTTGATCTCTACAGGTAAGTGGCATGGATTGCCATAAACGAGTCGGAACTGAGATGTACCCACATGTATCTTGAAGGAAGTCCTATAGACCCACAAGACCGAGTGCAAAAGCTGAGACCAATCCTTTCAGTTCTAGAAGGACAACCTTATGCAAAATAGTCTTAATCTCCCTCTTTGAAAACTCAGCAAGACCATTCATCTGTGGATGATATGGTGTGACAACTGTATGGTCAATGCTGAACTCGTTAGTAAGGGCCCTTACTTTATCGCTGATTAAATGAGTCCCCCATCAGAAATCAAGACTCTAGGTACCCCGAATGGTGATATGGTATTTTTCCTCCAAAATTTGCAAACAGTCTTTGCATCTGTGGCTCGGGCGGGGATGGCCTCAACCCAACGACTCAAATAATCCATAGCTAACAAAATGTACTCAAATTCTTGACTCTTAGGGAATAGACCCATGAAATCGAAGCCCCATGTGTCAAAAACCTCAAGTAGTGAATGGACTGCATCGGCATCGCATCTTTCTGTCCACAAGTTCCAATCCTCTAGCAGTCAGTACATCTCTTCATGAATTCATCTGAATCCTTGAAAAGAGTAGGCCACCATAGGTCGGATTGGAGAACCTTCTATGTTGTCCATCTCGCAGGGTGATGTCCTCCTACCTCAAGCTTGTGGGAATATGTGAGGAAGCTATGGTGCTCCTCCTAAGGAATACACCAATGCCATACACTATCCCCCTTTCATGGTAAAGGGTAGGATCCTCATGATACGACTTTGCCTTTGCGAGGAAGGTATGAAGTCGCTTCTTGGGCCAACCTTGTGGAACTTTCTTGGAAACAAGATAGTTCACAATGTCAGCGTACCATGGGAGCGAGGTGATAGCAAGAATCACATTGTCTGGGAAAGTCTCAGTGATAGGTGTGGTCATATCAGAATACTCAAAATGTTCTAATCGGGAGAGGTGATATGCCACCACATTCTTGACTACAGGTTTATCTTTAATCTTAGTGTCAAACTCCTGGAGTAGAAGCATCCATCTAGTCATTCTGGATTTGGCATCCTTCTTGGCCATTAGGTATCAAATGATGTAGGGATAGTCACTCTAGATCCGAGAATATAAGATCGAAACTTATACAGAGCAAAAACTACGGATAGCATCTCCTCTCAACAACAGTGTAGTTCTGCTGAGTGGCATCCAAAGTCCAGCTAGCGTATTGTATGGAAAAAGGCACATTATCCCTCCTCTGTCCAAGTACAACCCCTACGGCAAAATCGGAAGCATCCATCATGATCTCAAATGGGAGAGACCAGTCTGGTGGCTGAAGGATAGGAACTTATACAACCAAATTCTTGATAGTCTCAAAAGAAGAAAGACACTTATCATCTAAAAGGAACTCGGTGTCTTTCGTGAGCAAATCAGTTAGCGGTCGGGCAATCCGACTGAAGTCTTGTATGAACCATTTGTAGAAACCGACATGCCCCAGAAAAGACCAAAACTATCTCAAATGAAATTTTGGAGTGAGCTTCTTGATGATATCCATCGTGGCCAGATCAACCTCCATGCCCCTTTTGGAGATGATGCGACCAAGGACTGTCCCCTGAGTCATCATGAAATGACTCGTCTCCCAAGATAAGACTAGGTGGACCTCAATGCAGCGCTGAAGTACTCAGTCTAGGCAAGCAAGACAAGCATCAAACCCATCGTTGTAGATCGAAAAGTCATCCATGAAGACTTCTAAACAATAGCCCACCATGTTCGAGAAGATGGAAAGCATGCACCTTTGGTTTGTAGCCGAGGTATTACATAAAACAAAAGGCATTCGTCTAAAAGCATACATTCCAAATGGATAGGTGA